>CAXITT010000320.1:481577-587124 GCA_964033795.1 Lymnaea stagnalis | reverse complement strand
GTGGGTGGGGGAGTTACATAATTAGACTTTATTGCGTTACTGTAGTTTTATTTATTTACTATTGAGATATTGTATTGTACGATTTTGAGACCAGATTGTACGATTTTAGGGGTTGGAGGGTAAACAGGTCTGGTTAACTAGCACCGCATGACACCAAGCCTAGTGTTGCCGCTCCCTGCTGGCATTGATAGCAGACAGAATGGCAATGCTGTCGTACTGACAGAGTTTATTGAATTAGATACATTTGCACTCCTGAAACTGAAAACGGTATTTGAAATAGTCATTATATAATAGCCCTACGCTCTGTTAATAGTATTTAAAACTAAACATGTTAGAAGAAGAAATCTTTCATTAATTTTTCAACTCTTACAGTGTGATACGCCTGAAGATATGAGAGGCTGGATAGAGGCAGTGAAGCAAGGAATGGGTCAAAGACAAAGGCGTTTAGAAGAACGAAAGGCATGTATTTACCATACTAGATCTCATCATTAATTCATTCAATATCCTTTCACATTTTAATGAATTTTAAGTAAAGTTTTTTACTGCTCTAAATTATTATTTCAATTTTCTCGAGAGTTGGGGTCGTTGGGGCACGGAAGCAAAGCATCACCCCACCATTCCATTAGTCACTATAATTTATTGTAACCTAAAATATTTGTTTTTTAAATCGTATTACAAATTCAAAGTCATGCTAGACCCTCTGATTATTTCAGTTTGACCTTTTCATTTAGCTTCATTAAGTATGATGTTCGCCCCATTTGTTTTTACAGTCAATGCAAGATCCAAGTGGCCGCCATCCTTTGGATGATGAGTTGACTAGTGGAACATACCCATCCCCAATATGGGTATGACTTTAAAAACACTTGGAGTTCTTAGTTCATTGCATGATATTTTTTTTGCATGGTGTGGTTTATTTTCCAGTTGGTGTGCGGCTGTGTGATTATTGAGAGTGATTTTGTATCTGTTTATATGTGTAGCCTTGAAAAACTTTGGTTATTTTTAAAATTTGATGTAGTATAAGTTATTAATAAGTAATATGTACAGTTTGTCTGAAAACCGTATGAGATCTTTAAATATCCTAGGAACCATAGCTAAAATTTCATGAACACTCATTTGACATCCAAATGTCTCATTCTTTCTTTTCCCTAAATGTGATAATATAAATAAGAAAATGTACAGTAAAAGTATTATTTTTTAATCAAAATGAAAAATAATTGATTTTTCAGCCTTATCTCTTTCCTTTTACCATTTGGGATTGAAACTTTGCAGTAACCCTTAATTAAACATAACATATTTAATAATTACTTGATACTACAAAATTTTACTTCTGTCCTTTTGAAAAAAATCATTTGAAATATAAAAATGCTCCTAACTTTGAAAAATCATTTGGTAGGGAAGATAACAACATTAAATATATTAAGTTTTAAAACTTGCCCACCCAGCTTTTAATGTCTCTTGCTGTCTTATTATTGTGACTACGTATTGTAGTCTTTGTTGTAAACTATGTCATTTTTATATATGGAAATAGGCCTACATGACAAAGCATTGATTTATTCATGTATGTAATATATTAAGACATACATCAAGTCATCTTAATCATAATTTCAAATTTAAAAACAGAGAATTTAAATAGAAGTTTTTTGGTGTGTGATTTATTTTATTTTGTCATTCCATTGCAAAGATATTCATTTATAGTTTAGTTTTAAATTAATTCTTCCATTTAGCATTATTCAACAGATATGTAAGGTAACTCTAAATCATTAACATTTATTTTCTAAATGTATTTTTAATCAGTACTTGAGTCATGTTAGCTACAGCTTGATAAATTTGCGTATTTGTATATATTACATAAAAATTCAAAATTATATGTATATTTATATATCTATCTAATTAGCAGTGATCTATTTTTATACTTCAAAATGTTGAGTTTTAAAAAGTGACTTGATATAACAGTCAGTGGACATAAAAAAACTAATTTGGATATGAAGCCACGTAATAGGAGAACCATTTCTGTAACATATTTCATTTAACCGACCTAACCCTACACTCATGCAATAAATCAAACAGATTTTTGTCTGAGTTTAATTATTATCTAATTAAAAATTATACCTACTCTCAAAGCATTGCATATTAAATGACTATGAAAGATGGTTACGTCAATATTAAGATTTATTTATTTATTTATTTATTTAGGCATTTTTATATAGCGCTTATCATAAAGCTCTAAGCGCTTTACAATTATTAAAACATGTAAACTAAGTAAATACAAATGAGACACTAGGATAGTAAATACTATTCTATAGAAACAATGAAAATGGCTATAAAAAGAGGACACTTTGACACTTCAGGATTAAACCGAAACAGAAAATTAGGTAGGGCAAGGAGGGTGCATCACAGGTCATAGGCGGACCTAAACAGATGAGTTTTAAGATTTGAGACCTTGTTAATTGTTGGCAAACATCCATTCTGGAAGGGGGGGCATCAATTCTTAACTTAAACAGCCTGAGGATTTCCTTTTCATAACAAATCCCTTTTAACCAAGGGGATGTTCAAATTGATGCCATTTTCTTCTCCATACTACAAAAACCAGCTTCTCTAATTAAAAAAAAATAATTATCATATAGGATATATTATCATAATGTTGATTTATTTAGTAATGTTTATCTGTATGGAACAAATCATTTTTCTAATTTTGAGATGTAAAAGTTAAAAAAAAAAAAAAAAAAAAAAAAAAAAAAAAAAAAAAAAAAAAAAAAAGTAAAAATTGAATCAGTATTTGTTATTTTTTTTAGTACATAATCATCCTGTTTGCACTACCTGAGCCAAAGGAGATTATTGCAATAAATAAATGTATACAAAGCATGGAGGAATAACTTTGACTATTTGGTGTTATCTTGGGTTTTGAGAGAACATATGAGGTGGTATGCCACTGAAGCCCTAACAAGTTATACCAAATTATGTAAGGGTATGCATGCTGAAACCTATAAAATCTGCATAGAATGGGGTTATATATAAATGTTACATGTCTATTAGTAGAGGTTATTATATTTTGAAATAATGAATTTTTATTTTTTAAAATACTCTTCATTTTTAAAAAAAAATAATTTGTTTAATGTTTTTCATAGTTTGTTGTTTATCTTGTTATTCTGCCATTCAAAATGGAATGTTAAGATTTATTTTTTATTCATGCATTTTTAACTATCTCTACTTTCGAAATGAACTGGTTAAATGTGGAGACCTTTCTACCATTTTGAATGGCAGCTTTAAAACCATCCAAATTTGCCTCTCTTTCAGTTAACAGTGCATTATAGTTGTTAAATTGTTGTTTAAGCTTCTCATGTGATTAAATTAATTTTTTTTTACTTTTACAATTACTAAAATGATAATCACTTGACTTAACAGGTCCATTTCAGCTCATACATGCTATATCCTTCCATTCCATTTGTAAAAAAAAATGTTTGTTTATTCCAATATAAATTGGGAGGAAGAAATATCATGTATAAATTATTTTCTCTTTTTAAATTCACTAAAAAAAATTATAATTAAGTGACATAACAGGTACATTTCAGCTCATTCATGCTAAAACCTTCCATTCCATTTGTTAAAAAAAAAAAATGTTGGTTTATTCCCATATAAAAATTATCTAAACCTAGCAAAAAATATTTGTAACAAATTTCTATCAGGGGATAGATAGGTTTTTGTTGTTGCTTTTTTAAACTTTGAATGCATTTAGTCTTTAAAAAATTTATAGGCTAACATAATTTAAACAAAGCAATGATATGTATGCAAATTCTATTTAAAAATGTAGCCAAATTATGATTTACAAGTATAAAAAGGTTTAAGTTGTCAAAATTGTTAACAATCAATAGACCTTTGTGAAAGTATGTATGTAAATTTCTTTATGGTGTGTCTTAGTGATTTATGACTGAAAATGATTACCATAAAATTTGCAATATAAGAATATTTAAATTTTAATATCAGTGGGGTCATCTACTTTTCCATTGAATAAAATTTTTTTACTATTTCACAAATTAATTAAAATTCTTATGAGAAATGATGTGATATGGAAAAGTTTTCAACATATTTTTTTAGTTAGAAATGGAAAAAAATGTAAAATTTAATTTGAATTCATTTACAATCATATGTCCCTCATTATTTAAGAAGCCATCACACTGTTCAAGCTTAATCATTAAAAAGTCATATTAATGAAATACTTATATAGTGGGAGCTTCCCTCGTTCTACTGTTTTATAAGGAAAGTTCTTGTATTTCTAGTCTGTGTTTAAAGTGCCATTTTATCCAACTGTAATAATCCATTTCCTTAAAAATTATGCTCTTTTAAATGAGTTTTTATTTCAGTTTCTTCTCAAAGTTGTATTACTTTTAAAGTTCTTGTAATTATTTAAATAATTATTTGACTAATTTTTTACAGCAGCCTCAATATTCATCATGTAAGCTGTAGAAGTTTTTTTTTTTTTTTAAATAATAGTTTTATTTTATAAATCTAACTGTTGACTACTTATTCTCATGGTTTTATGTAACTTTTAAAAACTTACAATTAGTTTCCTCTAGATGTAGTTTTTGAAATAACCAACTATTAATCAATTTCTTAGTACCGGTAAATGTTTAAACAAATTGTGTATCCTCATTATGACAATTAATTTATGCTGAGTTGATTTAACATAAGTTTAGTTTTTCATCCAAACCCTAAAGTGTAGAGGAAATAAATGAAAGAAAATATCTGTATTGCTTTAACACCATGTAATGGCAAATAAGATTATGGCATAAATGCTATAATATGGTTCATTGCTACTGGTGTGAGATGTGCATTAGTGAGACTAACTATATTATAAGTAGGCTTACAGGAATTTTCAAATGGATAATATAGGCCCGGAGCATCATTTGCATGTTATTCCACAAATATAAGCTGAATCTATTTTTTTGTGAAAGAAAACAAACAAAAACTGCTGCACCTTGTATTTTCCATCCAGAAACATCACTTTATGTCGGTGAGTTTTTATTGTACTGTGGGCATGTCTTTGCACTATTTTTAACAATATTTCCTTCGCACAAAAATAAGCCAATAGTTATGCAAATCACCTAATTTTTTTGCATCGCAATAAAGTCTTGCTAAGAAAGACTGTTAGAAAAAGCTTGTCAACACAAATTTAACACATCTGATGTTGATATATAAGATATAGTATATTGTTTTTAGGAAGTGTTGCTTTAGTATCACATGTATA
The DNA here is from genome assembly GCA_964033795.1 of Lymnaea stagnalis. NCBI lineage: Eukaryota > Metazoa > Mollusca > Gastropoda > Lymnaeidae > Lymnaea > Lymnaea stagnalis. The sequence goes on along the minus strand of CAXITT010000320.1, from coordinate 581,882 downwards.
TTAGAGATGATTAGTAGCGCTACAGTATTAAATGGTTTACAAAGTAAACATTGTTAAAATTGCTTTTTAAAAATATGAATGCATTTTATTTTAGTTGTATTTATATTTTACCTTCCAAAAGTAAAGAAAAAATTTAAATGCCACTTAAGTGAAAAATAATTTATCACTGTACAAATAAAGATTTTTTTAAAAATAAAAATGCAAACACATTTGTTTTCGTATTTTTCTACCCTCTAATCACACATGCATTTTCTTATCCCTTCTTTGACTCTTAATCTTTTTTATTTTTTTTTTTTTTTTCAAAATTTTTATTTTTTTAAAATGCTTTTTTGATGCGTCGATCAATATTGAAAAAAATAAAGTCTTTTATTTAAATTCTAATCACACATGCATTTTCTTATCCCTTCTTTGACTCTTAATCTTTTTTATTTTTTTTTTTTTTTTCAAAATATGTATCTTATTAAAATGCTTTTTAGATGCGTCGATCAATATTGAAAAAAATAAAGTCTTTTATTTAAACTGACTGCTGTAATTGAAATGAAGGTCCTTTAAAAAAAATACTTGTATTTTGGTCACAGAGCGTAAAATATGAGTGAGAAAAGAAGGTCTTATATTGTTTCAAATTTGACAGTTTATTCTTAATTTAACTTAACTTCTTTGGTTTGGTCTTAAACTTTCATTGTAACGTATAAAACTTTAAAAATAACATCAATTTGTGGATTTAACCTCTGGTAAGTGAAATTTATAATTGTAATCTTTGTTTTCATTTTCTTTTCAATTAAATGTCCTATTCTTATCATAAATAGGAGTGTGAGATTTGCTTAAGCCACATAGCTAATTTTGTAGTTATAGCTATATTAATTAAACATTAAAATACAACATATTTTGTTAAATTATTTCAAGCAGATACTCAATTTACTATTATTTTAATGATATAATAAAGCTCCAATGTTAATAAAGATTTGAGGAAACGATACAAGTTTATTCATTTTGAGCCCAATTTTTAAAATTTAAGGTGAATACATTTTTAAAATATTTGATACTTTAGTGTGAAATATTCGTTTAAGGAATATAGAAAATGCACAATATAAAAATAAAATTGTATAAATTCTAGTAAATTTTCAACTTCTATTCTGTTTCCAACTCTTGGTAGTGTATGTATTACAATGGCCTGAAGGTTTTATTAACCCTTTTTTTGTATCTTCTTAATCAAACACAGGTTAAAGAAAGGGGTTCCAGGGACTCTAAACAGAATCAAAAGAAGAGCTTCATACTGTGGTGATCTTAATTTCTTGTGCAGCAGGTTAAATCATGGCACATCGATAATAGAATAACTTAATTATTTCACTAGACTTCCGTGTTTTCTGGGATGTATGTGTGTTGGCATTTCATTGTAAAATTTATTTTTAAAAAGTGCTTGTAAAACCTATTTTGACAATAGCTTTTATGTCAGATGTAATACAAAGCTCTCAGAAACTGTTATTTTTTAAATTTGGAAAAATGAGTGTTTGCATTTGTTTTTACTATCTAAAATTCAAACCACCATGAAATAGTATCTTCTAAGAGAGTATCATGCAGTGCCTTTTTACATATTTTAAAAATTTAGTTTTTAAAAAAAACAAGTTCAGTTTTGTTAAAACATATCAGCACATAGTTTTCAGCTGAATAAACAATATATACAAAATATGTTACTCACAATTCAACCACTTAACCATACTAAATTTTTGTAACGTTTAATATTGTCTGGCTTCAGAAATATGTTTGTTAAAAAACTCACTACGCTATTGAGTCATTGTATTATACATTAATTTTATGATATTTATTTTTAATGTGCTACCCTAAAATTCCCCTGGGGCGTAGCTGACATCATTAATACATTAACTTGAGAATATATCACACTTAACAATACAAAAGTAGAATCTTTGATTTAAAAAGTTGAAGAAAAATTGTTGTGTTTCTTTTTCATGCAGCATGCAAATCCAAAACTGTATCCAATTCAATAAATTGTTAAATTACTAATTGTAATATTACATTTGAGTTTACAGATTTTACAAACAAAAATTCTTCTACATGTACACTAGGACAAACTTTAATAACTAAATAGATTGATATAACTGTGTCAATGTTTTAAGCTAAGTTTATCTCATTTGCTCAACTGATATCAGTGAAATTTGTTTTTACAACAGTGTTTCCATAAATCATCATCCACTGGTATCCATCATATGTCATCATCCACTGGAAGCCATTTTTCCTTCAGCTTATTCTTTGAATTTAAGAAGGATAATATAATGAATTTTTTAATGTCATGTTGATAAAAGTATGTTTCATTTTTCTTGGCTGACTTTTACTGCAGGCAATCATTTCTTAGCACTAATATTTCATACAGCTTAAGCTTTCACCTTGTGCCACAATGGTAGAGCAACAAGGAAACCACACACCATTATCTTTCTATAAGAGACTTGTGCAGCAAGAAATACTAGGAATTGACACAGTTAAACAGGAATCCTGTGTACTTGTTCAGATCATGATTTCCCAGGGATAAAAATTAGCATGTATAAATTTGAAATTAATTCTGATATTTCTAGTCATGCAACACTCAGATGGCTGTGAGAAGCTTGATTGTTAATCAAATTCTCGATTTAAAAAAAAAAAATAAATGTATAGTTTTGATCAATGAATTTTGTTCTTTTTTTTTAGAATCATCCTATATCATTATCCATTGTAACTATAGATCTGGTTGATGCCTGATATCTTCCAAAGAAATAGAAGCTAAAAGCTAAACAATTGTTTCCCCCTAATTTACTAAAGAGATTTTTTTTTTAGCTCACAGAATCAAGAAGTCTATATAAACAAAATATTTTGAAAATAAATACCTGTACTTGCATTAAAAAATGGACTCTATTTTGCTAAATAACAAAGTTGAATGAATTCATTATTGAGTTATGTATAAAAATTGCAAAGAAAGTTTAAAGCAGCATGATTTAAATAAAGAAAGTATATTACTATTTCCGTAATAAAGGGTAAAAAAGCGTACATTCTTCTAACATAATTTGTTTTTTTTAAAGTGACAGTTTATTTCATTAAATTGAATACCTAATGAGCCATAATAAACCATTGAGAGACCTCACTACTCAAATACATGTACTTAATAGTTATGATGATGTCTTGTGAATTCAAACTGTTTACATAATAACCACAAAATGCTTGTTGCATTTTAAATATTAGCAGTTAGTTTTTTAATTTAGTTTGAGAGAATGGTGTTACACGTTTACATTCAGGTCATTAATTTATTATTTTACTCTTGCATGTCGTATAATTTATTGACTTATTTTCATCTTTTTTTCAATGCCTGTATAACTTAAATGGTTTAACAAATGAGCTTCTGATAGGGAAATTAATTATTGTTCATGTCATACTATAATTTGAGTGAATCATTTATGGAGTTATGCCGTAGAACCTATAAGTGATATGAAAGAATTCATGGTTGATAAAAGACATTTCAAGAGTGATCAAGTTTTAGTGCATACGCACCTTAAGTTAGCTTTTGTCCATATCACCGTATAACCATGTCAAAAGTGCAGTTGGTGTTGTTATATCCCCATCTCAAGTGCAGTTGGTGTTCCAAGAATAAAATTAAACAAATAAATAGTGTCTTAAACATTTTTTCTGAAATGATGGCTTTCACTTGTAAGCTTTAGCTAAACCGTTATACACAAACTAGTGAAGGATACCTCAAATTGAAATGCAGGAATTGTTGCTAAAGCTCCCTCACATAGTATTGACAGTGAACTTATGTTTAGTCATGTGTATATACTGGGAACTGTTACCATTAGAATAAGGATGTATTTGTCTTTTTTTGAAAGGTTATAAATATCAAATATTCACCCACATATCTTGCTTGGAGACTTGTCAAAAACGGGTAATGATAAGATCTGGACTTCTTGTGATTATGCGTTCTGCAAAAATTGCTGTTATAAATTTGACTTAATTTATTATATTGTGCTTTTATGTTTTTGAATATTTCACTTTTACTGCTATTTATTTTTCATAATATAATTTAATCTTATTCATGGTGCGGTTGTGTAAGCATGAAAAATGTTTTCTTTTTTTACTTATTAATGATTAAGCCACTGGCATTTACTTACTATGCTTTAAATTAATTCCTTTTTTTAATGGCCTAAATTTTAACACCTTGATATAAAATAATAAACATTTACTAGAGACTAGAAACACAGGCTGGCTTCACTTACTGAACCTTTATACTTTGGTTCCTATATTAATATTATTTACCTTTACCATTTTTTAGCCAATATTTACATTTTACCAATGTTGTAGTACTTATCATAGTAATAGTTTGTCCTTTGTGAGCAGTTATATCAAAAATGCCACAACTACTTCTAGTCGGTTGATCAAAGTAATGCATCAGATCCATCTCATTTCAACTAATTGACTGTGAGATCTCATAAAACAATGTTAAAAAGAATTTTCTTGACTCAGTTCTGGTCATTATGAAAGTTAAAGGTGTGTATTCAGGTTAAAGAAATTGAAAGAACAAATACAAGTGACCATACATTTTTTTTGTTACTTTGAAAAGATATCATAATAAAATATGGAATGTGTTGACTGTCTTGCTATGATTTCTTAGCTTAATAATTAGATTCTGCTTCTACTAAGTATTTTTTTAAAAATCAAAATCTGTAACCAAATAATGCCATGCGTTTATCAAATGTCAAGTTTCGTTTAAAAATAATATATTTTCTATTTCTCAAAAATATTGTTCATATCACAAAAACTACAAATCTATTTTGCACTAACAATATTTTCTGTGGAGTTTCTGAATAAAAATATTTTATAAACTTGGTGACTTGGACTTCATTTGAAATGAAAATTCACGTTAGTAATAATTTAAATAATAGAAGCTTAAATAGACAGTGCCGGATTAAGAGCCCCGGAAACCACTAGTCCCTGGAGATTTTATTAGGGCTCCCTTGGAAAATTAAATGTTAATATCATATCAGTCTATTTGAGTTTGCAAAAAACTTTTGTTAAATATGATGGACATGCCGAGAAAAATTGGTGCCCGGGACGAAGCCTGGACATTTAGCCAAAGTACGGGGAGGGGCAGAATTTCTTTATAAATTCAAAATACATGGATTTTGGGGGATGCATTTTGCCTGTCTTTGACACATACCTGAATTGATATGTTCTTCATTAAATAATAATTATGATCTGCAACTCATTAATTACCTGTATTTCGTTGTTATTGACTGCTCTCCCACCCCCTCATTTTTCACCACTGTTACATTGATACAAAAAGAGCAGCCCGCGGCGAACCCCCCCCCCTCCCCCCCCCCTTTTTTTTTCTCCTTTAATTACCTGTATTTCGTTGTTATTGCCTGCTCTCCCACCCCCTCATTTTTCCCCACTGTTACATTGATACAAAAAGAGCAGCCCGCGGCGAACCCCCCCCCCCTCCCCCCCCCCTTTTTTTTTCTCCTATGCTAGGGAAAATTGACCTATTCAGGGCCGTTTTAACAGCATCGGGGGCCCTGGGAAAAGTAACGTAGTGAGTTCCCCTATACCTTTCTAACATATTAAAGTAATGTTATGAAAGGTATTCGGGGTCCAGGTTGGTCCATACGCTATTACCAGGGCGGGGGCTTTTCAGGCGTTAAGGTAGGGACACCTCTGTCGTCCGTGGCTAGCCCTAACTCCATCGCCCCCCCCCCCGCCCAACGACAGTATGCTTTTGACCCCCCGCTTACTTTCACCCCTTGAATCAATATAGTTCAACCCTATAGACCAAATTATACGAAAATCATAATAACATTTTAATAGCTAACATCCAGTTGTTTGTTGTTGTTTTTTTGTGGGGGGGGGGGGGGTTGTTTGTTTTTTTTGTTGGAGATAAGATGTCATTAAAATTGTTGATAGTGTCAAAATGCAGGGGTGAATTTTAGCGCATACCGGAATTGAGTTTTGCGTTATTCTACACTTGATTGGCGAGCAACAGTAGTTCTGTTAGGGGTAATGTAGCTTCCCTGGACCTAGTTGTGTAATAACATTAATAACAAATCAATATATTTTTAGTTGTTTTTAATTCAAACGTTTTTTTTTTTTTTGTTTCCACTACTTCATTTCAAAATACTTGTTCGTCACAAAAAGGACTACATGGATATTGGACGGGAAAAAACAAATACAATTATCATTATTTCATTTATTTAAAATTTAGTCAATTGAAAGGCTTCTTTGGTGCCGTCAAATGGGCCATGCAACTCCTGCAGGAGGCCTCGAATACTGAAGGGGTCCAAAGCTGTGATATTTTTTTTTTTTTTAAAAATTTAACTGAGAATGCAAGGAGCACAAAATCTAAATTTTGGCAGGGGGGGGGGCCTCCAAAAGTCACGCGACTCAACGTATCTGATTATAACTTTCTTCATATAAATTACAAATCAATGAACAAATGTCGCCTCTATAAAACTCTAAGATTTACCCGGTACTTTAGTACATTTCACCCACTAAATCTCTGAATATTTTTTTTTACGCAATTTTCTAAAACCAGTAGGCCTACCCGAAGACAAAACTTGAATTGATTTGAAAATCGACTTGTTCACAAAACCTTGAGAAACCTCTTCCCAATGTACTTTAAAAGCAAATTAAATTGACCAAAAAATATTTCAATATTCATTGAAAATATGGGCAACTTGATTCCCCTAGAACAGCGGATCTCAACCTGTGGATCGCGACCTGTTTAGGGGTCAAACTACCCTTTCACAGGGGTCGTCTAAGACCTTCGGAAATACAGTTATGAAGTATGGTTGGGGGTCACCACAATATGAGGAACTGTATTAAAGGGTCGCGGCGTTAGGAAAGTTGAGAACCACTGCACTGGAAGCAATGAAACTCCATTGAAGCTTGAGTCTCTGTTCCTGGTCAATTGCCCGTGTGTCCGTGCCTTAAGACGGCTCTCGGTCCATTTACTTTAGTTTATGATAATATGACAAATTTTTTTGCCCACCCCCCCCCCCCCCCGAGAGACTATCGCCTGTGGCTCCAATGAAAAAGTCATATTTGCAGTGGCGAATGTACCATAAAAGGAAACGACACCTTGTCTTTCGAAAACCAATCAAAACAACGGCATAACATAAAAAAATGAACACACTAAAAACCCATTTGATATTACGACTGAGAAATATTAAAGTCTTTTCCACATTTATTTGGCCGCTCATGCAGTCTAAGGCAAGGTTTACGACTTGTTTTTTTTTTTTGTCGCATGGACCCAGAAGCCCCTTCGGCTGCCTCAGGCTTCGGATATTTAACAAAATTTTAATATATATCAGCTTCGAATGCAGAGACCACCAGGTGACCAGACCAAAAAGGTCAGGGGGTGCTAAGGCTAAAGGTCACGCAACTGCTTTGTGTCTCTGACTTTTTTTATTTTCGCCCCATAATTATATTAATATTACTCGTTATACTTTGAGAGGCGTGGGGCCCCAAAATAGGCTCAGGGGCCAGGGACGTGCTGGCCCACGACGACGCGACGAGCATTCGTCATGGGCCTTTTTGGGCAGTTATTACAATCTCCGGTGTGCGGGGGGCCTCCATGCCTTTCTTACTACACCGTTCGTCACGGGTTTCCATGTGCCAGCACGTCCCTGTCAGGGGCCCCTAGTTCATTGCCTCATTTGCCTTAGGTTAATCCGGCACTGACTCTAGGCTAGTGCTTCTAAACATTTTTATATCAGATGACCACATTTCCAAAACGAAGTTGAGTTTATAATCACCATTACAAATCTAACTGCTATTTTATTTATTTTTTTAAAAAATCGTTTAATGTCGACCTATGAAAAAAAAAGATGATAAGCTACACCAACACATAACGGAAATAATATTCAAGCAGAAAATTGTTCACATACATTTTTATTGCTCCCAATAAAAGTATAGATAGAATCACTGAGACCACCGCGCTTGTATTTCATTCTCTTAGTTTTCAATATTTCACATCAAAACTGCTAGTTATTAATGAGGCAATCATTTTAAAGAAGACATCCGCACATTGAAAACGATAACACAACCATAAAGTGCATACAATAACATATTACTACATGAAGTGCCGGCTCACGGACGGGAACTGGGGCATTTGCTCAGGGCGCCATCAACGATCTCCCAAAATAGGGAAAAGCATTGCATGCAGTGATTATTTCAGAAATTTCCTGGGGGGGGGGGGCAATTCAGATTTGCGGGTGGCTAGTACCAGTGGCCAGAGCGTAGCTAAGGNGGGGGGGGGGGGGGGGGGCAGTGCCCTCCCGGAGATATAGCTGAAAGAAACCCTGATTGCATGTGGCGCTATGGAAGAACAATAGGTTTTACTGCAAAAAATTGTTTGTTTCTTTGCCTTATTACATATATCGGTACTTCAATTTTATTTCACCGCAAAAATTATTATTATTCACACTTCCAATAAAACAAATGTTCTTTTGAATAAAAACGTTTAATTCAACGCAAAAATTATTGTACATTATACATTATTTCACATTTCCATTAAAACACTTCACACTTCCAATTAAACAAATGTTCTTTTGCATTAAAACATATTTACTTCTTTAAGTTCGCCGCTACTGTGCTGGCCAAATTTGAACAATATTCTATCGTCTAGAATGGCGTTTGATACATTCAAACCATTTGCTTTAACACGTCGACGCAAAATGAACCCACACACATAAGAATCGAGCGTATGTCTGTGTGTGCCATTGTTTCTCTCTTGCCGATTTCCCCGTCTGTTCGATGCGTTGAGTATTGGCATTCCGTTAACTTTGTGGTCGTTAGCACATCGTCTGAAAGCATGTATAAAACCGTGTTGTTGTAGAAACTAAATACAACTGACTTCATTTTGAACTTATGCAGAAATTGTCAAAGAATTCATGATGTCTACAGAAGCAGTTGTATTTATTAAAATGGATATTACTGCATCGACATAGAATAGCAGTAATGATAATTTTTGCGGTGAATTAAAATTGAAGTACCCACACATCTTATGTCCGTGCACAGGTAGTGGATGCAAAAGTCGCTGCTGACAAAGGCAGCAGCTTCCTTCGAAGTTGCATCGATTTCAATAGGAATTTTTTAGGGTCTTGTTGAGCTACTTGGGAAATTCGATTCAACAATGAGTGACATCCATTTACGTCGAGAAGTGTCTAAACAAACTCACGATAATTTTTGTGGCAAAATGGTTCAGAACGAAATAATCAATTTATTAGGAAATGTTGTTCAATAAAAATATTATTAACAGAGCTGAATCAGCCAAATATTTCAGCTTTGGTTTAGAATGCACGCCAGATAGATATAGTCACGTGGGGCAGCTGTCATTTACTATCAGATTTTTAGATGTAGAAGACATGGCAATAAAAGAAACTTTTCTTAGCTATCAGACTGGTATAGAAACTACATGTCAAGGATTATGACTGATTTTTTTTTTTTAAGAGAGCAAATTAGACCTACACAACTGCAGAGGCCAGGGCTACGACAACGGCCCCCATTGGGAGGGGATCAATAAAGGAGTGCAGGTGCGGATTATCAAAGAAAATATACATGCCTTTATATACCCTGTGGATGTCATAGCCTAAACTTAGTGGTTAATTACCAAAAAACAAGTTGTCTGAAATCCACTTCTTTTTTGGCACTGCCCAGCGCAGAGATTCTGTCTCTCCTAGGCGATGGGATGTTATTGAAAAAAAAAACATGTTAACTGTCTTGTAAAACCTTTATGCAAGACTAGATGAGAGTGCAGAATTGAATGTGTCAAAGCCACTCAGTATGAAATTACTGTAATTCGAGAAGCTCTGTACGAACTTTCAGAGATGTTTGCGTCTGATCTTGTAGTGGCGACATTGACATGAAGCAGAAACACTTGTAGCACAAATAGAAGACTATGTTTTTTTTTTTTATGTTGATAAATGGCTGGTATGATATCTGAGGCTGGGTAAATGTTGTCAGCAATGCAGGACGCCTATATGAGTTAGCTACTGCAATTTCATTCATAAAATGTGTCAAATAATAATTTAATTGATTATCATGCAAATGCGTTAGGAAATGCACTAGAGTCAGCACACTAAAATAGCTACACAATAAGATGTGGAGCCGATTTTTTAGAAATAAAAGAAGAAGAGAGAGAAGGGGGTTGTTTGAATATTATTGCACTGATGAGGGTCCACAAGGCCCAGAAAAAAATAATAATAACGTTTTCAATGTAATACTGGACAGAGCTATAAATTCTTTATCAGAGATATTTTAGCATTTGCAAGTTTCAATAACACATGGGGATTTTTAAATGACTTAAAAATATTCCAGACAAAGGTAAGCTCAAAGTAGCATGTCAATGTTTGGGGAACAAGCGCTGGTATCAAGAAAATAGTGGTACGAATGGATGTGATCTGCTGACTCAACTAGATATAGCCACAGATTTATTTCCTAATGATGTAAAGCTTCCAATATAAGCCGCGCAATTCATAAAAACTAATCGTTAGAGGGTGTCATGCCAAATCTGTGGGTAGCATTAAGAATAATGCTTACAAGCCTTATTACTGTAGCCGCCGACGAGAGAAGCTTAGTAACCTAAAGCTTGTAAAAACATAATTTACGATCATGCATGTCTGGAGACAGAATGAATTCTTTGACTATGTTGTTTATAGAAAATGATGTTGCAAAGAATATAAATATATAAATTGCAATAAAAAGCTGTGCTCATGTAAAGCCTAAAGGCTAGAAAATATGTCATCAATAGGCTCAAGAAAATATGTCATTAATAGGCTCAAGAAAATATGTCATCAATAGGCTCAAGAAAATATGTCATCAATAGGCTCAAGAAAATATGTCATCAATAGGCTCAAGAAAATATGTCATCAATAGGCTCAAGAAAATATGTCATCAATAGGCTCAAGAAAATATGTCATCAATAGGCTCAAGAAAATATGTCATCAATAGGCCCAAGAAAATATGTCATCAATAGGCTCAAGAAAATATGTCATCAATAGACTCAAGAAAATATGTCATCAATAGGCTCTAGAAAATATGTCATCAATAGGCTCATTGGTCATATTTTGTCCACGTACAAGTTACGAAAAAAAAAAATTATTATTCATTGTTTGTTGAAAATCAACCTAGTAAATAAACTCAAAAACCTAATCCCCTTTTTTCCTTGCAAAAAAATGTGTATGATTATACTTAAAAGGGGACCAAAATTAACCTTGTCAGGGGGGCGCCCGTAACCGATAACTGATTACAATTATGTATAATAATAACAGAACAATTAAGAAACTACTAGCTAAAGCCCGACAAACAATGGCGGCCACAATGCAAGAACCTCCCATCTACTGAAATTACTTGACAAAACATGCATACAACTAACGCACTTTATATGATTCCCATTTAGTGTTACCCCCAGGTAAGCCACCACCCCTCATCTCTATTAATATTCTAATGACCCCCCCCCCCTAAATTGAGACTATTTCCGTAAAACAAACGAAAAAGTTACGCGCGTGCGGTATTTATCAGAATCTCATTTGGATAATTTCATTTAGTGAAAGCGTTAGTGACAGTTAATTGCAATTTTACCTATAGCGAATTATGCATTTTGATCTTCAAGCGAGATTTATTTTTCTTTAACATTTTTCACTCAGTTCATTAAATCTAGATGTAGCCATAGTCTACGGGTTTTGGCGAATCTGTATTTACATGCAAAAATATATTTTAGGCTTACTTATGCCTTATGAATTGGGCGGATAAATGGGGCATGAAATCTAACGAAACCAAATGCTATACAATGAGCATCTCACGAAAAAAAACAAAAACATCAACCCCTAAGTACTCCCTAAACAACCCAATTCTCCAACAAGTATCAACTAATCCATACCTTGGAATTCTCTTCTCGAATAACCTAAAAATGGTCGCCCTCATATAAACAACATTTTTTTTTTAAAAAAAAGCCAACTCCCCACTAGAAGAATTGTGCGCCACTGCCCAACCCCATGCAAAACAAATGCCTATCTTGCACTCGTCCGTCCACTACTAGAATATGACAGACCAGAAAACATTCCTATGGTGGTCATGGGGCTGGTGCCGGCCATCCCAGCAAACACGTATCTCACCCCACAGAAAACAGGTCAATTAATTAGAGCCAAACGCTCACTAAACACTGACTTCACTTCCAACAACCCCATAAGCCATTACATCCGGAACAATAGTAAATGCTTCACTGTGCCACGGTGGTAGCACAGTCCAATATAAACAATAATTTTTCCCACGCACAATCATCGCTTGGAACCACCTGGAAAATACCACCGTAAACTCGACGTCAATCGAGAGCTTCAAAGGTGCCCTACCATCCGCTAGGAGCAGTTAAAATACTAGCAACGCATCCCCAACCATTGCACAAATGCCAGTACATGGATTCAGCAGTGTACCTTACCGGAACCAGAACGTTCCCCATTCTTTGGCGAAATGCACACACTTATACCCACTGTACATTCTCAACTATCAGTCTCATACAGGTCCGGATTAACCATTGAGCAAAATAAGCACGGCCTGATAAGAGGGGCCGGTGATCGATGAGATTTATCGAAACAAAACCAAAGAAGACAGTGTCCAAAACTGCAAGCTAGCTCATTTATCCACCTCAAGTTTCACAAAATGTTTCACTCAAGTTCACTCTCCTGGTCACCAAAGATGCAAACCGCTTCATTTACCCCTTTCAATTGACAAAATCAGAAAGACAAGAAAGCCATGGTAGATCGCAAATAGTACTCTACAATTTTAACCTCTTGTGTCAAAATTTTCACGAGGGTCACATATAACTTCTATAAATAGCCACCTCACATTCATCACATTTATCTTTAACTGGTTTTACTGAAGCACGATAAGCACTCCAGTGTGTTGTTCATTATAGGCATTTTTAAAACTGAAATTCTAGTGTTCAATTTAAAAAAAAAAAAAAAAAAAATTTTTCACGAGGGTCACATATAACTTCTATAAATAGCCCCCTCACATTCATCACATTTATCTTTAACTGGTTTTACTGAAACACGATAAGCACTCCAGTGTGTTGTTCATTATAGGCATTTTTAAAACTGAAATTCTAGTGTTCAATTTAAAAAAAAAAAAAAAAAAAAATCATCTATGATTCGAAGCAGAACATAATGAAAAATTCTCCCAGGTGTAGCTCTACCACAAAATGTTAAACATGATGTATTATAAATGTTAAACAGCTAAAGAGTGTTGACCATACAGGTAAATTGAATGATTCAAACTTTCTTTTAAAATAGTTTTCTTGTTCATGCGGGATTGTACACCTCTTTGAATTTCAGACACTGGGGTAATTATTATCGCGGGCTTAAACAATCTATAGGAAGTGTATCCCCACGAATCGAGGTCAATATCGATGACTTGGAGTGAATCTTTTAGATAGTCCTTGAAGCGTATTTTCAGCCAACCAGCTGAGCGTTTCTCAGTGGAGAGTTCACCGAATATTTGTTGTTTGGGAAGTCAGCTGTCTGGCATTCTTGCAACATGTCCTCTAGCTTTTCCTTTTTGAAGGATAAAATCAGCCCGTTATAGGACCTCTGTATCAGGGACTTTGTCCTGCCGCATTATGTCAAGAAGTTTACGTAGACATCGTAGGTGGAGATGGTTTAGCAGTCTGGCATGTCTGATATACACAGTCCACGGCTCAATAGTAGACTATATAGGAGATATGTTAATACGATTGCCCTAAGTTCTTTCATCTTAGTGACAAGACTGAAACCCCTTCACCCCCAAACCCTCTTGCGGAGCCCTCCTAATGCATTATTTGCTTTTGAAATTCGGTTCTTGATCTCATCATCTATTTTTACTGACCTGGGGAGGGTGCTGCCCAAAACATTTGAATTTTCCCACTGCTTGGAGATTCTGCAGTTATCCCTAAGCTTTTCCTGGAGCTGGCTGGTGCAAGATCTGTTGTTTTTTTCGTATTGGTGGCGAGGTCATAGTTGTGCTGCATTTTCAGTTCCGAGCTTGCATTTAGGGCAAAGTCACCCCCCCAACAAGAGGTCTCGAATAAAGGTTTCTTTAACGTTCTTAATGGCTTGCAGTCTTCTAAGATTAAATTGCCTTCCGTCTGTCCCGTGTCTGTGTCTTATAGGAATACCGTTATTGGTGTCAAAAAAATCATCAGTCAGCACTGCTGAGAATACCATGCTAAAAGTGCTGGGGCTTGAACGCCTTTAATTACAGGAAAAGCCACAGATTCATCTCCAGAATCCATCACCCTGGCCACCAAACCATCATGGAGTTGACGTAGGCCTACTATTAAATCTACTCGGGCAGCCAAGCTTCTCCATTATCTTTCAAAGGCCATCTCTGCTGACTGAGTCACAATACGATTTTGTACCACAGAGACGTTTGCACATATCGGGTTTGACAGGATTTGCCCTGTTTCAAGTGGGTTTTGATGAAAGATATTGACATTATTGATCAATAGTCCGTGCTGGGGGCGGGGCGCGGCGCAGCGGGGGTAAGATAAAGTATTCATGCCAGGGACAGCGCAATTTCGATGTTCGCGATTTCCAGGTTTCACTGTATGTTTGAAAGTTGGCAGCAGAGGTTGGAAATAGGAAATGTAGGCCCTATTAAGAGCTATATTTCTGTCACATTAGACGCTGATGGGAACATATGCTACACACGACTACTGCTTTAGGGTCTATTTATAAATTTGTCTCATTGATATTCCGCGAGAGCGAGATTTACAATGTTTTTCCTCTAAAGAAATATGGCGGCTGCCAAAGACTAGGAGCAGCTAACTGTTGTACCTGAATGTATATTTGCAATAGTCTCGTTTGTGTTTTTCATACGAATGATTACAATGGTTTTTACAAACCAGAATGCTTGTGACATTTTGGGATTACCCGTGGGTAAGATGATCATAATACTGCATTTAATGTTGTTTTGTTTAATGAAATTTCCGTTACGTTGGCAATAAAAAAATAATAATTTCATAATATTTTTATTTTTAAGTCAGACAATTACTGTCAGTGACACTGTCACAACAGTGTCCAATACTTTACTTAACTACTATACTTACTTATTTTTACTAGTAATTTCTGTAATTTCCAATAACTAAGAAGAGGGATACATTTTATCTTGGGCAGGCCTTTAATATGATAATTGAAATTGAAAATATGGGCATGGGGGAATAAAAATAAAATTAATTAGAAAATTGTTGTTAATACTAATACTTAAACTTAAAAAGTTAAAATATAGTAAATTATAGCATATAAGGTAATCTACCACTTGAGCGTCGGCCAAGAAAAAATCCAGCTGTTCCGTTTGGAAGGGCTATTTAAACAACTATTCTTATATTATTTTTAATGACATTGGTTGTACGTATTCATTCATTCTCATAATAATAGTATAGACAATTTATTTAAAATGAAAAAAATGATAACAATTTTTTTGAAATAGAAGATAATGTGTGAAAATGGAATTATGCATAGTTCTCCCCCAAGTTGACAACGAAGTTTAAAAAATATAATTTTCACGAAAACGGTTGTGATATATGTATCCACGTAAATATGAAGGGGAAAGATCACCGGCGCTTCTTGTTCCAAATTGTCTTTTCAGTTTACGCTTTCTGAGCATTCACGTTTTCCACATTCTGTGTGTGGACATCTGCGTTATCTGGATGAATTTAGAAGGCTGGTGTTTTTCCGATTAAAAAAAAATATTTGCAAGTACATTTTTTGTTGTTAGTTTTAGCTCCTTTCTTATCCAGCAATGAATGGACAGAGAAATAAAATTGATTGGTGACCATCTATAATTACATTTGCCCTGATAGGAGAAGGGGGTATTGTTGATTTAAGACAGGGGTGTCACACTCAATCGCTCGATGGGCCAAAACTCAAATCACATGTAAGGTTGCGGGCCGAACAGGATAGACATTCAATAAGCGGGAAATTAATCTTTTTTTAAAAACATTTATATAAATGAAAAAATAAAAAAAGTTTTAATGATTAAAAATCATTGGCATACCCATTTTCGTTTTTATGCCAATTTGTCAGAGCTTGATGTTAGGCACATTTTCTTGACTACAAAAAAAAGTAAGTTCATTTATGTTGGGAGTAACGATCTGTGTCATTGAGATTCTCATGATGGACTGTAAGTGTTCATCAGTGAGAGGACTCCTGTGTAATGTTGAGTTAAACTTAGTCACAGAAAACAGCTGCTCACACATACATGTGTTACCCAACATGCTCAAGGTTTGAGCCGCATGTAGACTAAGCTGGGGTATCTCTCCAGGAATGAAACAAGTGAACTGTGCCGGCCCAACTGTGTCGTACTTTGCTTTTAGTGTCCCATTACACTGCAGCTCTATTAGCTCCATCTGCAAATTTACAGGTGCAGTTTCCACTGTTATGACAAATGGGTTACGAGACAGCTCGATGTCACATTTCTGTGCTCCAAAGTCACTAAAGGGCCGTGCGAACTTGGCGCGAAGGAGCTAAGTTTTTCATCAATGTGCATTTGGAAACACTATAACGTTGACTTGGATATAATTGTATGCCGGTCAAGACCCCGCGGGCCTGATATAATTGTACGGTGGGTCGGATGTGGCCTTGAGTTTGACACATGTGAATTAGGAGTTTTGTGTAGTGTTGTGAGGGGGGGGGGGGGTTGTGTTTATATCTTAATCTTTAAGTTTATGTAAATAAGACAGCCACATTTTCGTAATGATGGTAATAATGTTGCTTTTAGTTTTCATTATGCACTTGATAGACACAGCAACAGAATGAGTAATATTAACATAAATGCCCTAGTGACAATTTTAGTTTATCCTTCCTTTTTTTGGTTCGCTATAAACAGAACAGATACCTTGACCTCTCTCTTATGTTTGCAAGCCTCTCGATCCTCGCTTCATGCTGTGTCAAGTTAATTGCGCGGACAACCATATTGTCATTGCATTTCAATTACTACAGTTTGAAGTAGTCATGTTTCTGTTGTATATAATTTTCAGAAGCTGGCGATTGGTCATGGGGATCGAGATAACTGAGGTTAAGTGGCAAATTTGGCAGCCTTTTGTGCTCGAGATATTAGGTTACGGCGACATAAAAGAATCAACATAACCGAGGAGAAAATACAAAGACAAAGAGAGAATTTGGCGGTTCGACTTCAAAAATGTCGACATAGCAGGGTTGGCGAGTTAACTGAGGTCGAGATAACCGGGTTCTTCTGTATTACCAAAAAATGTGTAGGCCTAACTCATTGAATAAAATCTTATAAATAATTTCAAAACTTTTTTCAACTTAATTGTCTCATCCGTTTCTCATTGTTTCATTAGGTTGACAGGCATGAGCTTATTTTATACATTTTACAAAAGCAGAAATTAAAATCAAACTTTATGCAATTTTCAGTAGGAACACCTTTAAGAGATTGCATCACTTTCTCTAATCTTTTAAATTCTTTATAACATTAAATACTGTTTAGGTGGAACCTGTTGTATTTTGAAATGGCAGCTTATCTGTCTTATCACCAGTCGGTTGCAGGTAAAATTTCACCCAGACTTGAACTCAACTATGGGCTGTTATATTGTCAGTGAACAACCCTGAGTAAAAGTCCTCTACCACCAAAGTATCCAATTTGCAATGGGGTTGAAAATCCTCAATCTTTTCTATTATGGTAAAAATTTGTAAAATAAGAAGAAACAAATATATAACATTTTGTTGGCGTTGGTATGTAATTACTTGATTGTGCACCAGGAACTAAACATTAATCTTCTTCATCACATAGGTGCTGACTTAAATTTGATTTCAACTAAGTACAAACAGCTTGCTATCAAATGGCACCCTGAAAAACATAAATATTCTACAGAATCTGAGCAGGTAATATACTCCATACTTCTAGGTATCCATCTTAAATTCAAATTCACAAATATTATTCATTCTGATTCCTCAAATCATTTCAGTTTCAGATCATTAAAAAAAAAAAATGTTTATAAAAACTATTAAATACCTGTTAATGGTAGATACAGTGCAACTTACGTTAAAATTGTATCAAATATATCATAATATTTTATTATTACCATTATATTATAATAACATTTTTTCCCACAATATTTATATTGTTTATTGAAGTTTTTTTTTTTTTTTTTTTTATTTTTTCCTCAAAATTTTATTTTTTTTTGGAAGAGCTAACTTACGTTAAAATTGTATCAAATATATCATAATATTTTATTATTACCATTATATTATAATAACATTTTTTCCCACAATATTTATATTGTTTATTGAAGTTTTTTTTTTTTTTTTTTTAATATTCTCCTCAAAATGTTATTTTCTCAAGTC
Organism: Lymnaea stagnalis; assembly: GCA_964033795.1. Lineage (NCBI taxonomy): Eukaryota > Metazoa > Mollusca > Gastropoda > Lymnaeidae > Lymnaea > Lymnaea stagnalis. The sequence goes on along the minus strand of CAXITT010000320.1, from coordinate 563,517 downwards.
TAATCAACTTGGTCTCAACATTTATTCAGAGTGCTTTTAAAATTTTTTTATTCAACAGAAATTTAAACAAGTGACTCTCGCATACAAAAAACTTACATCTGCTGAATTTTCTCAAGATTTAAGCATGGTTTGTCTATTTTTAAAATGTCATCTTTATTAAATAACTCACTCATGCCTTAACGTTCAGTCCCCTCCAAATGACCTTGAGTCACCTGTCTTACATGCTGAAATATGCTTTTTTTTTTGCTATATCTAATCACATAAGAAAACAGCAGACCATCTAGCCTGAGCTCTTTAGGACTTCCCCAGGGGCTTCACTTTCTTGTAAGGGATGGATATATTTTTAAGTCTTTAATACACCCTTTCCCATCCCGGGGTGGCGTCAGATGCCCTCTATTAGGGATTTCTACCAGTGGTTTCAACTTTATGAATAAGTCGCATCGCAGCTGGAATGCAACAATTGCCTAAGAATGGTCCCCTCACAGGCTGTTAGACAGAATCATTGGCATGGGCTGCAACAACCCACCCATGTCTCATATCCATTAACCCAACATGTAATCATGATCCCGACCTGTTTCTGGCGTTATTGTCTAATGCACTGGGTAGTTACCATGCAGCTGTGCTCTCTCTAATGCAGATGCCATGCAAGACCTTTGTCTCTCACGTGTAGGTCCCCTACATGGTGGTATTGTGCCCCGGATAGCACCAAGGGGTCGGTGGCAGCGACTCTCAATCGACATGCCCAAATGGGAATGCCCTACCCAACATGCCGACTAGAGCCCCAGTTTTTTTTTGTGGATATATCATGCTAATCTATCATCTATTTATCATCTGTTCTCACAAGAAAATTTTTCTTTATTTTTGTAAAAGAAATTTTAATAGTTGTTTATTCTGTTAGGAGAGTTAAAAGTGTAGGATGGCGTTCCAAGTCCTTAAGAAGTTTATTAGCAAACTTGGACTGATGTAGAATCTAATGAAATTGATGCAGAAAGTACTATAGATTATCCTAGTGTTGAAGATTTTTAAATCAGTTCTAGTCCATTGCTTGTTGATTTGATAAACGATGACAACTGTAATGGCAGATAACTTGTGAAAATGAGTGAATGTTAATGAATGAATCATTAATAAACTTCATAATTAATTCTTTTTCCTTTTTTAATTACATTTCTTTTGTTAAACAAAACAAGTAAGTTTCCAAAATGGAGTTTATAGTCTTTGCTTATGAAAAAATTTACATCAAAAGTAAGTTAAACAGGAGCGGGTTATACATCTCATGTCATGAATAGTAAACAGTTCTATTTTATTTCATGTATTTTTTAAATTCTCAATTGTTTAGATAAATATTCCTTTCTCATTTCAGACCGATTGTTTAGCGCTTTTTCAACAAATAGTATTTAACAGAACAGGTAATTAATTTGAAACTAGTGTTGAATGTTTCTTATTTCATTAAAAAGAATTGTGTTGCATTGTGCAATTTCCATTAGAATGTAGAGCCTTAAAATAATATTCCTCATCTATATAGAGAGGAACTTACAAGCAGAAAGCTTAAATTTTTCACGCACACAAATACACCAACATTCTCCCGCACACATGCACACACCCACGCTAAAATAGATAATGGAAAATAAATCTGATCCCAGTGGCACAAGTCAGGTAAAATTAAAAGAATGGAAAGTTAATGATAACTTCAAAATGCAATAAAATATTTTATACTACGTGCTAAATTCTTTAAAATTTATCAAAAAAATTGCTTATACAAACCAACGCAGTCTCAATTAGTTTGTAAAATCTACTTTCTATGATATAAGAATATATATCATTCTATTTTAATAGTAAAATAAGAACAGAGAAAGTCTACATCTTGAAATTTTAAGAGTATTTAGACATTAATTTCATGTATTGTATTTAGACATTAATTTCATGTATTGTATTACAATATTTTGTTTACAAATATTCAGCAACAAATGGAACAAGATATAATTATTCAGATTCAAGTGATAATAGCGATGATGATGATGATAGTGATGATTCTGATGATGAACAACATCTTGATAATAAATTTAATAAAAAAGGTATTTTTTAAATGATAAAATAAAAATCTTATATTAACTTTTCTTCTTTGTATTTGTTCTGTAATATTGTGTTTTGTGATCTATTGAAATGGATATTATAATAGTACAATATTTATATATAGTGTAATCATTTGTATCTTAGCCAAAAATTTAATTTAGATATTTTATACAAGCTCACAAATACTACTTCACTTAAAACCAAATGTTCAAATTTTTTTTTTTAAAACAAAACAGATACATCAAGGAAAAATTCAGAAGTAAGTACTTGGACTAAGGGTTATAGAACCCTTTTGTGCTTAGTTTCTATGGCAGATTGTAAGAAAAATGTTACATTTAATCTTATGGAAATTACATTTTTTTAAATATGCAACCTTGTCAGAAAATATAAATACCAATACTGAAATAAATATACCAACTACAGAGGCATGTAAATGAGGCTAGTTAAAAAAATGTTAAGTTATTGTAAGAATGCAATTTGAACATTACTCACTGAAACAAACTTAAAAAAACATTGAAGTTACATATTCACAGTAACACTTCCTTTATTTTCAGAATGGTTTAAAAGATTTAACTGAAGAAGAAAGAGAGAGGCGAAAGGCAGAAAAACGGAGAGCTAAAAAAAAGGTGATGTTGAAATTTCACATACATTACTGCCATCAGCTTTTGTTTGATAACCAGTCATTTTTCTTATTTCTGATATTTCATATTCAATAGTCATATACAAAGTAAATTCTGTATATTAACCAGTATGTAAAATGAAATAAAATATTAAAATTTTTTTGAACAGAGACAAAGAGAGAGAAAGCGTTTAGAAAAAGAGCAAAAACCTGTAAGTATAAATATTACAATTTCTTTATACAGAAATTGCTATTGTAAAAATACAGAGAAACCTGTGACATGCACACACCTTTGGTGCCTAATCAAAAGTGGTGGTATTTGGAGGGAGTTGATTATGCACATTAATTGAAAAAAGAAGACGTGCATTAAAAATGAGAAGAGTTGAGCTTCTTGTACCTGGACTTTCTTTTCTTCATGTTTTTTTCTTTGCCATTCCAACCACCTTCCTCCCATCATTTCTCAAGTTCTGTTTGTTTTTTATTTGGCCGATTCGCATCTTCCCACAATCAAGCTGTTCTGCTTAAATAACCATCCAACATCGATCCTTTTGAAAGCGTCCAATTGCTGTTCAAGTGTGAGAGATTTCGATTTTTACGCCATTGCAGTAGAGTTGCTTTCATTATGCGTTGATGAAATTTACACCTATTTCTACAGTTCATTCTCAACCCTCAGTTTTGTAGCAAATTTAGCAACGCACGGTGCTGTAGCAAACCAACACACAGTGCTGTACCAAACCAACACACGGTGCTGTTGCAAACTTATTAGCTAAGCAAAATATATTTTTAACCTCATGTTCTGACTTAAATCTGTGCCAGCGTGGGATGGAATGGGCTATTTGCAGAGAACATTATAATTTTGTCCCACAAAAACCCTTGCATATTTTACATTTTGACAGGATTTGTGCTTTTCAAAGGGTTTTTGTTAAAAAATTGATTCTTGCTGGGGTGTGTTTGCAAATTGCTAGGGACAGCACTGTTTCAAGGTTCACTATTCCACGGGTTTCAATGTATTAGCTTCTTATTCACTTTTGGCCTAATAATCAAATTCAACTAAATATGATGGATTATGCACGCCATAAAATATAGTTACAATTAGTTTAAACAGCAGCTATGTTAATGTTACCTTAAGGGTTCACATTTTAATAGTTCATTAGATTATAATTTAAAAAATCAGAGTTGAATTAATAACTGATTTTGTCAAAAGTGTTTATCTACTTGTATTTGGTTTCTATTTTCAAATTAAATGACACAAACAAATTTAAAAAAAACCACTGCACCTAAATCTTATAATGATGTTAAACCATAGTCAGATTTCAGGTTACTGTTTTTGAAACAGATAACCGTTTGCTTATTTTCTCGAGTCGATTATCGAATTATATTTATCTTGACACAATGAAAGAAAAAATCTAGATCTTAAATAAATAAACCAATAGTAAATGTATTTTTATTATTATTTCATTAACAAAATACTTTATAAAATAATAAAGATGAATTATAAATCTGATATTTTACTTGCTAATGCTTTACGCATTGAACGTACCGCACTCTATTGATAACAGCTGATTGGTAATAAAAACCAGTTGTGACTGGGTTTTGTTTTTGTGGGAACAGTTGTTAATACAATTGTTTATTCAGCAGTAGATATGAACAAGTTGGCTGATACCAGTCTCCCATAATTTTGAACATTCAGTTTAGAGTGTATCAGATGAAATAAAATATGGTATGTTTATAGGGGCTCAAAAGTTATTGGCTTGACAGACATTATACTTTCAGAGATCTTGCTTCTTTTAATTTTTCAACAATTGTACTTTGAGATTTAAGGCTATCTTTCAAGTGATAGAATGCATTGTTCAACTTTTTGAAGGTTACTGCAATTCAACTTATGGTTGCATCTTACCATATCATACTAGAGTATGAAAGCATTTGGACATGTTTTAACAGTAAATGAATATTTCCTTTTCATTCAGAATGGGCCCAATAAAAATAAAAAAGATAAAAAGGGATCATCTGGACAAGAGAAGTCTTCTTTAGCAGAGTGAGTACTGATATATTTATTGAACTGAAAATTGTTTGGACTTATTGACATTATTTCTAACTTGGTACATTATTAATGACTTGATTAAATTATAACTGACTTAATTACATCATAATATATTTGACTTTTGATCAAGATTGTAATTTTTTGCTATGTCAGGAGGAGCCCTAATCATGGGCGTTATAGAAAGATTGCTTGTAAATCTGTATGTTCAATTAAAAGTTATAATAAATCAGTTTCAACATAAAAATGTAATATTAATAAAATAATCCCATGAGCTCAAAATCATGAATTATATCAAATGATTAGCATTCTCTTTAACTAAAGTGCAAGACCCACAATTTGATCTTGAATTTTAATGTTTATTTGATATCAGTTTCATTTACTTATAAACTGAAGATAAAATGTTTGATCCAAAACTTTGAGTTTGTTTGGGTTAATAGTATAGGGGTAGTAGGGTACATGGTCTCTAAAAATGTTGCCATTATCTGATGTGTTTTTTTATTTCCTTTTATAAAATATCGTTCTTTTTTCCGTAGGGACTCTTCGTCAGATGATGACACAGTAAGTATGTTAGGGTGTTATACAATTAAGCCTTTAGAATATTTTATCAAACTTTTGTCACTTCATACTACTGTATTTTGAAGTATAACGTACACACACTTTAAAAGGGATTGATATGAGAAAAAGTGATAGTTGTTGCCACCTATTATTGAATTGTATAACCTGGTGCTGTGTGTCCTTCCCTCTTTTCACTTATTCTTTTCACTTATTATTTACAATTTTTGATTTAGTAATAATAGGTAGAGTCCCCCCACTCTTAAAGTTACGAAATGCTCATTACTTTTAAAAAAATCTGCAATAAAGCCTCACATTACTTAGTGTTTTTTTCTTCTTTTAAAATGTAATTCTAAATGACAATTGATTCAAATTTATAATAAAAGTTCAATATATATTCATGAAGTTAACTTTCTTTAGCTAACTAACTAACTTACTTAAGAAAATCAGCGAACACCGAGCCGAGGCTCATATGGTCCTCCCCAACGCACCACCCCGCCAGCCAAACCGGCCATCAACCACTCCCCCAGTGGTCTTTATTCCGATCGGGTTGCGAAGCGGCAAGCCAGGGACATTCCGCCCCTAAGACCGCCACGCCCGACCTCCACTCGATTGGCCGCTGAGCGTGGCAGCCCCAGAGAAGAAACACCTGGCCAGCCGGGCTTCTGCTTACGCAGGAACCGGGCCGGACTTTCTAGGGGTTTGGGGTGGATATTTAACGTCTCTAAAGTCCCCCCTTACCACCCCGGGGGGACCGCGTAGTTGTTTAGACCGACGCCCTCTACTAGGGTTTGTATGGTTATTCTACGGCGCGACTAATTCACACCGTAGATGGGAGAGAGAGGTTGCCTGGGAGCAGTACCCTCAAGACTGCATATATAGAATCATCGGTGAAAGGTTGCCACACACCTTCACCTCATATCCATACGGCAACTGTAATCATGTCCCAACCTGTTTCTGCGTTTAGTAAATAATTTCGGCTTCACTTGGTGGGAAGCCATGCAGTCGTGCTCGTCTTAACGCAGATGCCGTGCGTTACCCCTACCTTGCGGCACAGGTCCCCTACACGGTGGTAATGTCGCTAGGGTAACGTAAACTTTCTTTAGCTATCGTTTCAACAAAACTATTTTATTATAATTATCTTGGGTACGAGATTTTGAAATATTTTTTCATGAAAAAGTTGTATTCTGTTGCTTGCTAAATTTACAATTTAATGAAAGGAGGTTTTAATCAATTAACCGCACTCAGCTGGATATTTTAGTTATTATCACAGACTTGTGAGTGCATTTCCCTGAGAAACTGAGATGGTTTTAGATGTTGTTTACGACTTAAAATGAGCCTGGTCAACTAATTACTAACAAAAAAGAATGAATATTTTTCAGATGTTCGATTCTACATCAGCATTTTTTACAAAAGTTGTTAGTAAAAAGAAAAAAAATGGCCTTAGTGGTGACCAGCCTCCAGCTGCAGGGAAAAAAGAAAAATCTCAAGAAAAGAAAAGTGATGATGAGGTTGGTCAGGTTGTTTTGTCTTTGTTGTAAACAGACTATTATTCAAATGCTTGCCAACTATTAATGTGGACCACATTTAACCGTCTGCCAATATGAAAAACGTTAAAAAAAATTTTTTATGTTCATTATAGGTTGAAGAAATAGTTGACCCAAAGGTTTTACGAAGTAGACAATTAGCCAGTAAGTAGAAAGTTAAACAGTGATAGTTATTTAATAGTTATGTTAATTATTTTTCAATTTTTTCTTTTATTATTAAGGTTATTTTGGGCTATACCATTTTTACTTACAAGAAGACATGGTATCTTTTCATGATCACTCATTTTATATTTTCTGAATCAATTTTTCCTACATGAAAATGCAAATGCTTTTTAATTAAATTAAAATTTAAAAAAACACCTTTTTTTTAAAGTTGCTTGTTCCTGATTAAACATTATTTAATTTGGTTTAGCTTGTGCAGTGTCTCATACATCTCTTCTGTTTTCAAAATAGTTAGAGGAAATGAAATGGCACAAGTAGATGAGTATACAGCTGCTATACAACTTTTTACAGAGGCAATAAGTTTAGATCCTACCGATTTCAGGTTTGTCACTTTATGAGGTCAACTTAATTATTGACCATGCAAAACAAAAACTAAACACTTTTCATAATACTAACTAGACTTAAAAGCAATCTCTTAACATTTTACAATATGGAAAAGTCATACTCATTTTAGATTAATTAAAATATTTATGCATACACTTGTGCTTTTTGTAAATAAATTTAGTACAGAAATTTTCATTGACTTAAATTTTATTAACATAGCTATTTAACCCTAGTTGCAGTGAAAACATTTTGATATTCAACTTTGGATATTATGATATAAATGTTACTCTCTCTCTCTATATATATATATATATATATATAAAACTTATATTTCTATCATGATTTATTCAATTTCATTCATTTTTAATTTTAAAAAAGTAAAATTCAACAATTTTTTTCAACCCTAATACTTTATCTCTTTAACCCTTTTTTGTGTGCCTGCAAGTGGAGTTATATGACCTTAGTAAAGTAGACAAGTGGGTCCTACCTAAAGTAGTGTAGGCAGTAGTGGGTTAAATATATGAAAGAAAAACAAATTTTAACTAATTAAATTTAATGATAATATATTAAAGTAATACAAATTAGAATTGAAAAAATTATGTTTTTGTGCTAACACCCCTCCCTCCCAAGCCCCCCACCCCCCATGGCAATTCTGATGCCTGATTTAAAAAAAAAAAAATTTAATCACAAAACAGTAAAATTTGTAATAACATTTTGTATTTAAAATAATAAGAAATAAATGAAATTACTCAGTCTCTATGGTTGCGACTAAATGTGCCACATGGTGGTCCCAGCAGATTTTTCTTGGCACAGCCTGACGCATTGCTATTTGAAAATGGCAATGAAATAATGTGTTCCCAAGACTTCCGGTGATGTGTGATTTCAGTAAAGTAAATCAGAAGTTTTATCTTGTTTCACTTTCAAACTTTCAAACTATGTGTGATTTAAACTGCCTCTTATATTTCGCACCTGTTGGATACTTTTTTACAACTTTTCACAGCACTCCCATGACCCCCTACATTCCCTAAAAACTTGTCAGCTCTCTTAACTAACTGTGTATTAGCCCCATGGATTGGCGGGTACCTGGGCAGTTAAAAAAAATATTTTGACAGCCCTAGTAATAGTAATAATAAATTGGTGGTACATTGATATAGAAACATGAAAGTGACCATTAAATTGTACAGTTAGTTATTATCTAAAATTGCCAAGTGTGTAGCATTGACTAATTTTATTGTAATTGTACTACATTATGCTGTCCAGGTGAAACAAATGCCTGACAAGAGTATCACTAAGCTGCCAGAAGCTTTAATCAAACACAGAACTATTACGTTTTATCGATGCCAAAACTATTATTTCTGTTATATGTTATACCTGTCAGTGATATCAGTTTGATATTATTGAAGGGAAAAAAGAATTAAATCTGTTGCTCCAATGTTTTGACTGATGTGTAATACAATTTGTTTTTCAGATTCTTTGGTAACCGCTCCTACTGTTATGATAGAATAGAACAATACGATAAGTAAGTTGTTTTTCAATGTCTTCTAATCAAATGGTTTCTGTTAGTGCATTCAATAAACAGTGCCAATGAAACAATCAAAGAGTCTTGACCGTTAAATAATTTTTATATCATTCTAACTGTCACACGTTCCTGGATCTGGCAAAAAAAACGGAACTGGGTCTGGGTGGTTAAAAAAAAAGTGTTTTTTTTCTCATTTTTCTATGTGTTCCATCCTATGGGCATAATTGAAAAGTGCATGTTTTTGTCTTTTTACTGGTAATGTACTTGCTGCAAATTTTGTATAATTATCAGAGACCTAATTATTGCATTTTTAGTGTTGAAATTACACAAAAGGCACACATTTTACTTGAATTTTTAGTTTTAAACATAATGTATGGCTCTCAGAGATTTATTTTTCAAAATATGTGGTGTCCATGGCTCTCTCTCAGACAAAAAGGTTCCCGACCCCTGTCTTAGGTTATGACCATGGTACTTTCTATTTTCAATTAATATTTTATTTCATTTGTTGACTGATTGATGATACTGAGAAACCAGTTTGTGCATTGCGTGTGTGTGTGTGGGGGGGGGGGGGGGGGCGAATTTTTAAGTTCAGTCATAGGATTTAATAATAATAATGTAATTTGGCGCTCATTTATTAAGTGAAGCACTTTGTCTTAACTGAAGGAAGGTTAGGATGGTATTGCCATGAGGATGATATAAATATTTATTAAAATATTATTCTTATGTTGGTATCAGAAAAATAAAAACTGTTTTGTTTATGGGTTAGGGCGGTAGATCTTAGTTAATTATAACTATTTGCTAATTTCATGATGTTTTTTGTTTATATTTTGCTTAGAGCTCTCAGAGATGCTGAAAAGGCAATAAAATTAGATAAAGACTGGCCAAAAGGATATTTTAGAAAAGGACGTGCATTAGCAGGTTTAAAAGTAAGTAATTACACTTATGAATTTTATCAATGTTGACTGATTGACTATAAAAAAGTCAAAGTAAGTTAAAATAATTTTAAAAAATATCTAAACTAACAAACCTGAATCAAGAAATTAAAAAGAATAACATCTATGCAAATTAATGTATTTTTAAACTCACCTACTATTTTTCAGATGTTTGGTGATGCAGAGAAGGCATTTATGCAAGTATTAAAGCTAGATAAAAATTGTGATGATGCTGTAGCAGAACTTTTACGTGTGAGAACACATCAACTAATGGTAGGTAAAAAATGTACAAACGTAATGTGCATTTTGGTATCTAAATTTTTGGGTGCGATTTGGTTAGGAGTTTTATTTTTTGCATTACTCAAAAATTATTTTTTTATTGAAAAATATCTATGTAAAAAAATTGCTGCACTAGTTACCTCAGTTAATTAAGGTTCTCTTGGAAATTGGTTCACAAATCCATAGAAATTTAATATAACTATGAAGTGAATCATTTGATTTGAAATAATTGGGGTCGGGGGTGTTCCCCACAAAAGGCACAAAGTGATGCCTATATTTTGCCATTTGGTAGTATGTTACTGATTTTTGTAATGGTTAAGAAAGTGTAACTGTTCTAGCCCCACCAGCTAGAAAGCCAGTGTCATCTAAGCCAGTTTTCTCCAAATTGTAGTCCGCCGACCATGAATAGTTATGTCAAATAAAAAGAAAATAAATCTGGCACTGGTCCATAAAGCAGCTTTGAAATGTGTCCACCAGTCCGCCCAACTTAAAAGTTTGGGAAACGCTGATCTAAGCAACATAACAGTCCCCTTTTCTGATATACATCATATACATCAGATAGGCCTGCTCTTCTGGCAATTGCAATGGTAATCCATTTCCAGTTATTTAAAAATTTGACAAAGAGACGTTTGCTTTTATTTATAAATAGGAAGTTAAATTAAAACTCTCATCTTACATATTAACTGCCGTTTACAGTATGCAGAGAAGCGACTCAGCTAGTCAGTTGGGGTAATGACAAGACATCTTCTGGTCGTGAATGTGGTGTGTACATGCTCTCGTCCTCAAGTGAGGATAGACTGTCTCAACTTTCCAACCAGCATTTAGCAAATGTTACATTAAATTTAGGGTGGCTAGACAAATGAGGGGAAGTCTTTGGTTAACTAAAGGTCTTAAACCTAAACAAAATGCAATGTAAAAAGAAAAAAGAGGCAAATATCAAAATCAAATATTTAGAACTGTAATTGACAGAAAAAGCTCACATGCTGAAATCCTACATTCTTCAGTCTTTAATCTCCTATCATGGGCTTCCTTACTAACCTCTAAAGAAGACTTTCTTCATGTCAGGAAGACAAATCCTTTAGCAAAATTATATTTGTAAGCTTCTTTGCACTGACTTGTATTCTTTCAAAATTTTCAGGATATGGGTTTTTCTAGGTCACAATCAGAAGCAGCTATAAAAAAACATGGATCTGTTCAAACTGCATTAGATTCACTTTTAGCTGGTGTTGGTGAGATTTATTTTCTAGGTAGTTTAAATAAAGGGCCAATACTTAAATGATAATCGCAGTCATATTTTGGCATCCTGTCTTTATTATTATAATGTAAGTGCAAAATTAAATATAAAATGCTTTCCACTTGTTTTCATTTTTTTTACACTGGCCTTATGTAAGTATTTAAAGATGGTCCACTCTAGATAATAAACCTTTTTTTCCTATTGCCTAATCAGATAATTTTAAGATAATTTTTGATTATTTGAAATTTTAACATTGACAGGGGATAACACTCTAAATGATCTCTATATATCTGATGATGAAGATGAAGGATTCAATGTACATCGGCCTGCACCTATTCCCCCTCCTACATCAAATCCATCTGATGTGAAAATGGAGTAAGGCTTAAATAATTTTATAGAGCTTTAAGTGATTTAAATGTAAAATTCATGAGCTTGGTGGATCTGATGATTGAGTAAGGTTATCTTTGTAACAAAAATGTGTTTATCCTCTGACGTGCCTTACATGCAATTACCTCTTGACATTATACTGGATTTTTTTCTCAGTCTTTCATTCATGGCCCATTTATAAAAAAAAGATTATTTAATTCTTCGCAGTCCAACAAACCCTGAAGGTTTAACCGCATTATGGGTGGGAAATGTTTTACCATCTGTTACAGAGAAAAGGCTGAATCAATTATTTTCCAAGTAGGTAAAAAATAAGGCATATCTAAAAAATTTTTCTATAATATATTGTTACACTGTTTGAACATGCCAATAGCACAAAGTTTTAAATTATTTAGCATAATTTCAAGAAGAAAAAAAACATTTCCATCCAGCCATATAAACTTAACATTCAATTTATCTATCTTATTATCAACAGTATAAGTGAATGAATTATTCTTCAATATTGATAAATCTGCATTTAAAAGAATCCCATTGAATTGTATCCACTCTTTTATTTTTAAAAAAATACCTCCCCAGATTTGGACAAGTTACAAGTGTTAGACCCTTACCTGAAAAATATTGTGCTTTTATTAACTTTAAGACAAAAGAAGCTGCAGGGAGAGCAATGCATCAACTACAGGTTGGATTATTTTTTTTTTAATTGAAAAAATATATATCGATTTATTTTTAAAGTAAAATCTTCAAATTGACGTTTCAAGTCATTCTATTTTCAAAGTCTCAGAATGGAAAGATGACAACTTACAATTTTTTATATGTCCCCTATATGCACATGAAAATTATTTTGTGTTCTGAAAAACTGTAAATTTAAAAAAAGCTTATGAATATTTTGCAAGGATAAATCATATTAAATGTATTCAAAGGTTTCCTTGGTTTACACGTTTAAAAAATTGTATTATTATTTTTTGTGTGTATATTTATTTATAAAAGTCCTGATTTATTTATTCTTGAAATTATTTTTTGCGCCTCTGTTCTTTGGGTTTGTTGACTCTTGCAAATTGAGTTTTAAAATAAGATGTTATGTATTTTATTTTCATTGCAGGGAACAGAGGTTGATGGCCAAAAATTGCTTATAAAATTTCCCGATAATCCATTGACAAACAGTACCGGCAACTTGACTATACGAAAAAATATTACCAATGGGGCTACAAAACAAGGGTAGGTTAAATAATTTTTTCTCTAGAAAGAACAAGTAAATGTAACATTTTGATGTCTTTATAAATACCATAAATTAACTGGTTATTTTGTATTGAAGTTGTAAAACATTGTACTAATTGTTCTGCAAGGACATATTTAAATTTTCAGTCAGTTATTAGACTTTTATCTGTTTAAAAACTTATTGTAAAGACATACAATTCAATTCTTATTGTTATATAACACCTTCCTACATGTTATAAAATACTAATAATCACCAAGACTGAAAAAATCTGTATTGAACATGTTTTTTTAAAACTATGACTGACTTTTGCTTGTGAACTGATCTTTTTTTTTGTTTTTTTTTTTTGTTTCGTTGATATGACCATGTTGAATGCTCCAAATTGGGATTGATCAGATTTTAAGTTTAACTTTGATTTCTTGTGTTTAAAAAAGCTCTACGTATCTTGTATTTAAAAAAGCTCTACATATGGAGGGAAATAATTAGAAATTCGGATACAAATAGATGAGATAATGGAGCAGAAGGAATCGGATCTATTTCTGGCATCCTAACATAATGCTACTCTAATGTGTTAATCTGCATGAAATAATACCACCTGAAAAATGCTAAATGGAAAGTATTTAATTTGAAACAAATGTGGATTTATAGAATAAAGCTTGGTCTATTCATTGAGCAGCTTTTGGGAAAGCGACTTGGCACTTTTTTCCTGTTTGTTCAATTTACCCTGTAATTTTATTCATTATAATTTTTTTTTTTTTTAAATTGCATGCCTACCTAGTCTCTTCATAACTGTTCAATTCTTTATCTTCAATCCTTTGACAAAGAATCATATAGATATTTTTTAAAATATTAAAATATTTTTTAATTAATTATTGTGAGAACTTAAATATTTTTTTTTCTTGTTCATTATCTATCAAAGGCGCACCCACAGGAAAATGGTTTCCTAGTGACCGCACAGTAACTGGCGGTCAGGTAAAATATTTTTCTTAACATCTCCTCGGTGTTGTCTTTGATTATTGTGTTCATCATGAACAGGCACATTGAAAAAGCTTAAGTGGTGTTGGGAGGGGGGGATGTAACGGTACCAAATTATCATTACAGTTTTTTTTTTTGTTAATAGCCATTCCTTATAGACATTGTTTGAAAAGATTAAAAAAAATTTTAAATGAAGTATTCCTTACCTTCGTTAAAATTCTAAACCCTATAACAGCTTATGCTAAGTACTTATTAACAGAGGAGGTGAGAGCAAAGATACTAAGTGCCTGCTTTTTTTTTTTGTAAGCTATCATTTTATCTGGTGGAAGTTCTAGATGATCAAAGAAAGTACTGGGATAGAATTAAACTTTGCTGAATATTGATAAATGTAAATATAAATCTATTGGAATGTAAAATTACTTTCTTAAATTAATTAAAGAAAACTTCCCCCGAAATATTAGAAAGTTAAGTATGATATTCTTTGTAATAAATGCTCTGCAATGTTATCTTTTTTTTGATTTGGAGGATTACTATCAATAGTTTTCACCATTGCTAAAAAAAATCCATTTTACAATTGCTCTTCTTTTATACTTTTATAATACAAGTATTATCTCTAATCAAATGTGTGTAATAACTGAGATGGTTTGTTCATAGATTTGTTGTTTCTAACAACGCTCATGTTTGTTTCCTAAGTTAGTAAGGTATATTTCAATATTTTTGTGGTAGACTTTTGTTGCTCTCCTCTGTTTATCATGTGCTATTTAGGGCATGATTTTATCTTAATGATATGCTCATTAACATTTAGTGCTAAAAATAGACTAAAGTTAATTGCGCAAAATTTCTTTGGGTTCACTATTTTTGTTCAAGTGAAATAAAATTTTGACATTCAGAATTATGTAAGTAAACAAGTCATTTTAAATTAAAGGTCATACAAAGAATTTGTTTTAAAAAGATGTGTTTTGTTTTTTCAATCTATTAACTCTTACGTAATTTAGGTGATGCCATCTAGCTTTTTTTGTGTGCATATTTCTTTTTTTCTACTCAAATAAAGCATTTAAGCAGGGCTGTATATATCCTTTAAGTAATGGACCCTTAAAAACATCTTAGAAAATTGTAAAACTATTGCAATGTTTTGGACTCCTAAACCTTGAGGATAGGCCAACAAAGTTTAAGAAAAATTAAATTAAGTAATTTAAGTGTAATTAAGTAGAAGAGTTATATTTTATGAATGACAGACTCTATAGTATTAACATACATCCTAAAATATTTGATAAACTTATTTAGTATGCAATAAATAAACTGCAAATTCACATCCCAAAGTTATGGCAAGTTTCTCAACCAATGGTTAATTTTCTCGATTTCAAAAGGTAAAAATTATGAGAAACTTCACACAATGAGGGATTTCTGGAACTTTTTGCTGGTAAATTCACTAATTATTTCACAACTTAGAAATAGGGTAAAGAAATTTGTTAGAAAAAAGTACAATAGACACATACATTTTATTTACAAAGCCTTATAATTGTTATTTATTTTCTTTTTAATTGTTCTAATTCTTACTTAGATTCTGTTTTCTCTCCCCCCACCAAAAAACCTCCAACTTTCTAAAAATTGTTGTGTAAGCACCTTATTTTTTGGAATGGCTGATATTGATCATAATAAAAAAATTATTTAATAAATCAAATATTAGAAAGAATTTTAACCACTCAAAAATAGCCTAATAATTGTCTAAATTTTGGAACCTATTGTGCGGGACCTGTTTTTTGATAGGTTGGCTTGGCGAACATGATATCATATATATATTTATCTATGGATCTATGGAAAATGGACTTTCAGTGAGAAAAACACTTAGGCTCCAAAGTATCTAAATGCAGCCCTGTTTAGAAGGCTAAGGTTTCAGACTTTTCATTGCATATACAAGTGATACAACAAATTATAGCATTTTCATTCTATTTTTTAGATTTCAAACCATGATGCAGTGTACTGACTTAAAAATAAGTTAGCTCTTTAAAATAAGTAGTAAATAAACAGTATTTCAATATTATTTTTGAACCAAAATTTGTGTGTGTAATACATTTCATGCTGCCAGATTATTTCATTAATTAATCTTAAACTAGAGCTTGATTTTTATTTAAAATTCTTAATTTTATTAATTACATTTATATACTTTAGCCAACCAAAATGATTAAGTCTTGAGAAATAGATGAAATTTGGCATAACTCATTCTCTGTCAGTTTCAATTAAAAATAATAAATGTTCTACCTACCAGATACTTACTTTTATTCTAAAACTATTTAGATTTTTAACTCTCTGAGTATAACTTAATGGGAGTAAGAAGAGTTTTCTTTTTAGAAAAGAACACACAGAAAATATTATCTTCTAGGAAACATTCCTAAAATTGTGTTAAATTTGAATACAATAAATAGAATATACATATTTATAAAATAATTTTAAATTAAAAAAAATATGTTTGCTAAACATTTTCAGATAAGAATTTTAACTTCAATTTCTTCTAAATATGCTCAATTATTCAAAATAAATTTTATGGATTCAGCAATAACATATTTGTATTCATATTTGTCTTTAAGTTAATTGAAATAATCAAGTTGTTAATTGTAAATGCCCAAGTCAATAATATACATTTCAAATATTTGAATCACTTCTAGGTACTTCTTTTTAAAAGAGAAATTATGCAACAAATTAAGAAAGTCAATGATGGTTAAAATAATATTAAATAAAATAACGGAGTCTGAAATAGATCTTCTTATTTTCATTAGTTTCATATGAAAGGAACTTTATTTAAATAATGAATAGGTTGAATCTGTTGTTTTGTTTTTAAGCTTGAGTATTGACATTAAATTGGAGTAAAGCACTCAAGTGACCATTGAACTGTGAATTTATCCAAAATATTTTAGGTTAATCCACGATTTGAAACTTAAACTTTTGCCAGCAAAGTTATCCTAAAAATATATTTTGTTTCTATCTTCAAACAGAGTACGAAACACCCCTAAGCAAAGTGGCCCTGTTAATGGTGATGAGTGTTACTTTTGGAGAACTACTGGATGCACATTTGGAAGTGATTGTAAATGGCAACATAATCCAAAAAGTAAAGGGATTGACAGAAAACCCTGGCAAAAATAGTCCTAAATGCAATTTAAAAAAAATTTAATTTGTGTTAAAAAAAATATAATTTTCTGTGACAGAATTTTATTAAAAATAATTAAACTTTACAAAAGTTATGGTGTATAAGAGCTACGGAGAAATTGTATTAAAATTAAAGATCATAGTATTTTTCAACTTTTAGGTAGTATTTTTAATCTATTTAATTACAAAACATGCACTTTAATCTATGGACATTGATAATTGTTTATAACTTTAAAAAAAATAAAATAACATTTTGCTAGTTATTTAAATGAAAAAATGCTTTTATCAATAACATAATTTTGATTTGTTAATTATTTTTTTCTGCATTTATATTTGTTGGATTTGTTTTAAAGATTATATTTCAGTATACGCTTTACAGAAGGCAATAGTTTTCATATGTCCATCATATAAGAAAAATTCTATTGATTTTCAAAGAAATTTACTATCGCATTTCACTGCCTTTTTCGAACTGTCTGGACAGTTTATAGTTAATTTACATGAAATTGTAAATAATTATCTTATAAGGAAACAAGGGAGCAAATTATTTTTCCCTCTCCTAATTCAAATAGAAGTACATGCACTTAATTAGATAAACATGAGTTTCTTAAATTTGCCACTCATCACATTTACCAGTTTCGATACTTGTCTTGGCACTGTCCAGTCTGACTCTTTTTATTAATCCTTTGTTTTAGTCAAACTGTTCAAAGAAAAATAAAATTAGGTCTTGTAGTTATTTTATGAAATTACTTTATGAAATTAAACTTAATGTCAAAACAAAACTGCAAGTAAGACTTCACTTTTAAGATTTTATCATATCCTAGCTCAATCACAAATTATCCATTCACTCAAAAAAAAATTATATTAATAATTAAAAGTTTAGTGTTTCTGATTTTATAAGTTTTTTTTTCCAGTGTCACTGTGATTATTAAATATAATTGCTGCAGAAATTGAACAATTCTCACAAGTAGATCTAAATAGTGCACAAAAACAAAAAAAATAGCTCAGAGGCTATAAATAATTACTGTAAAGACTAATTTTGTTTGCAAGCCACGTGAAATTGTATTTGAATTTCTCAATACATTTAGTCAATTAGCACTAAACTAGTTGTTCATTGAGGTTGAATATTGTTAATCCAGCGAGGGCAAAGTGGAGATATATTTTGTCAGGTGAAAAATAAACTCGTAAACAGGTTTTTGCTTCCCTTTAAGTTTTGCTGTCCTTATATATATATATCACTTGGAGTGAAACTTTTTATTGCCATCTTTATTTCATTGGATTCCATTTTAGAATTTGGTAATCTTCCTGATAGACTGTAACTCCTATTTTTATAGAGTGCAGTTACTGCTGTTATATATCTACTTGATCTTGGTGTAGGAAACTTCTTCCATAAAACTTCTTTATATTTGGTAGTTAACTTATCTATCGTGAATGCTGAAATCTTGCAAAAGGATACATACAATAATTAATTTCATCTGGTGCTGGTAATATTTTAACAAATGAGTATAACATAAAGTTATACAGGATAAGAAGATATTTTGTTCAACTTAATTTTTGTTCAAATTCGTAAATAAATGTAGAAATGTTTTTTTTAATATAATTAAATTATTGTTTGTTTTCTTTCCAAAGATGAAGCTTGTAATTTTTATTCTGTTAAAGAAAATAAGACACAACTAGAATGCTAGAATGTTATGTATTAAAGAGAATGAGAGAAAAATCCAGTCATTTAGAGCCCCAAATGAATTTTCCAAATAAAATAATGGGATTGTGCATTACTAAAATTAATTTTGCTAAGGAAGAGATCCATTTTAAGAACTTGTAGAGGATCATTTTTACTCTCTGTGCATTCCAAATTAAGAGGGTTTAACCCAGATATACATTTAATCTAGGCGATAGTAGGGCACTCTTCATTTCTGTGAATGTGTAAAAGCAAAAGCCACAAAAAGTAATGCTGTCTTGTATTAGACCTCACATCATTTATGTTCAAAGTGCCTTGCTTGTGGTTTGGACTCCTGCCTGTTTTTTTTTTTAAAAATGCATTGTTTTGTCATCCCCATTTTCCAAATCACAACGAAGGGGAACACGTTGACCTTTCTTTGTATTTGTTTGAAAAGTATAGATAGAAAATAAAATATAACTGCTGGATAATTTTTACTGCAATGGAATATAATGAAACATTTCTGTTCTTCTTGTGAGAAAAATGAATGTAAACTTTCAAGCACAAGTCCAGAAACAAGTGGAACAGACTAATTATTTGTGATGCAATAACACTTCCTATCACATTGACCAAACTAATAGACTTCTTATGGAATCACCATTGACTTAGAAATCGGATTTAATTCACATTTATCTCATGACATTAAAAGATAATTTTTGCATTATTTGGTTAGATAAATATTAAGATAATAAACAATGTTATATTAAAGGAGTTTACTTATATTACAATCTTTACATATTGCATCATTTTGAACAGTCTAGTCATGCCTACCAAATACAGTTGTCATAAACCTATATAAATTATGGGTGTTTATTCAATTTGGCTGTAAGTCAGTGGTTTTTTAATGTTAATCTATTTTGCAAGAAATTTAAAAAGTTACTTTTTAAAGCTCTTTCTTAACAGATTTCTTTCTATTAATTTACAGCACTCTAACTAAATATATCCATATCGGGAAATTTGTAAGAAAGACATTTTCTTCTAAGGAAAATTGTTAGCAGAAAGTTTGCACAAACAGAATTTTGTTTGGATAGAAATTTGTTTAAACTGAAGTTTGGGAAGTTTATTTGAAATGAAATTTGTAAATTATTTAGTTTAAAAAAAAAAATGTTTTTAAGAAAAGAGATAACTTTTTAAAAATTTATATCCCCCTCCCCCTTCATGATTTCAATTCAAAAAAATTTCTGTCAAACAATTGTCCTTAGGAAAAATGTATTTTATAAAAATTTCGGGTAATCAATTATAATCTATCTTTGACTTAAGAGAAGCTTAACTTTGCTGGAAAAAAAGGTTTTGAAATATACTGCTTTTTCTTTTGGTTGTATGCTTCTTTAGTAGTCTTCCACTATCTTTATTCTACCGATACAATAATGATCTGCACATGGAATCTCTTTTGAATTTTAATTACAAGGAGTACAGTTATAATAATTATGTTTTTGTTTTGTAAACATGACAGACTTGTGGATGTGTGTCCCATATTGGCAGGATCATTTCCAAAATTTGAAAATAAATCAAGTATTTTTTTTGCTCCAAGGTAGTTGTCACAATATTATTTGGTTTAAAATAAATGTTAACCCAACAGATTGCAATTAACTCTGTATTTTAAAAGCCTTAATTACAGAACCATTTAGATACATTTGAATATTCGCTTTTTAACTTTTTATATTTAAAGAATTCCCTCATATACATATTCAATTATATATATATATAAAAAAAAAAAAAAGAACAACTACTTATTGTATTGATGCCAAATGTTGCGAAAAAGGAGGCATGGCTCAATCCAAAATATTTGTTAAAAATATATCATGTGGTTGTTTGCCATAGGAAAATCACATGACTTGCATCAACTGTATATAAAAATGAGAATTGGAATTTACAGCCCATAACTATTAAAATGTAAATATGTTGTTTTCTTTAAAAAATAAATCAATATGTGTAAACCTACTATGAGTTTGAAAAGCTATTCAGATAAATATTTTTGTTTGTTTTACAAATGAACTCTTAAGAGCATAAAAATTATATTAAATTTCTTTGTTTTATTTAAAATGAATTGATCATGTCATACTAGCTGTGTTTAAATTTCACAGATGATGCAAAGGGAAAGAATGCTAAAATAATAAAACAGGAAACCTGCAATAAGATTTACCATGTCTGGCTATGATGTGCTGGCTATGTTGTGAGAATGTAAATATCTGTTGTTTTTTAAATTTGAAATCATTGATAGGCTGTTTACAACACTGAGGCAAGGACCCTTATTTGCAACATTTTTGTCTTAAGAATATTTGGTCTTTGTTTAGTATATACATCTAAATATTTTATTTTGCATGATTCTGTTTGTAATGGTGTGTTAAATGTGTAGCTAACAATTTTATTTAGCATAAATACTGCTGGATCTACTTTATTCACTTTTGAGGGTTATAGAATCCTCTTAGTTTGTTTGTTTTTCATTTTTGAAGTAAAAATAAGATGTGCAAATGTTACTTTATAAAATGAAAACAATGGTAGTTATATATGTTTTGAATTTATTAGAGGAGACAAGTTTCAAATATAGAAAAGTAACAAACAGTGAAAGTATGGGGAACAAATTTCAGTCTATATTATTCTCATCAATGTTAGCTTTGGCTTTTTACCCCCTTTAATTTTTCTTGTACTATAAAATTCTCGATGACAATACAAATGTTTCAACATCAAAAGAGTTACTCATTTTTATATTACAGTTTCTCCACAGCAGTTGCATCTGTACCAATAGCAATTTTATACAAGTCAAATTAAGAAAAGGAAAGATTGGTAAAAAAATATTTATTGTCATAATAATGAATATACTCTCTGAAACATTGTATTTAAAGCACACAAAAAACAAATTTACTGGTCATTCATCAACAAATTCCATAAAAACATATGCATTGACAACTCTGTGGCACTGGTGGGATTACGTCACATAAATTCTCACTCATTGTTAGCAAATTTAAACAAAAGAAATGAGAGAAATACAATAACGTTACAACCAGCTTAAATCTTGCAATGTAATAAATGTTGCTATGAATTAATTCCTTGCAAATGTAGAATTACATTTATTCTGGCATCTAGACACACACAAAATTCCAATAATTAATTTTTTTGTTTGTTTCAGTATGGGTAAATTTAAGATTAATTCAGTTCATATTGTGTATAGCCCAGATTACTCTATGAACAGAAATTTATTATACATATTAGTATATGAGATTAGTGATACTTTACTGAGTGTTTATGCCTATCACGCAACAGTTGCCTATTTTTTTAATTGTTCGATTGAAAATACTGTCTCTTTCTTTAGTGCACTTAAAGAGACATTGCCAAAGCTATCTTGAATTACATCTTTAAATTTAATTACAAATTGAAAACATTAAATATTCTGCATCATCCCTTACTTACAAAAGTTTTAAACAATTTTAGTAAAATTTAACAAGATAAGTAGGTTTACCAGTTTAGGCTTGCCAGTGGTCAATTACCATAATACAGAGATGCAAAATCAAGGAAGAAAGTCAATTGTTTTAGTGTTATTTTCTGCTAAGTATGTCATTAAAAACTCTTGGTTATATGTTTCTATGCTGGCAATTTGATGTAAATATTCATACTTTTTCCCACTTTGATCTTAGGAACTATCAAGTTTTGAAATAATTACAATATAAAAATTAGATTAGAAAATTAAAAGCAATTAATCACATAACAGAAAATTTTGGATGTTAAGCAATAAACAATTAAGGTCATTTCTGAAGCAAGAAACATAATTTTTAAAAAAAAATGAAGTTTTTACAATCAAAATTGAACAGATTGTCATCTGCACCTATTTCCCATAAAATGTCCATGTCTTCGGCTATCTGTTATGAATAATCAGTTTAAAACCAAATACTAAAACTAATGCTACAAACATTCCTATTACAAATGCAATTAATTTTCTTATCTTAATTATAAAAACATAATGTAATTTATAGCTCTAATTTCCAAAAATCTATGATTATAAAATAACTACCTTCAAGCTAAATACCCATGAACTATGACATAACCCATTATACTTGCTATATGAATATGTGACTGTCAAACCATTTTAAAAAGCATTTTTCAGACTCAATAATGTCACATTTTCACACAATTTGTAAAGCCTACAAAAATATCATAGTCCTAAACATTAATAAATTAGTCTACCCTAACTTTATGAAGAAATTTGTCTCAAAAATGATAATTTCATAAAAGTAAACCCAACACAATCAGCACTATTTATTTCTTAAATTTGAAGATAAATTTATAGCTAAAAATATGCAAGTATAAAATGTAATGGTGAAGATTACACACATATAAATTTGGTTTTGAATATAAGCAAAGCATTGCAACATTTTCAACAATAAATCATTTCTATTTGACTTTATCAATACTCAACTTTGAGTGAATTTATTACCGCCTGATAAATGGAAAAATAAAATGGATATTTGAGTCTTTCAATTTATATTTAAATATTACATTTACATTGACTGACCAATACTTATTTTCTATCACAAAAAATAAGAATTTTTCGGAAAGAGATTGTTACATTTTGAATTTTTAAATATATAAATTTCAGTAGCTTCTTTTGAAGAGGTAACGGGTTCCAATGATAGTGTTAATTTAAATATTTCACATAAGTATAGCTCCACAAGTAAATTTTAAAGTTAAAGCTAATGGAACTGATAAACTGTTAATATTTTTGGAATCATCCCCTAAAATCATATGTCCTCGAATTGCAGGTTTATTGTTCTGATGGCGTTTTTCCAATGTTAATGTATTGCAAATTTTTAAAAATGTAAAATACTGGTAATTAATAATTCAATTTCGATTAAATAATGAAATATATTTCATGTAACCATAAATCAATTATTTATTACTACAGAATGGCATAATTTTACGTGTTACGATTTCTAAAACAAAAAGCGGGTGTAATCTTCGTTGTATAAGTCTACGTTATTTAGAGCAGAAATCAGTGAGCCTTGTAGGCTATATTATATATATATTTTCTTATATTTATTATGTTCCATTTATTATTATCTTTCAATTAACACTTTATATCCACATAGCAAATCGTGGGGGGGGGGGGGGGGGGGGGGGGGGGGGGTTATAAACTTCTATCCTCATGACATTTCCCTCCCATACGGTGAAAAATAAGGTTATAAGTTAACAGTAAACTCAACTTTGTCAAGACTGGCAAAATTTATTTTACCTTGTTAATTGAAATTCAGGAATCTGTATTACTATGAAAGATAGCATAATTAACCTAAGAATATGTCAAATTGCATTTTAAATTGCTGTCAAATTCATCAGGTGAGTCCATTTTAAAAAAAAATTGATATTCACCAGTGTAAAAACAACAACTCAAAATTTAACAAAAATCATACTTACAACAAGCTATTTTCATTTAAAGATGTGACAGATGTGACTTATCCATTTATGAATGATTTATGAAACGAGCTAAAATGTAAGGTAGTGAAGAAAAAAAAAGGGGGGGGGGGGGGGGGTTTTTTTTTAAAAAAAAAAAAGGGGGAGTGGAGAGGTATTCATTTTTTGTATTCATGTATTCAAAACATGGATAAAAATATTGAAAAGTTATTAATTATACTTTTCTACTACTTTTCATTTTTTCCGTTAGTTTTCATATTGTTTTATAGTTTTTTAAAAGTATTTTGAACAGAATTTTTTTATCTCAGATTGGGATGTATGATTAGGACCTAAAAGTAATTTTGACACAGACAATTGAAACACATTTAATTATTTAATTTTTTTTCAATGTTTTGAAAGGAGGAGAGATTTGTTTTCATCAATTGCTTTCTCCCCACAATTTAACAATTGCTATTTAATTAATTTAAAGGAAAAATACAACCACTCCAATTCAATGTGGCAAAACTTATTCACCCTATATTTTATTAATAAAGTTTTTTCTTTATTATTAATACCGGTAATAGATTTTTATATTATATCTGCATAAAAGCATAATATTAATGAAGAGTAATAAGAACTTATTACTGATATACAACCAAGTACTTATTTAGTAATAATACTGCCTAAATGTTTTGAATTTTTACTCCTGATTTTTCTAACTAAAATTTAATTTAAAGATATTAAAGAAAAAACAACTACTTCTATCAAGTAAGGAATTGTGATATCATTGCCATTGTGTCTAAACAAAAATTTATTTTGCTGTCATTTTATGAAATTTTAATTTATGCAAATGAGTCATTTGATCAACTTTGACAAAGCAAACCTTAGGCCTTGAGTTTCATCCTTTGCTTCAGATTTCATAATTTTAAAAAATTCAACTGTATATTCAAACACACAAAACCATTCATGACAAAACTGCTTATAAATTATAACTATGATCAACAAATTACAAAAATGCACTTATGAATATTATATGTCCAGAATTTAGTTTTAGGCAGCATTTCATTAAAGGGAATATGATTTAACAAATTTGAGAGAAAATGTTTCAACATAATATAATGTGTGCTTAACACTCTTGAGATGGAGCCTCTTTGGACTGTCAGTGCCAACAAGACATAGCCCTTTTCACAAGCCCTGCATTTACTTTGCAAATAAATTTATAAAAAAATGAACTAATTACTTTACAAATAAAAAAAAACTATATATATATTCTTGTAGGGAATAGAATGAATTAATGTGATCTTTATGAATCAAACTTAAATCTCAAAATTTATGCAAATGAGATATCCTGATTTGCATATTGTATGCATGCAATTTTTCTTTACACTCAGATATTCATGTCTTACCTTGGGAGGATTTTTCTTAAGGTTTATGATTGTTGAAGCCTCAATAAGTCCTAACCCATATTTAAATAAGATTCAGTGTGAAAAACTGCATAAAAATATTCTTTTTGTGCTGCTTATGCCATTTGGCATATTTCAAAGTCACATACTTTTAAAGCATTTTTTGGGGTCACTATTTACCAAAAAAAATTGATATAAAATAACAGATCTCTGTAAACTATCGATGGAAGCTGCCATTAAAATGGCCAGATGAGCAAAAAATTTGAGAAGCAATCTGATTGGCTGGTACAAAGTCCAGCCAGCCAATCTCCAGGCTTTTATTATTGGGCCAATAGATGTCTGTCTTTCAGGTGCTGGGTGGCAGAGTGGTCTAAACTGAGCAAATCTCAAGTTGGTGGTCTGGAGTTCAATTCCAGCCAGAGCCCAGTCACCACCAGCACCCCGGGTAGATAGGACTCGTTATCCTTGGATGGCAACTCATCTAAGAGAAGGAAACTCTGAAATCAAACTCGGAGATGGAGTCCTGAAAGGAGGATACCAATGAAACATTCCAACCACTCCAGCGACGTCACTGGTGCCAAGCTGTATCATCCAAGCTGTTCCCTTGGGTTTACCTGCGGCGTGGAGAGAGGCGATTTGCTGTTGGAAATCCTTGAAGTATAATCCCAGGCCATGTGGATTTCGTCCTCCGAAGCCCATTCCATTGTCACATTGTGATGTCTTTTGTTTTGTTATTTTGCCATAACAAGATCGGCCCACCCATCTATTTTTTTTAAAAAACTTGAAATCTAAAAAAAACATTTAAAAACCAAATAAGCCTTGTTGCCCTTATGTCCACTCACTGCAGTGATATTAGGTTCAAGCTACCAACCAGGTTGGTTTATTATTATGTTAAAAAAAAAAGAAAGAAGTATGAAGATCATCAAAATAGGGAAACTAAAATATTTTAATATGAGATTACTTGATTTTAATACTGAAATAGTTTGATTCTTCAGGGAGCACATTCTAAAAGTCAAGTGGAGACAATCAATGAGAAACACCTACTGATAGAATTGGAAAAAGCATAAATGCTGCTGTTCTCGGTATGTAAAAGTCTGTAGAGCAGTATTGCATATTGTATTATATTTATAAGAAATTGTAATCAACAAAATTGCAGACAATAAATAAGAAATAAATATTAGGCCAATCGCATCCCTAAGCTCACTATTTTTAAAAGTGCGTGATAAAGACATAAACCCTGTTTTAAAAATGTCATGAGGATTAAAAATGTACACTGTGTTGAAAAAGTATTGGATACTATTTAAACATATATATGTACAGTTCTAAAAAATTCAATAACTATAACAATAGTTAAATCTAAAGTCACCTTTTAAAATGATTTTTTTTTAAACATTAATATTGAAAATTAAAATAATAATTACAGACAAAGTTGAGTTTCAGTTACTAGCTGATGTGAATCCTACATGCAAACTCTGTTATAAAATAATAAAACTTAAAATTTAATAAAATGACAGTGATTAAATTGTGAAACTAATGTTTTTGTGTTTTTTAGTTATCTTCTTGCAATTTTTTATAAAGGTTCTTAACAATAAATTTGTTATACAATTTTAATTTTAAAATGTACAATTTAACAACTATGAAAATAAAAGTGGAGTTTGAATATGGCCATGCTCATTGTCATCAATAAATCTTGCAGAGTTAAAGTGACGTGTAGTTGTTTGATATACCCATGATAAAATTTACCTCCAATTTCCAGCATATGAATGGATATTAAATATATAATATATTTTTTTCTGTTAATTTCCTTGGGATGTAGATGGCCTTGAGGTAAAGGGGGTGACACGAAACATGAAGCACCGATTGCAAACTCTTACAGCTTGATCTTGTCCAAAGTGAGGCAAAGGCACAGAGTTGGATGAGCAACGACTGCAAAAGATCTACATGTAAAGATAACAAAAAATTAAATATTTTTGCTTTGCATGACTAATTCAACTCTCAAAGTATATAAACGCTGACTTTTCAATCACACTTTATCAATGGAATATGACATGATTTCCCCCACAGCTTTTTATATTCCAAAGTTATTTTTTACTATTAGATATACAATTTCATGGATAAATTAGAGTAGTTAAAACAGAATTTTAAGCATCAATTTTGATTTTTAATTTTAAAAAATTATTTTGGTCATGAATGACGCAATTCCCATTCTCCATCTTGACAATCCTGTCAAACTTCACTGATACAGTGAAGACTAGTCAGAAAAAATTTTCAATTTACGCTAAAAATATATCTTTTGACATTTGCTGTTGATTATATTTCAAGTCAAGGAGTGCTAGTAGTTGAATAAAAAAAGAGTAAAACGGTAATGACTATGATCTTGGTCACTTTTGCCTTATTAAAAGTTTGCTATCAAAGGTATGATTTTTTCATCGTTATAATGACTTGAATTTTGTAGAAATAATGGAAAAAAACTTTATTTACATAGATTTACTGTAACAGTTAAGTTAAAGACAAGCATTCAATATTTCTTTTTATTAACAATTTGTCAAGCTATTTTATTGTTAATTTTTTTCATAGGGTAGTAGTTTGAAAATTACTTTAGTTACACTGGACACACTAAGAAGAGCAAATTACTTTTTGGTCTAAAACAGATTCTAGGTGAAAAGTAGCTTGTTATGTTGGATTTTAATTATTTTAAATTGAATTTAACATGTAATTTTGCTCAGTTATTTTATCATTAAGATGTAAGCTGATATGTAATGCTTGTATTTATTATCATTTCACAATAGCAGAGTGGTGACTAGGAGTATGACACTAGGCAAGCCAATCATCATGGCAAAGCTATTCCTGCCGTCAGTCCTGAGCTACCAACTGGAACCGGACTGAAACAAGACAAGGTAAGGAGTACCTTCTCCTTTTAACTTTATCCATTGTCAACTTTCTTTACATCAACAAGGCTGGAGATGTTTTTTAAATGTACACAACCATTGCCACTGGAATGATAGGGTAACTAAGCAAACTTGGATTTACATAATTGGACATTCCAAGTGATGAAATATGATTTCTAACATACATTGGACTAATAAGCTACAAGGCCCAATTGTGTGAACTGTTACTGGATGAAAGAAGTTTATTTACTGGATTATGAATTTCATAACGTGTTTTAATTTAGGCCAATATACAATTAAGCTTCTAAAAGAAAAAGTGAGGAGACTACTAATAAGCAAGTATAGTTTAATTTCATTTGGACCCCATGAAAGGGAATTGTATGCAAATATGATCCCTGGACCAACCATTTTAAGTAATAAAGAACAGCAAGAGAGGATAGGACATACTTAAGCAACATATAACCGGTATGGACCAACAAAACTGTGAATGAATGATCAGTTTTTGCTGATTCACCATCTGCTTATCAGTATAAATGGTTCTGTTTTTTATACAGTTCAATCTGAATATAGCCACTGCTCCTACTTGATTGGATTATAATAAAATTAGTTGATAGAAGATATCAGCTTTGGGATACTGGTAAATAAATATTAAAAAGATTTGATAGCTTTAATCTTTTTGGTTCCATAGTAAAATTAATCAGGTGGTAGAAAACTTTGCTGATAATGCACATGTTTCTGCATTATGAATGATTATAACTAAACAATGCTGTTAAAACTGCAGGAAATAGCAGAACAATTAAATGTTTAAACTGCAATGGTTACTTACTTTAGTAAAGACATAATATGCAAACTCTTTATTTGATTTATAAAAAAAAGAGAGAAAATTTAGGACTTACACTTTAGGTGCTGCCATTGTATATATAAGTTTATGGAAAAGAGAATTTTTCACATTTTACATCTATAATTGTTTATTTGTACCCAATGTGGCGTATTTTTTCAAATAAAATACGTTCAAATTATACTTTCCACTTCTATTGTTTGCTGATTATAATGGTATTTCTCTCATGAAACAGTTGCCTTGTTTTATTTTTTTTATAAAGGACAAAAATTCTAAAAAGTCACTATTAATGCATTTTAAAAAAGTAGCATGATCAATATAAATGTGGGGAAAATTGCTTGAAATTTGTATATGTTGTAATAATTGATACATTTGATGGAAATAATAAAGATTTTAACTTTGGTTTCAAAACTTATTATTTTATTGAACCCATTTGTCACGTTTTGTTAAAATTTAAAGAAAGCTCCATCTTTTGGCCTGACATCAAGAACAAAATAAACTGTGATATGATAATGGGTATCAAATAAAATATATAACATTTTATTATTGCAATGGTCTTCCTGCAATGGTCTTCATTGAACAACCAGCCACATTGTAAAGGTGCCATGATACATAAAAATAATGATAAAAAACAAGAATATTTGAGAGTTAAACATACTTTGAATGTGTACATTAACATTTATTAAAAACTTTTAACTGTAATTTACCTTTCCACAATTTCGGCAGTGATGTCGCCTGCGAACAAAAGTGAAAGGCACTTGGCATGACATACACTCATTGCACTGTTCATCTGGGATCCAAATTGGTGGTTCTGGAAATAAAATTTGGCCCAAATAAAAATTTTATTTCAATTTATTTCAATTTATTTCAATTTTTAGACTTTATTTTAAAAATGGTAAGCTAATATTTCTTTAAATTCAGTGGTTCTCAAAGATGGCAGTAAAACACAGTAAAGGCTCAATGGATTGTTTTATTGGGGGGGGGGGGGAATGCTGGCATCATCAAAGCTTGCACTTTTGAATGTGAATAAGTAATCAGGAATAATTTTTTTTTAAAAGTAAAATAAGATTATTTTATTGATCCAAACCAATAAAAATTGCTTTTTTACGTTTACATAGTGATTATCAGCATATCAACAGATAATAATAATAATAAAGTTTATTTGAAAAACACACTTCATCCCCAAAAACCTCGAAGCGCTGTACAAAGTCAACCATTTAAAAAGAGAAATTTAAAAAAACAATATAAAATTTACCACATTTAAAAACGGACGCAACAATATAAAACTACATACGAGCATACCAAGTCAAAGTCTTTCATCCCATTTCAACCATAAGCTACACAAGCCAATATACATTAACTGTAAAAAGATGGTAGATAGCATCACCCCAGAAGGTGTTTGCGAAATAGATGTGTTTTTAAATTGGTTTTAAAGGACTCCAGTGTCTGGCTGTTTCTGAGAGCGACTGGAAGGGCGTTCCAAATCGTTGAGCCAGAAAATGCAAAAGTGCGCTTTCTGTAAGTCTCAAGGCGAACTTGCAGTAACGTTATTTTGCCACTATCGGATGAGCGGAGCTCTCTAGTGGGTACACAAGGCATCATGAGTGCTTTGAGATAAGACAGTGCCAGGTCATGTAAGCAGCGGTAGCACAAAGTTGCAATTTTGTACTCTATGCAAGCGCGGACCGGCTGCCAGTGACCGGCTGCCAGTGCAGCTCTCTCAGAAGTGTTTTAGCATGGTCGAACATGCGTTTGCGAAGAACAATGCGAGCCGCATTATTGTGTGCTCTTTGAATTTTATCCAGGAGCGTAGCTGGGAGACCCACCATGAGAGCATTTCAGTAGTCCATGCGTGATAGCACAAATGCAGACACCAGCCTCTTTGATGCTTCGAACATTAAGAAAGGTCTGATATGACTAATCCTGCGCAGCTCTAGAAAAATTGCCTTGCAAAACATGTTAATGTGATTTTCCATAGTTAGTGTTCTGTCTAAGTAGACACCTAGGTTTCGCTCTGTTTGAGCAAACTCAATCTGTATACCTGAGAGAGTAAGTGATGTGTTTTTTACAGATTTTGGTTTCTAAGCAGTGGCAATGGGGATCAGCTCAGTCTTTTCATCATTCAATTTGAGCTTGTTTATGGTCATCCAGTGCTTAACTGACTCCACTGTCTTCTGTGTCATACTAAGAAGTTGAGGGAACTGAGAGGGGATCACGGATTGATGAAGTTGTGTATCGTCCGCGAACATGTGATATAGCATGTCAAACTGCTTGATCACTGCACCCAGTGGCTGAACGTACATAGTGAAAAGCACCGGGCCTATGACCGAGCCCTGGGGTACTCCATTATAGATTGCTTCGAGGTCAAGCCATTTGAATTAACTGACTGGACCCGATTTGTCATATACGAGTGAAACTATCTCAGGATTTTCCCCGATGGTATTGATCTTAACTGTGATATATATATGTTAAAGAAAGTAAAGTACAGTTTGATAGTTAACATCAAATAAAAGTGAGTAATGGTAGACATCACTCAAAGATCTCTTATATATATTACATTGTGGTGTGACTGCTTCCATTTCCGGATAGCTCGCAAAATATAATTCACGATAACTAAGCTACATTTTTAAAAAAAATAATGCAACTGTTTGATGCATAATATTTTCTTTTCAAAAATTGAAATAGCCTCAGTATAAATATTCGGTTTAAAAGTAGTTGTGACATCAGAATATTAATATAGTTCATAGGCGTGAAATAAAAAGTGTGCAGGGACGTATCATGGGGGGAAGGGGGTGTAGCAAAAATTGGGATTCTTAAATGTGCGCTACTTAAGTTCATGTTTTGTCAAGTAACTTCAGAAGATGGGAAGTTCACACATTGCTGTTGCCAATTTTTTGGCAAGCTATAACTAGTTATATATAATTGTCTCATAGACACTTGAAAATAAAAACGGTGTCCAGTGTAGGAATTCACCAATACTTGTTGCACACCGAATATTTATTTTGCACTGTGCATTAAGGTAATGAGTTAGGTAAGGAAACCATTTGTGACATAAAATTTATTGTAATTATGACTTGTCTAGACTGTCTTATTTCTGAGCAGTCATAAAAAGAATGACTAATGCTAATGGAAAAAGGACTTTTGATTAATTCTGTGTCTCTATGGCATATGAACGTGTTCAAGA
This sequence comes from Lymnaea stagnalis, assembly GCA_964033795.1. NCBI lineage: Eukaryota > Metazoa > Mollusca > Gastropoda > Lymnaeidae > Lymnaea > Lymnaea stagnalis. Next base: position 531,059 of record CAXITT010000320.1, on the reverse strand, counting down.
ATTTGATGAAAGAAACAAATAAAATACAGATATGTGATAGGACGTTTGATGTAATTTTCAAACAAAAGTACCAACAGTGATGATTACCAAAAATACATGTGCACCTAACTTGAACGGATTAAGACTTAGTAAAAAATGAATTTTATAAATGATTTAAGACGGTAAAGTATGATTTCCAATCATTCTCAAAAAAAAACAGAATGGCTCTTTGGTATCTGAGTATCGTATAGTTGATTGCTAAATCTGGAAAGTCACATCAAATCGATGAAGAACTCAGCCTACTAGCACTTAGTGAGTTTCGGAGAACTGGTCTGCCAGATTGTCACCATAGACAATATATACTTACAATGATTCCTCTAAGCAATAATTCAGGACAATGCAGCAAATAAAAAATGTTTAAGCATATTGAAGACACTTTGTGCAGCATAAAAAATCTAACTGGATGAGTTAAGATAACGAACCTTTGCTTCCGCTAATGTTTGTTTTGTACAAACAAAAAAAGTTTGTATGAAGGGTCAATTCATTTTTTTTATTGTAGAACAGTTCTTTATCAAGAAAAAAAAAAACCCGCCAGATATACCATTGATACTAAAAATGATAATTGAGTATAAGCCAAAATTTAAAAAATCATATCACAATCAGAAGTTTTGGCTACAGAAGGGAATATTCTATTTCTTTAGATTGTATTGGATGGAATGTGGTTTCAGTGCCATTTTTTTGTTCAGAATGCTAATAATAGGGTGTTAGACATGAGTTTATCAAGCCAAGTGGGTGGTAGCTTAAAATTTTTGAGAGCCACTGCTTTGTTACATATAGTAAGAAAAAATATCATTGAATCCTGCTTTCCAATGTTCCTGAACTTGTTCCCAAAGCCGGTCACAATCTTTAGTTCCACTGTAATTCCAAGCCAAACAAGAGTATTCAAATGAATGTAATTAGACCCTATTCTTACTCTGTCTTTGGTTTGATGAGCTTCTGGCCCTTCTTGCATTTCGTGAGGCACTTGACATAGCTCTGTAAGCAGCCCCTAATGGGGTTGTATCTTTACATTTATCACCCTCGGTAATGTCAACTGGTTCTGAGCAGTTCATATCAAATACAGCTCTTAAGATGTTTCTCAAGTCTCCTGCAAAGTTGGTTTGAAGTTGATCGGCTACACCTGGAAGTAACGAGGTCATTAACTTTAAAGAAACAAATAAAATCTTTTGATCCTCATTTATCAGTCCTCAGGGATTATTTATTTTTTCTTAATGTCAAACTTTAGTCTGAAATTATAATTTATTAATCTGAAATATTTATTAGAAAATCCAACAATTAAAATACTCTTAACGGTTTTATGGCAATCTTATTGAAATGAAGTTAACGAGTCTTACCAGATATACAGACAAACAGCCTGTGAATCATATCACTGCTGCTCCTGAACCGAGCCCGCACTTGTTGGCGAGTGGCACTCTCCGCAGCTTTGATAGCAAGGGCTATTTCTTCCTGGTCACCACAGTCAGATGTGTATGAGCTTGTTTCACTGCTGTTACAACTGACAGTGTTATTTCAAATGAGTAAGAAAAAATATGATTATTTTAATAGATGATATAGTGCATTTAAAAACTTATCATCCTGTCTAAAAGCTTTCATTTTCATGATGAAAAGTTAACTAATAGCAGCTATATGCTTTATTTGAAAATTTGTTTAAAAATATTGATAACAAAAACCTATGAGGATAAAATTGCATAAATGACCATTTAAAATTTTGAAGTTTCCACCCAATAATGGGGGGAAGGGGGCGAACACACCCCAAAAGATTGGTTGTCAGGAATTGAACTGGTCTCACCCATAACTCAAGCTGACACAAACTAATTAGTTTAACATTTAATCTATTTTTTTATAAGCTACAAACACACATAATTACCATTCTGCATCTAACAAGTGGGTATCCATAAGAACTTTTGCTTGATTGGGAAGAGATGGACTTAGACTTGAGCCAGACTCTCTTCTCCTTTGGCGTTTGGACTCAGATTTCAAACTTTTAGATCCACTTTTTCCTCTTGGTATGGTTTTATGACCTTTTTTGCCAGATGAGGCAGACTGAGATGAATGTCTGGATGAACCAGCTGCATTGGAATGACCCAGTTGCTCAGTTTGACCAGGTGTGAGATATTCATCGGATGTTGAGAGTGCCAAAGAGGGATTAAACTGTTTAGATTCAATAGCAGATGGAGATGGCATGAGCTCATGGTTGATTTGATGCGTAGGATGTATGTGATATGCAGTCATCAAAGGAGTGTTTTCTATGTCTATGTGAACAGATGAAGCTGTATGAGCAGCTACTGGTAAATTAGTAGCTTTTGATTCCTCGGTTGGGTTTCTGCTTTCATGGAGAGCAGACGGCGAGCTCGACTCAGATTCCTGTTTGTGGTTTTCATTTTCACTAGGAACTGCAGTTGTTACTAAATCTTCTAAACAAGTTATGTTCAACATATCTTTAACATTGTTATTTTTCTCCTTAGTTTCATTATCCACAGTGGACGAAACATTGGAAACTGGCACATTACTGGCCGTAAGTGAATATTCAGAGTCCTGTCTATCACATATGTATCCATTTAAAACACTTTTTTTCCCATTATTTTGTGCATGAACATGCACTGCACAGATTTCAACAGTCTGAACAGGCTCCTTTGTCAAATTAGCCTCTTCAAATGGATGAGTCTGGTCCATGTCTCCATCTGTAGCACCATTCACAGTGCAAAGATCTGGACTTATTTCTGCACCATTTAATATTGATATAGGAGGAGTTTTGAAGTCATGACAACAACCATTGTATAAATGACTTGATTCTGTTGTTTCCAAAGAAATATTTGTAGATGCTAATTTATGAGGGATTGGCCCATTGCACTCATTTATCCTAGTATTAACATTTCTAGTGTTATTCATCAGATATGAGCTTTCCTCTGCCTGAGAGACCATGATGTCCTCAGGACTTAAATCATTACTTGAGTCTTTACAGTGATCTGTTGCAAAATTATAATTATTTTTAATGCAACATTTAAAAAAAAAATTATACTTGATCTCCCATTAAAAACCAAATACATACATAAGTTGGTGTGAGTTTCAGAGGCTATTTTTTTTTGTAGGTTGTGTAAAAATGTAATTGTTAGGTTATATTCTTAATTTTAAATAAATTCAAATGAATTTTAAATGGAATTCCATGCAAAGAAATAAACTGCTTTATTTAGCAGAGAGATCTACATGCTTTTTTTTTAATATAAAGACTGGGAAAAAAAGTTAATTACTAATCAATTCAAATAATAATTGAGTCTTTACTGCTTCAAGTCACCTTATTATTTTAAACAGACTAACCTGTTAAATCATTGCTAATCCTGTCACTATGTGACTCGGCTGGCTGTACACTGATAGGCAAATCCCACTTTAAAGAATTTGGAGTGTGTGCCAATGTTGTGATTGTGGCATCAATTTCAGCAGGTTGAACAAAAGTCTGACTGGATGAGCTTGGAGATGGCCTATCTTCCTCTGCCGTGGCTAATGAATCTGCACCTAAAAGGTGATTGGAGTCACTTGAAGAGATGGTAAACATGCTGCCAGAATTACTAAGAGCTTCACTTTGTAAACCAGAATCATTACTGTCATATTTGCCGTTAGCAAACTGAGCCCTGCTTGATGCTGCAGAATCAATTTTGATTTTGTTCTCAGTTTCTTCATTTTTTATAATGGAACTGTCAATGTCTGCGGTGGCTCTGTCATCTGCTATAAATAGAGCATCTGGAGAAAAGGCATTAAGAGGTCCAATGAATGCAGGTTCCTGGTTCATGTCACGGCTGTCTAAATTGGCTTCATAATAAAGTTGATTAGTAAAGCGCTGGATCTGTACATGATCAGAATGTTCTGATCCACTTTCCTTCAAATCTTCAGGACTTACCTCCAGATCTCCGTCGCTAACACCTATTGAAGAGGATGTAGACGAGTGGCTGCTCTGAACATCTAGCTCTTGCTTTTCACTAGTCTGTGTTTGTTTGGCAATTCTGCTAGCCTCAAAATTTAAAGCCAAGGCCTCCAAACGTTCAGCAATTTCTAAGGCAGTGAGTTCACTTTCAACACTTCCGTCGTCTCCTTCTGATTCTTCACTTTTAGGCTTATTTTTACCACTATTTAATTTAGGTTTCTTATCTTCTCTATTTCTTCTGCGCTCTTGCCGAGCATTTTCTTTCTTCCTTTCTTCGAGACTTATAAGAAATGAAGGTTCGTTTTGACTGCAGAGAGCCATCTCTAAAGTATTAAGTTCTTGTTCTGTTAAAATACTCAGTAGCTCTCTGCAAAAATGTAAATGTCTTAAAATATAAGACTTGTTTTTTTTTTTTTATGTGAAAGTAAAATTAAACCCTAAAATCCCTTAACTTAAAGACAAAAGTAACTGGAGCTCCTAATGGCAGTACATTTTATGAGGAGCTCTAATTTACTTGACTAGATGGAAAAACTTTGATTGTACAAAAAAATTCAATGGATAAAACACACCTGATTTTTAAAAGCAAGGTTTGGAATGGTCGGAACATCTCAGAAATATTCCAAGGGTCATTGTCTGGATTAAGGGGGCCATCTTTGAATACTAGCACACCACTGAGAAACAAATATAAAAAAAGAAAAAAAAGAATGCCAATGGATTTTGAGACAGAAAAATTACACATATAAAGTTGCAACAAGATATGAATTTTTTAAAGTTCTCTTTGTCAAATCCAATTGGTGCTCTTTAAAAAATACAGTTTGAATAAATCGCCATGTTACACAGTGATTATGTTGTGATTTATCAAAATTAAATGGAACTAGCTTGGAGTCAGTGGTAGATCAAAATATTAGGTTCTGGGTGCTGGCACTGTTTAACTTAAAACTTACTTAGCTGTATATTATTTGTGTACCTTAAACTCCGACAAAATTTTCTATCACTTGTTTTATCTGTTTTTTTAAAAATAATTTTAGTAATAGTTTGTAAAATTGAAGACTTTATCATAACGTCCTTGCTATAGACGTCTCATTTACGTTCATTCATCTATTCTGACCCCAAGTTCGGCAGTGCTATTAGGGTGTGGCTAACTAAATATAGTCTCCATTGACCTCAATTACAACTAACTAAAATCTATGGTCTGAATTATTATTAGAATTCTGTAGAATTATGTGGAAATATCGAGAAAGGAATACAATGCATAAGTCCGTTCGAGAAGTATTTATGAAACAGGCTATATAAACGCTTAGAGAGATTGACAGAAGGATCAGACGAGGGATATTTTGAGCGTGTGCTATTCTTGCTATAGAGCTTTGCTACACAACAGAAATTTGTTTACTGTGTGTGTGTAGATTCCTTTTCATCATTGTAGCTTTTTACAAAATTGTGTCTTCTTTAACATCGTATCAGTACAAGCCAATCATTATAATGTTAGTCAATAGCTTTAATTTGATTTATTTCTGATTTTATAATTTATAATTAACATAATAAAAATGTATTAATTGTCATTAGCTCTGGTTTGAGTATTGTATTCTTTGTTATTGTATTTAACATATGGTATAGTCTTTTGTTGTGTACTGTTTTAGAATGAGCCATATACTTAAATAAGAGATAACATTATGTAGCATCCTCTTTGTGTTTTTATTAATTTAGTAATAGTTTGTAGACTAAATTTGTATCATTCAAAGTTTCCACTTTTTGATTGGCTCAGATAGGGCAAAAATTTGTCAAGTATATATATATATTTTTGTATCTAAATGTAGAGAAGTTCTTTAAAACTACTCTCTGTGATTTATAATGTTTAATTAGCTTTTGTTCAAGATGTATCAATAACATTGGTTTGTGGTAAATAAAATATATTTAATAATACCATAGCAAGTAAATTAAATGCATCATTCATACCTAACAATAGCTAGACGAGGTATTGTAAACATGAGAGCAGGATCATATTCATCTATCATTTCTCTAGTCAATAAGCCCAACTTTAAAGCTCTGTAGAAAAAAATTAAATATTAAGAAACATGAAATTAAATATTAAGAAACATGAAATTAAAGATATTATATCATTCACGTACCAATGAAATGAGATGAGGGTGATAAACAATATACTTCTGTTTATATAATAAATGGTATTATTGGCTGATAATTTTTGCCTTCACTTAACAGAAAATTATAGTAAGTAATGAAAGTAATAAAAGAAGAACTTGAACCAACATTAATATTTTCAAATTTGCATAATTTTTGTTTTTACAAAATCATAATAAATGTATGACAAAGCTGCAATGAAATCCTTCCCTTCAAACAAAATTCTTGCTGCTGAATTCACCTCTTCATAACAGCTATTCCCCAGCACTTTAAGTGTTAATTTAATTTTTGGGAACAGGAATTAAATTTTTGGGAACAGGTGAAAGAAATCTCTAAAAGAGTCAAGTCTGAGCTTTATGGGTGTTGTGATTGTATTAAAAAGTCTAGGTGTTGCATTGCTATACACTACTTAATCAACAAACTGATCATTATGAATGGCTAGCAATTGTTTTTGGATCTTTTCAATTAGAGGCACTTCTCCCATGGTTACTTATATTTTAGTCTTAGGTCTATGGAGACATAGTGTGTGTTAAATAGAGTAACCCTCTGGTCATCTTTTCTGGATTGGCTCTTGATTTTTCCAGTAGTTGTTCTGTTGGCTTCATTTTCCAAGGAGTCTTTGTCTACTGAAAAATACCAAGAGGCTGGATCCCTTCAATGTCTTTGAAGTGTTTGTGCTGATGCTTGCCATAAAATATTCTCTTTCACAGCCGATATAAACATAATATGCTTAACACTGGGACTTAATCAAGAAGGTGAAAATGCTGGGGAGAACTGACATGGGGAGTACTTCAGTGTCTCGAATCTTGTCCGGCAGTTAATGTGGAGGATTTTTCTGAGACTCATGGCAAGAAAGTGGTTAAGCTCCTTGGTCTTGGTAGGTCTACATTTCTCAAGTACTGAGTGGTATATGCACAACAATCTCGAAGACTCTTTGTTAAGTCTGGATGCTGATACCTCGCCCACACATTATTAGAGAGCCTTGCCAAGTTAGTGCTGGCTCCAGTAATCTTGTCCATGGTGCCTGCTAATTGAAGCCCTTTTTCTGTGCTGCGGCTGCTGAGTATGCTACATCTTATTTGAGCCATAGGTGCGAGCTGAGCATTCTTTAGGGAGCAAAGATGGTCCGGAAACTTACAAGAGAATACAACTATTACCCGCCAAAGATATTACCTATCTATGAGATCCCCATGCATCATAATGGTTGAAAAGTACAAACATGCAAAGAAAGTGTGTCAAAGTTTTATTTTAATTGACTATTGGTTGTTACTTTCTGTAAAATGAGTCAAACTTATTAAGCAAGTAAAATTATATAAACCTAGTGAAAATATTGCTATCTTACCTTTGCACTGTCTCAGAAAATAAAACTGTGATTTCTTGAATCATGTCATACTCATGAGCAGTTTTCACTGCAACCATAGCACTCACATAACTGCAGACAGTTAACAAAAATATGGACTGAATTGAATGCTAGCAAACAGCTGCTTCAGAAGTTATCGGATAAGAAGTGAAGTTGGCTTTTCTAAAATAAATATAACTGATGGTGACTTAATTCACTTGTCCGTAATTAATTTGAAAAAATGTTTTTCAACACAGAGGCTTCACTGTATAGTTTAAATCATAGACTTCGATTATTTCTTTATGAGAAAAATGAATAGAATCAAAACTAATATGTTATTATAGTAAGAATTAAATTAACCCTTTCACTGACAAAGTAAAATGACTACACATATGCACCAGTGAGTAGTTATAGAATTGCTTATAGAATTTGTTAAAAGTTAAATTATTTTATAGGACTTTTGTCATTACATTTTAATTTGTTTATAGGAGATAAAATGCAAGTCTTCTTTTTTTGTCAAATTTACATCATGACCCTCTATATACATGAAGGACAAGAAAGTGCTTAAATTGTTTATTCACATATAATCTCAATAAAGGAAAAAACATACCTAAGCTCAAATTCAGCAAAAAGCTTGTCAAATATGATTAAAGATTCTTTTATCTGGAATAATACAGATACATTTAGAATAAACTACTGTTATTTTTATTAAGTCATAGTTTGCCATTTAATTAAAGCTTTAATAAAATAGACAGTGCCAAATGGTTTAGACTTAGAGCACAATTTATTTTACAAAGGCACATAAGCTATTGCCATATCCATTTTTCTGAATTTTATTCATGAAATTTTCTTAGTTACAACCAGACTGTACATGAATAGAAATTCTATAAGGGTTCTGTAAATATATAAGGTTTATTTAATTCTTTATATATTTTTAAAAAAAATGTATTTTCAAATATGCACTTCATTTCTACTTTAATTATTGTTAAACGCCTCATTGAGCATGGCCTTGTAGATGTTTTTGTAGATTAGCTACACAAGCATAGTTATTTTATTAAGATCAACATTTCTGTTGCCAGACTGCAACATTGCCAGTTTTTAACTTTCAATTAAACTTTTAATTCTACATTAATAAAAATGTTGCATTCATGTCATTATTGTGGAGTATAAATTTAGAAATTTAACCTCCATTGAATTAGGTGTGGATTTTTCTCAACATTGTTTCAATTTTCTTTGGAGGCTAAATTAATGCTCTTTATTGCTCCTACTAGTGAGTCAGTGGCTTGCCCAATCTTCTGGGGAGTGCAAAAAAATAATTTCCATAATGTGGATCTAGTCTCCCCACATGGCTCCCTGAACTTTAGCCCAGGACACTTAATGGGAGCATATACTGTACTTGAAGGCAGTCTATGGGTTGATCAACTCTTATCTTTGTCATCAGGCACTAGAGTCAGCAACTGCTTTTCCATCAAGGGATTTTTTTGTAATCATTACATTTTACCAACAGTTTTCTTGCATTTGTATTTATATCTAAACATTTTAATACACATCTTTACATTCCTCTTAGGTTCACTTTGAGTTTCCTTTTACATTCAGTGCTAAGAAAAGTCTCAACCAGCAGAAAAATCACAGAGGAAAGTTATTAACCCACCCAGTTTTTTTACATATTTATTTTTTCATCTAATACTACTTTAGGCAGTGATACATTAGAATCTGAGAAAGTAATTTATTGATACAATCTGTCTTAATACTACCCTTAACATTCTCATCAAAAGTATAATATTTCAACTGAATAATTATATTAAAAATTATAGAAACTTACAGCCTCTGTATACTCTTGTACACTTCTAAGGCACTGCTCTCTAAGTATGCTTCTGAGACTGTCCAGATTTTTAGTTAATGCTCTGGCCAATGGGCGCATACAGGCACTTTCTACTTCTCTATTCATAATACTTGAACCTGCAGCTAAGCACTGAAAGAAAAATAACATACAATCATTAAAGATAATTTAAAAAATGTATTTATTAAATCAAGTGCATTTCATAAATTTAATTTTTTTAATTTTACAAAATATGGTGTTTTTTAAGAGCAAGAAATAAACTTACTTCAGCACCAAACCATAACTGCCCGGCCAGATTTTCTTGAATAACATCATCAGGAAATTTCACTCTAAAGTCCCTAGAGGCTCTTTGGCCCTTTACAGTTTCATCCATCATTTGTGAAACAACATTTAAGACTCTGGCCTGGCAGGCCCGCAATTGGTTTACTAGTGCAGTACATCTTTCAGGGTCTTTTCTCCCCTCAAAACTGTCAAGCTCAGCAGCAACAAGATTTAGCTCTTCATCAGCAAAATAAAATTGAGCTAGTAGTGATGGATCTGATCTCTAAAATAAATAATTGTTATGGTTAATATCGTGGGATTTATAATCCAATTTTAGATTTTGTGGCATTTCTGGCCCTATTTCATAATAATTTTAAATTGTGTCATTTAAGGATAAAATATTAGGTGATATTCTACAATTTATGTATTATTACCTCATATCCATAGTATAAAATTTTATTGTATAAATTTCACTGAAAAAATGTAATGGTATTTTAAAAGTTAAAAAAAAAAAAAATTAAAGCTCAACTTATAGGGATCTATCAAATGATGCAGTCAACAGTGAAATCGGGTAACAAAATGTGGAGGGGATGTGCCATGTGGTCCATAGCAAGAGAAGAAAAGAAACTTGGGCTAAAATGCAGTTAACGGCAGTGCCGGGGATGTCTTCCACAGTAAACAGGGCTTGAACGTTCCCCAGGTCAACAACTGGCCATAGTTGTGTTTTTCAAAAGATTTTGAAATTTAGCTGTGTTTATTTGATAGTTCCCCCCCCCCCTATTTTTGAATTTTTGTTTGAAAGAAGGAGAGGGGAGTATCCCTCCTCAGAAATTATGTTGAAATGCTTTGTTACAATTGTGACATCATAGAAATCATATGGGAATTTTTTTAACAACTAATTAAAAAATAGCACTTTTAACCATGTGTGCATCTCTTTTTTGGTATTTATCTTGTCTTGAGGTATCAGCAAAGACGAGTTTCTGTTTTTATTTCTTTTAAACCTTGTAAATTGAATGTTAACAAAAAGGAAAAATTCATTTTAATCTGTTTCATATTCCCTGTATTGACTATCTGATGATGTTTTTGACGTGAATATTGATCAGTGAAGAACGGGAAACTTATCATTATCATCATTCAGGTCCTACTGTTGGTCCAATTACCCCCAATCACCCTTAGTCCAGAGTTGGGATTCCCCAAAGTGACATCACTGCGCTTAGAGTGAGACAACTCTTGGCAAAACCCATGCCCATGCCGTTAACTGTACATTTACTGAAACTTGCTTTTAAAAATTCATATTGTCATAGCTAAAAACTAAAAAAGCTACTAGACTAAGAACTAACTAGTCTCAGTAAAGCCAGAGCCAAAGCAAGAATTAAGATGAATTTGGTTGGACATGCTGAACTGTTTCAAGATTTAAGTGAGTGGCAGCATCTTTCATAATCTATGTAATCTTGTACTGACTAATACCATACTGCCGCCATACAACAATGTGTAGTTTTGAGAATTTCTGTTATGATGAAATTCTCTTGCACTACAATTTTTTGTTGTATCTTACTAGGCCTAATATTATTAGACTTAGGAAGTCAGGTAAAAGTGCAGTTCAGGTGCGTATATTATTTCTTAGCGCATTTCGTATTTTACATTTTTTTTATCATTTAAACTTACGTGTATTCTTTAATAATTAAATCCAGGCAGTTATAGTTAACTAATTCTAGATTATAATTATAAATCGCATCTTTTCTTTTATTTTACTTCTAAAGAGTCTTTAAACATCCCCCAACCAAAGTGACAGGGCCCCCATTTGTTTGTATTTTTCTTTTTACGCTATGCCAGATTTTTAGCCACCTATAAGTTAGTAATGCTAAACGAAATTTTCAAACTAAGCATGTTCACAAAAAAGAATGAAATACTAGATTCTTCATTACGCACAAGCGCCCCCCCCCCCCCCAACTTTCTTTTTTCCCCTCTCATAGAGCTCAGAATATAGGGGTTGTCCTTTGAAGTCGAGTCGGGGGGGGGGAGATTTGAAGTGGATCACTGACTAAGCAGTGGACACACACGTCATCATTGTCCTGGACCTGGTGTGAAGCTGATCACCCTGAAGGCTGCTAATACGCTGTCCGTGATTGGTCAGCTCTAATTTGAGCACCCCTCCTCTTTTTTCGTATGCAAATGCGCTTATTACTGGTGACTGATTTGCGCTGAGTAAAGTGAGGGCTAGTGATTATTTTTTTTATATTATAAGACGGACTCGTTTTGGCTTTGCGGTATTGCTGGTTGTAGGATCATTTTGTTTAAAATTGCAGGACGACCAAGAAACAATAACTAAAATTGTTGATGCAACAGGCATTTTTAATGGTGCAGCATTTGGTTTATACGCGCACCTTGTGTGGTAACAAATAACGTTAATACAACTGGAATTTCTCCTAAGGCGCTCGTAACAATTGCAATGTGGCTTGTAAGCTGGGTTCGTATGTCAAGTGTGTGAGCTCCCCATAATTACCGGGATCTACATATCACCCGAAACAGGATCTCACCGTAACCGGTATCCCGCCAGGATCGGTAACCCACTGGATCGGGATCCCACCGAGATCAGGATCTCACTAGGATCAAAATCCTATCGGGATCGGAATCTCACCGAAACGGGATCCCACCGGATTGGGATCTCATTTAGTTTGGGATACCACCGAAAACGGATATCACCGGGATCGGTCTCTTACCGGGATCCCACAATGACCAGGATTCTATCGGAATCATATCGGGTTCGGGATCCCATCATGATCCTTCCGGGTGCCATCGGAAAACGGGAAAAACGAAAGGTTTACATAAGTTATTTTAATTGTTTTTAATAGGAGACAAATTAATTATTATTATTTTTACTATAGTGTTGTTGTTTTGTTGTTGACATTTCCTTTAATAGCAATGTGAACTAAAAGGACGTAGCAGATGTTTTTGTCTGAATGCAGCCCCGGGCGACTCCGGTTATCGTTGATAGTAAAGTTATAAAATAAATACATCTTTTATTTTAACAAGATTCATCCAATTGGGCAACTTTTATAAAGTATCTTTAAAGACAGAAGAGTTATCCTTGATTTACCACAATGGCTCCGTAAAACACGAAAGATTCATAAAAATTGGCAACTTTTATAAAGTATCTTTAAAGACAGAAGAGTTATCCTTGATTTACCACAATGGCTCCGTAAAACACGAAAGATTCATAAAAATGTACTTTTTTTATCTCGTAAAATTTGTTAAATTGTTGTTGTATTCCAATAAAAAGATGGTATATAACTTTTAAAATACTTTTTATAAAGAATTAACATAAGTTTACACGGGGAAAATAAGACATTCAAACAGAAATAATATAGGCCTACGCACCTGAACTGCACTTTTACCGGAAGTCATTTCAAAGAGCTTAGACTTAGTTAAGTATGGCATAAGAAAATTACATCATTACCATTACAAAGAGTTGAAAGAGTAGTGAGTAGTGACTCTAAAATCTAAAAACTCCATGTCCATAGAGTCAGTCCCAACGGTCCTATTGCTACACTTACACTGATAATATACAGCCTAGTCTTACCCAAAGTCCAACTTCTAATCTAATAATACTATATTCTAAATTAAACTAAATGCTTAGATCTACTCAAAAAAAAAAAATAATACTAATAATAATAAGTATAAGTAACTTTGACTTTATAATTTTTAAAAAATAGTCATGAGAAAAACTAAATTAAACTTTAATTTTTTCTCATGCATTTAAAAAAAAAATATACTTTTTCATAATTTCTACTACCTTTGGTCTGTACAACCATCTCCTGAGAGAATTCATATTAGCAATAAATAATATCAGGTCATTTGGTGAGGTCTCTATCACTGTTACTTTACAACAATAATAGTAGTCCTGTGTGTTAATGAGAACAATAACAACAGGATCCCGTTGTCTTCCTCCCAGAAATCTCCTTCTGATAACTACGTCACGGAAATCGGACTTCCGCTCAGTGAGCGGGTCAAATTTTTACACATTCAATTTGAATACCCATTACAATGTTGGGTCTGAATTTTTTTTTTCTAATTATTAAAATATTTTTATTATAATTTGTTAAAATAAAAATTGTTTAAAGTCTACAACGCAATTTGATATAGACTCTAAAGCACACTTCTCAAAGTCATTAACAAGATTTAAAAATAATTCACATGAAAATGTTGTTTAATGCACTGTTACTTAATTTAAAAAAAAAGAAGAAATATTTGTTTCTTCAGACTATCCATAGAAATGTCTACATTGTTGTTTAGTATTGCGCATGGATGTAAATATGTAGTCATGTGCATATTTGTTTTTAATTTTTTTAATTAAGAAAGTGGTCTGAATTCGTTAAAGATGGCATTTAGGAGATGGGCTAAATATTGTATGCAGCCAAGTTATTATTATTTTGGGATTTTTTTTTAAAACGAAAGTGTTGATGGGTTAAGGCACCATACATATATATTTCATATCGGTACGCAGTACTGACTGAGAATGTTGATTTTTTTTTTTTTTTTTTTTGCTTTGGGGTTAAGGTGCCGCGATGCGCATGGAGGGGGGGGCGCTATTTACTACGTACATGTTTGCACAAATTCTCCATTAATCATGAAATTTTCATAGTCTCTAATATGCCTATTAAAGCTAAATGTAACCTAAAATCTATGATTTCTAATTATTTTCAAAAGTCTATAATAATACCACTATAATGTTTCGTAATTATCGTCATGATATTGCGTTGTGTTTTTACAAATAACTAATTAGATATCGCTACAGTAATATTTAGCCTAGTGACAACACACTTAATCCGCCCTACAAATTTCGGTCTGTGTGACGTAATTTGAGACGTGGCAATCATTTGGCGTAACAGCAGTCTTCATGTTTGTTATACTACGGTATCCTTGTATTGTATCTTAATTTATTTCTTGTAGCATTCCTTTCCACGCTTTTGTTTTTGTAGAAATGAGTAATTGTAAGCAGAACCTGGTTGACCGGAAAAAAATATTTTGTACTTTTATGTACATTTTAATAAAAGCGTTTTTTTTAAACGTTAAATAAATATATATTTTTATTTAGTAATTTTTAGTCTTTATTATCATTGAGTTATCATCACGTATTGCAAAATGTATTGTCATAAGGGGTGGGTAAGTGTACAAAGTTTCAGCTCATTTTGAGATGGGAAGCCGGCCAAAATTGTAAAGCAAGATTTGACCTGCAGAGGTCACTCAAAGGTCAGTGGAGGTCACTGCTTATCTACGGTACAGATCATGTAGGGCAGGGTTAAAGTTTTACTGGTATGGAACTATGGAGTAACTATGCGAAATATCAAGTCCATCGCATGAAGGGCAAATACCGAAAACTTAGTTACGCGATTTGAACCAGGCAAACACACAAACAAACAGATAAAATTGCAAGCTAAATGAAAGATCATAAAAAAAATAACATGTTATTCTCGCGAGAGCAGCAGTACATTTTAGCATCAAGTGTGTTGTATTTTACGTGACAGTACCACCGCCAAGGACGTCATTTGGGTAGGGCAGGAGGGCATTTACCACCCCCACCCCCGAATTTGCAGTTTTTAAATTTAAATTGCTATGTACTGTGGTCCCTCGAGTAATAAACAACTCAGCAAGCAGGCCAAGTTTTGGCTTGTCCCACCCCGACTTTGAAAAAAAAAAATGAAATGACGTCACTGGCCAACGTCCTGCGTAGTAGACATGCGCTAGTGGGAATTTGGGAGGTTACAACTGGTGCTAATGGCAGTAGAGGGTCAAAATAGTAATGATTAGTAATTTTATGAATTTAAAAATTGTTTCTTAAAATCGAGCACCTGAATCGCCCGGGCATTTAGTCGCGGGTGGGCACCCAGGTACCCATTGACAGCCCTAAATGGGAAAAAAAAGTGTGGGGGTGGGTAAATTTTGACGTTTTAATCGTAATATGTAGATGAGATTATATTTTTTTTATTGATCCAAATAAAAAAAATTATTACCTTTAAAAAAAACTTCATTGTACATGTAGCATACAAATTCATTTTCAGCACATACATAAATACCAATTTTAATCAAGAAACATTTTACAATTATAACAATTAAAACACGAGGACAAGACATCTTAACTGCCGTTTTTTCTCTAGCGTAAAAATCAGCCATCATTGAACTCCTTTAGGAATAGTAATGACTTTTAATAGTGACCATTTAGATTGGTAATTAAGGGAATGGTGAGATGAAAAAGTAAACAAATTATTTGTTGAGAAAAATTTATACGAAAGACTAAAGAGTGGTTGGGAGTGTGGAGGCTTATTAATGCTTAAAATTTCTTATCAACTTAAGTTTTAACAAAATTTATATGTGGGCTAATAGAAAATTATCCAAACAAAGTAAGGTTAAACCTGAAAAAAAGGAACGAAAAAAAAAAAAGAAGAAAAATGAACGACGAAGGCTTCCTGCCGACACGTTCATTGTTTTACTAATTTCCTATTGTGCTAACCTGATTTCAGTTTCTCCCCTCATTACCCTATATGTGGGCTAGCCTACTTTAGGAGATTAGCGAGGCACAAACAATTTGTGTAAATAAAGACACAATTATGCTTATACGATACAAAATACAAATTCTAACATTTTGGCAAAATCAGTTAAAGAAACAATACGTTCTAATAGCCATCAAGTTAGCGGAGTTAAGGACATCGCTGACAAAATAGTAATATGAAAGTCATATGATTATGTGTCACATGACCAAACAAATGGCTGCAGTTTTTAGTTACAATGGAAACCAATACAGCAGAAAATGTAGCGCACCCAGAATACAATGTGATTGTGACAGAAAATGTTTTAGATCAACATTATCAATACCTCAAAGATCCTTCAGCCTTTAAAGTTTACAGACAAAGATGGACAATTCTATTTATAATTGCAGTTATAAATTTTACGAATGCTTTGGTAAATAAAAAAAACTATTTTAATTTTTCCGTCCATGGTACATCATTGAGAATCATTCTCTCAAAAATTAAAAATTGATAATATTGTAGATGTAAGATAGTTAAGTAATATAGTCTAAGAAACTGAGATAGTCTTATTTAAGCGGTACACCATATTAAGTGTAGCTGAGTGGGGTTATGTAGCTTACAGTTTAAATAAAATCACAATAAAACAATCAGGTCTGAGAACTATAGCTTTTTAATGTAAGTGTAAGGTACAATCCGTTGACAGAGCCGACAGGAAAATCTCTCACACCTGTCGCCGACCCGACGCATCTGTTCCACACCACAATCTAAAAGATGTACACACCTCCTTAACAAATTGCTCGGCTCCACTCTCACCAGTAAATCTGGGGAGTTTGGGCAGCCTATTGGCAACTTGTATTTGTTCTACGATTGCTGGCTCCATTTTTAGTTCTATATTTGTCCTTTTTCTTCGAAAAATCTAAATTGGATTCTGAAAAGCTATCCTCAATTTGACCCTGCTCGCAGCGCCTAAAATGTAGCCGAGTGGTGACGAAGCTTACAGTTTAGGTAAAATCACAATAAAACAATCAGGTCTGAGAACTACAGCTTTTTAATGTAAGGTACAATCCGTTGACAGAGCCGACAGTAAAATCTTTCACACATGCCGCCGACCCGACGCATTCGTTCCACAACACAATCTCAAAAGATGTACGCACCTCAAGTCCAAGTTCAACACACCCCCCCCCCAGTCGCAGGGAACCAGCCTCCCGAGCTGACCCCGGGGCAGGGATGGTTATTCCCGCGTGTAAATAACCAACATAAAATTTAAGGCCAGTACACAGCTGTGTGTTACTTTAAATGACCATGGATGTGTACGTGCTTGTGGTTACCCATAGCAGTCACACTATGACTATGAGAGTGGATTCTCTTATTCCTATCTGTTCCATACTACCGCATATAAAATGTTACCTAAAAGCAGTTGCAAATAGTGTCACATTGCCACATAAGCTATATATATAGACTAGTTAAGTTAATTAGACCATAATCATTATTATGCCATTGTCTTATAACTTATGTTTAAATTCAGACTGTACTGTAGATTCATCAAATTCAAAACATCTAAAATGACAGACCGATCTGTATAAAAAGTGGGTAAATATACACAATCCACACTACCAAAAATTTAAAAAGTTGTCAGAAAATCAACACAACATAATTTGTCCAATACTGCAAACATTTAAAAGTTAAGGATAATAATAAATAGGGACTTTGGTATGGCCTGGAAATACCCGAAAAACGGGTATAGTAATTTCGTTGTCAAAATGGCGACCTCCACTTTTTAATTTACTGAGGGTAGTGTTGTTTGGATTTTTTTTTCCTGAAGTTAGTTTTATTAGTTAATTCTAATTCCGCCCTCAAGTTAAAGCAGACATGTTTGTTGTTCATTTGACACTTTTCTTTTTAAAAAAATGTGATGGTTTGACTTTGAAAATTGAAGGTAAATAAAAGCTAAATTCACTCCATCATATTTTTTGTGTGGAAAACAGACCTTTTTTAAAAAAATACAACTTTTAGATGAATTTATAAATTACAACATATCCAAAATTCGTGAGGTTAGGGCCAATACATTGGTAAGATATCTTCATAAAAATTTTTTGTCACATGTGTCCAAAAATTACCTTTTTATCGATAAATGACTTTTTTGAAGTAAATGACTTGATGTACTTTGGAAATCCAGCACATTAGTCAATAATAATTCATTTTAAAACAAATTAGCATAATTGAATAGCACCAATACTTATTTGTCATATGATCTACTGCTTTTTAAGGAATTTGATTAACATTACAACTTAGACAATTAATTATATAGTAAATTATAAAAGTATAGTATTTTTATTATTATTATATATTACCATATATGTATATATTATAACGTTATAGTGTTATTATATATTTATATATGTGTGTGAGTCCCCTGTAACTACTGTGAGCCTAGCAGAGCTAGCCTCATTCCAACTTATTATTGTAGGACCTATGACATATTTTTGTAAAGATATTTTTTATAAATTAAAAAAAAACTAAATAAAAATTAAAAAAAAGATATTCTCTTAACTTTGATATTGAAATATCCTATATTCACTCACAAATCGCAATATTTCACATGAAAAATATCATATAATCCTCAGTATTCTTAAAGAAATAACACTTTTTGCCACAATAATCCAAGAATTACTTAAGGTATTACTAAAGAACAATCATAAAAACTTATACTTACATCAAGTAAATTACTAGAGCTTATTTTATTTTCAATCAATTGCCACTTTGATTCTATCAATACATGTTGATTTGTGAAACACCTTTACTAACTTAAAATAAATGACATACTATTTTTTTGTCATATTCAGACATTCATATGATATGGGACTAAAATGCATATATAGAAAATGGTAAAATAAAAAGTGTAATCGTCAGTTTTAACTGAATGAAAAAAATAATCCCTTTATTATTTTTTTATACTTATAAATGTTAAACAACTCCACAGAAAATTTGAAATTAATGTATAAAGAATATTTTAATTATTATGATTTTTGGGAAATTAAAAAAAAAATATTTAAACAAAATTAAATAATTAATTTCAAATACGTGACGAGTCAGCATATTTATACATTTTTTTAAATAGTAAAACAATACATTTTTTTCCCCTAAATTTTTGCGTCATATTGACAAAAACTAACTTATATTTTGTGGCTTTATTTAGAAATATCTTATTTAACTATGTTCCCTGTAAATATTATATTTTTGTTTCATTTTATAATAAAGTTATAGGCCTTTAAAAAAGGCAAAATGAGGGTCACAAAATGTGGAGGAAAATCCCATACCGGTAGTGAAAAAGTGGTTTTGAGGTCTCTACTAAAAACTTCATAACTTTTTAACCTTTTGAGCTAGAAAGTTGATCTTGGTGTTTTTGCAATCTATTCTCCAGGCTCTATACAGCTGTAGTATTTTTATATTTTTAAAAATGTTTTGAAATTTTAATCAAAGTGCCTAATAATTAACCAACCGATGAAATTTTAATTTAAAACATTCAATCACCATATTAAACAAAAGTTAACTTTAGTATTACTAGTAGTAACAACGCAAGAATAAACAAAAGGGAGAGAATCCTACACAGACAAAAATATTAAAAAATTAACGAAAATGTGTATTGAATTTAAGGCATTCTTTAATATGATTAAATCTTCAAACATAATTTACTCCACCCTAACTCGAGCATAAATATTATAAAATATGACCTAACCTGAACCCTACAACCACTATTCATGTGGTACAGTTACACACTATAGTGAAACAAAATCATAAATTTAAATTAAAAATTATTCAAATATTCTTCAAATAATGAAACCCCAACGTACATTTGAATTGGAAACACTTGTATGCACTTTATTACAGATTCCACTAAAAGTAAAATCAAAAAGACGTCAGAAAAGTCAATATCCATTTTCATACAACTCCGGCAAATAACCTTCATTGGAAATATTATAACTCTGGGTGACAAAGGAAGTAATAAACCCAGTTGCAGTGCCTTATAGCATGTATGAAAAAAAGTAACATTTTCAAGCCCCCCAGTTTCACAAGTACTTTTTTGACACCTTTTTTCCCCCCCCCCCCCCTTTGTGTACAAACAACGAGCTTTTGGCCCCCCCCCTTCCCCCCCCCCCCAAAAAAAAAACCACACAACAACTAAAAAATCAATTTATTTATACACAATTATGATTTCAGAGTAAATAGAATGTGTCAACACTGGTTGGTGAGCCATGTGGTTCGTAAAATAGGAATCGTGTCACCCCGGGATGTTGCATTGCCCTGGAGCAGGGCCATTCGAAAGGGGCAAACCTTTATTTTAAAAAATGTAATCTCTAAAAGTGTATTTGATAGAATTTGATAATGTGCTTGTGAAAACCTAAATTTTCAAGGGTACCGAAAGTAACAAAAATTCTAGGAAGCACTAGCGTGGCCAAAAAAAATTAACTAAATAGGTCACGCAAGTGGAACATACAAAACAGCCATGCTCATCCCATACATGATGACATGCTATTTCAGCATTTTTGTTAGCTTGATGTTGTGCACCATACTTTAATCATGCTTTATCATGCACACACTTCCCTTAAATGTGTGACATATTTTATGATGGCTTCAAAGGTGAATGGGGGACTAAACATTACTGAGTCACAGTAAATTTCTGTTGCTACCATACCTCTAGTGTGATATCTAGCATGGTCACTTGTGAATACACAGAGGAAAGTATGACTACAATTACAAAACATTGCTTCATATTTTTGCTTCATATTTTTGTAGCATTAGAGATATAAATAGGCTATTTATGACTGTCAGAATTTCAAGATAATTATTATTTTTTGTATGTTAGCAAATACTCTGTATTTTTGGTGGGGGTTTTCTTTGGCATCCCTGTCAGAATGTTATAGAATTTTTAGGAAGAAATTACAAGGCCCCGGATTTTTGTTTTTAGGTGAATAAGCTTGTTCCTTAGTCAGCAAATTCCCACTCTCCACACATCTCAAAAAGTCATTAATGTGGATGATACAGCTTGGCACCAGAAGTATTTTTGCAGAAGTTGCAGAATTTTCATCGCTTGAATGTTTCACCGGTACCACCTCCAGGACTCTATCTCCATTTTTGAATTCAGTGTTTTCCTTCCCTTAGATGAGCTGCCATCCAATCTCAAAGAGTCCCATGCACCTGGGTTGTTGATGATATTTTTTTGCTTCTCTGGGTTTTGCTGGGGATTGAACTCCAATTCAAAAGTTTGGAATCTACACAATTTTGACCACATATATAATTTATAATAAATCTCCCTTTTCCTTTCCTCTTTTTCTGATGACATTTTTTAAAGCTTTTTTTTTTACAGCACTAAAGTTATTCGACAAACCTGTCATACATTCAATAAATTTTTTTTTTACCTCAACAGATATGGATTATGTTTTCACCAGTCACAGACATGACTTCAAAATACTATGGCATTTCTTTCATGGATGTGAACTGGCTTTCACTTGTATATCTTGTAGCATCCATTCCATCAGGCTTCTTTGCCTCATGGATGCTGGACAGTATGGGCCTAAGGGCTAGTGTAAGTTAAATTTTCTGAATTTTGTACACATGTGTTATCATCCATGTTATGAATTTTTATCTGGGAAGGGAATTAGTTTAATTTATATGTAGCCTTTTCCATTCCGAGGGGTGACTTTGTTACATCTTTAATTTTTTCAGCTTTAGTGATAACTGGTAGTTTAAAAAAGTAAATCAATTCTAACATGTATTTCAAGAGCCTACACAACAAGCTATGTATTAATCAGCATTATGGAAATGTAGAAAGAGCCTATACAACTCAAAAATTATTTTCTCACTACGGTTATCTGATATTTTGGATTCACATCTAAAAAAAAGTGTCTGTATTATTTTTGCTATTGCTGAGGTTTGATTTCCAGCCATTGAGTATGTATGTCATGTCCTGGTTGTCGCCTTAGGCACCTATTTACCCTACTGATTTGGGTACATGATAATAGAATATTATGCTAGGCAATACTTCAATCAATTTTCGATTCTAAAGATATTTAAACCTACTTCTTGCAATACCCAGTATAATGTTCATGCTCATTCATTATTCCTTTTTAATGGATATCCACAACTTAAAGGTTTTTTAAATAAACATTTTGATATAAATTAACTCTGTATCTTTAATAAATTTAATTTACTATTTTTACTCTAAACCCAAAATCCTGTTGTCAAGATTTTTTTTATATACCCGGTACCGGGTACCTACAGGTACCTTAAACAAATTAAGGTGCAAAGTTAGGTTAAGAATTTAAAACTGGATGATACCCAGTAGTTTAATCAAATTTATTTTTAATTATTAATACCGTAGCATCTTTAATTTAAGTGAACAAAAACTTTTGCTAAATAATTTAATTTGGACACTAATTAGGGCTTAAATATGTTATTTTATATTTGAACTTTTTATCATTTCAGATAATTTTAGCAGCATGCTTCAATTTCATTGGTTCTGGACTGCGAAACTTGACAGTGTTTAGCTTTATCCCTTCTCATATTCGCTTTCCATTACTTATTGGTGGGCAGGTCATTGCAGCATGTGGGCAGACATTCATTATGTTCACACCAGCAAAGGTGGCAGCATTATGGTTTGGTGATAATCAGAGAGCAATTGCGACAACAATAGCAAGCATGTGTAAGTCTCTTCTTTCAAATGTCTATTTGAAATTAATTCTCATTGATTTAATAAATCAGTACTGGGTACCAGGAAACTAAAAACTGCTCATACCGAGGTATTTAAAAGACTTCTTTAGATTTATCTTGAGCAACTGCAAGGAACTGTGTTCTTCTGTTCCTCATAGTTTTTGAACTATTACTATAGTCAGATTAGTTCCTCAGTTTGCATATATATTTATCACTTTTATATATAGTTATAAATAATACTCGAGATGATGCAGTTCAAACAGTGACTATGGTAATTTTAATATCGATAATCACAATAATAAATAGGTTTCATGGAAATATGAACAAGCTTGGAATCGCATCACATAAATTTCAATTCCTATTATACTTCCATAATATAATTTATAATATTCTTTTACGGTACTTGAAAATGTTGTTAACAAAATGTTGATACATAATCAAACAGTCTAAGTTCACTCCATTATTATGCTCTTCTCCCTTTTTATTATTACCGGTACCAGTATTCAATAATCCACTCTGATTGGCCAGTTCCTCTCAAGTCCCAACACTCTGTAAATTAATTATGCACAATAATTATTTAGTACCAGTATATTACATGTCTCCCATTATGGATTCACACATTCATAAGATCTGTGACAGGAACATGTGGCCAGAAATTTAATAAATTTACTGATTGACAACTTAATATCAACACATTTTTTTCAGCCAATCCTTTAGGAATTTTGGCAGCAAATATATTATCCCCAGCATTAGTTAAAAAGGAGGATGATCTAAAAATTATGGTAAGTCTGTTTTTAAAACAAGTTTTAAAAAGTGGCAGTATTACAAAATTAACTGAAATATTCTTTTTAAAGAGATGATTTTAGTTAAGCATTTTTAAATACGTGAACTTAAAGCCAATTATAGTAGGTGCTATTACGAAAATCAATTTTTGTAGCAACTAAAAATATGTTTTTCTCAAAGTTATGGCTCTGTAGTGCAGTTAGTCTCACAGGAGTGATTCTTTCATTGTGTTTTGTCCGAAGTTCTCTGCCACCCACGCCTCCAAGTCCAAGTGCTGCTGCTCAGTCAGAACCATTTTTTATTGGAATTAAAAAGGTAAATTGTATGAATACTGGTTATGACTTGCACTACTTCTCAATGTTTACTTGGAGAAAGAGGTTACGTTTTCAAATTTTTTTAACTGCAGTTTAAAAATTGCTGTGTGTGATGCATGATAATAATATTAATAATAGGTTTATTTGATATCTAATTCAGCTGCGTACAAATTATCAATTCTGGTTGTTAGCTTTTTCTATTGGTGGAGGTCTTGCCCTGTTTACAGCAAACACAACGTTCCTGGAACAGATTCTATGTCCACAAAATTATGACAATGTAAGTTACAAGCGACTACTTTTCTTTTGTTTTCAAACATTAAAAAGTTATTGTGCTAAAAACTGTGCTAAGATATCGGTTAGTTAATACGTTGTTAGAAAATGTCATTTTAAAAAAAAATTCAGTTCAGGTATCAGTATTGATATTGTTTGAAACTCCTGGCTTTCTAAGTGATGTGTGTGTAACCATCTGAAACCTGTCTCAGGAAGTTGTTAACACCTGTTATGGAAAAGTAAAAATCTAACCATTGGTTTCATAGAGCAATTTTACCTTTTTGTCACAATTAACATGAAATTCTGTTATATTCATTTACATTTCATATAAGACGGATGTAATTTCTTTTCCTCTGGCAGAATTTTGCTGGGCTTTGTGGTGCTCTGATGATAGCAGCTGGAGCTGTTGGCGCTGTCATAGCTGGAGTTATTGCTGACAAAACCAAAAAGTTTTCAGAAGTGACTAAAATTGGTTTCTGTCTCAGCACATTGTGTGGTATAGCATTTGTTCAGGTACCAGTAAATAGAAAGCTTGTTAGTTGATAGGTTACACTATTTATTAATTAGTTTAACAGTCTTCATGGGACAATTCTAATAATTATTTAATGTAATCTGAGACATAAAAAGTCCTTACCCTATACCCAGTATGAAAAAAGTTTTCCTTTTGTTGTTATTTTATTTTTAAATGACAAGGTATTGCTGATTTAAATTTAATCATGTTCATTGTAAAATAACAGATATATTATTAAGTACCATATATGACACAAGGAAATGCTTGTTAAAATTAAAATAAATTAGCTTATACCTGTACTCCAATGTTCATGTTACTTATCCACTGTTCAGGATACTTATTGCTATACCCATACTGGTATTTCATTATATTTGCCATTTTCTTTGTGCTTTAGACTGAATAAAATTACATTCAAATGAAGTTAGTGCAGTTTGATCAGTGATTAAACTTTAAAGTTTAAAATGTATTTTGCACCCAAAGTTAATCATAAAGTTTAATATTTCCATTTTATAGTCTTTTAAACTATCACTTTTAATATTAAGAACTGACTCATTTATTGTTGTTTTTAGTAAAAAGAACTAATGAATTACTGGGTAAATAACTAAATTATAGTGACCCATACTGGCCATACATACAGATTTGTCACCATCCAGGGAACTTTAAAAAATTCACTTACTCTGGCTTTGTCATAGGAGTTTTCCTCCCTGTTTCTTTCCCCAAAAAA
Source organism: Lymnaea stagnalis (assembly GCA_964033795.1). Classification (NCBI taxonomy): domain Eukaryota; kingdom Metazoa; phylum Mollusca; class Gastropoda; family Lymnaeidae; genus Lymnaea; species Lymnaea stagnalis. The sequence continues at coordinate 505,694 of CAXITT010000320.1, read as the reverse complement.
CTGATATATTTTTATATTTAATGATTTATGTTTTCATCTGACTGCTTCCTGTTACATTAAGTTTGTTTGTTTACAGATGGCAAGGCTAAGGGAACAAGCCATAGCAGTGGCAACTTCTATTACTCTGTTTGGCTTTTTCGGGTTTGCTATTTATCCTACCTCTCTTGAAATGGCAGTTGAATTAACATATCCTGTGGCAGAAGCTACCAGCACTGGGATCATTTTTCTATCTGGGTAATGTTTCACTTTTATTACAGATCAACACTTCAATATAATTTCATTTTTTTAGGCACTGGTAATCAACTACCGGTACCGGTACATTACTTAATATTGGTTCACATATCGGTATTAATTATTATTTATCAGAAATTTCACTTATTGAGAGAACTCTAAAGATGCTAGTTATAGTCTTTATTTAGCTTTAAAACAATTATAAATAAAAACTTAAATAAAATGAAAATAACAGTATTAACAGCCATCTAAGACTATTTTGGTCTGATATTATTGTTTTTTTAATGTGCACCGGTACTATATCCAGATGTTTCAATAATCTTTCTGTATCATGTGACGGTTGTAGTCAGATTCAAGGCATTGTCTTCATGCTGTTAGCCCAATATACAGCACAGCCACTTTCATCTCATGCAGCTACATTACCTAAGGCATGCCCAAGTACTGGGGAATTTGACCCTCAAGACTGGACAAGTAAGTTATCAACAAAAGTTGAAAAAAGGATGTTTTAATTTTATAGTCAGAGAAACAATACTTATTTTAAAGTAGACATTGACCTGCTTGACAGCAGAGCTATTTGAATAATGACATAATTCCACCTTTTATTAACATAAGCTAGGAGTTGATCTGATCTAAACTTTCTATTCATGGCACTTGAGTTTAGCTGAGAATGTGATATATAATGACAGCAAAACCTGACTTATTTTTTTTTAAATTTAATTTTAAATTTTTAATCAACAATGGATATTTGATTATAGTCATACATTTCTTTATTTATTTTTGTTATGGTACTTAGAAAATCATCATTTTTATTTGTTTTTTTTATGTTGTTTTAGTTCCAAACCTAATAATTAATGGAGTCGGTGTGTTGTATTGCATTGTAATCACGCTCTTGTTTCGGGCCAAGTACCGACGTATGGAGGAAGAAATTCGGATAAAAGCTGGAAATACATTACAAGGAAAGTTAGACAGCCCTGTAAATTATATTTAAAAAATAAATTTTTTACAAATACAAATTCCAGTATCAGTAAAAATGGCTGTCATCATCTGAATAGTGAAAGTTTTTAAAAATGCATAGTCCACCAGAAAAATTTATACACACTTCAGGAAGATTATAGTATAAATATTTATACAAAATTTATTGAGACACCATTAGCCACAACTCATTTGCACCTGCTTGATCTTCATGAGCAATTTTACATTCCTTAAATGACAACTGTTCCCCATCATTTTGTCATAGTTGTTTGCATCACTTGTTGATATTATAGCCATGAAGACAGTTATTATAAGTACACTGTAACCCTTGGCACTAATAACCAGGCACACCAAATATTAGACACCAACACTTTATGAGCTTTTCTTTATTCTGTGTATCTGTCATGCAGATCCACCTGGTTATCCTTATGACTAACACAGTCGATTCAAAACACAGGCGCTATCACTCTGTAATGTCTCATGACTCTCTCTGTAAATAAACTCTTTATTCAACGTCCCTGAATTCTCTTGATCTCACGCCTTATATTCACACACTTGTTTATTAATATATTATTATACTATTACTATTCCTGTCATCCAATGACCATTCAGACACAATAATACAACTCACGACACAACTCAGAAATCAAAGTGTTCATACAACAACAGTTAACATTATACTTAACTATTAAATATGAATTAATCTGATGATGTTTGAAAAAAATGTATATAATTTTTTTCTCTTCCTTAGTGTGTATAGCCTTTTCTGACAGACTGTATAATTTTATGTGGTACAGATGTTAAAAATGTTAACAACTCATCTTGTCTATTGATTTTCCACTATCACCTATGGTACACTTTTAGCAGTTATGACTAAGCTGGCTGATATTTTGTTTAGTTATTATAATGGCTGTGTTGAAATCTAAGCATTTTGAATAGTGCCGTACCCAAGTCTGATAAGAAATCCTCCAGCTCCACTATAATCAACTTTAGCTTATTATTATTATTTTTTACTGAGATTTATTATGCTGTGACATTATTATGTACCGGTATTGTAATTGTACCAACTGATTCCTAGATGGCAGTTACATTTACACATATACATTTAAATTCATTGTGGCTTTTAAAAAGAAATAATTAAATACATTGCTAAACACGGAATATCCAGTGAAGTGTAGGAGTATCACCTAAGCAATGTTCATAGCATTTGAAATACTTTGCTTACAAGGTTTGTACTGGGTATAAGCTTAGAACGTATTATTTTTTTAAATCTCTAAGTTGGAAAAAAACTTAAGACACTGAATTTTTCAATAGCAAACTTCAGCGGCAGAGAAACTCTAGAGAGGTCATGCCAAAACAGTCAATATTTCTGTTATCTAAGTTGGGGAACACAAGCACGTCACTACCCTGTTTAATGTAAACAAAGTTATTAGGACAGAATGACAATTCAAAATCTATTATTTTAATCCCCTAAACTAAATTCCCTGCAAAATTTTTCTAAAAAACCAGTCCTTCCTAATGACAAACGCTCTCACCAATGAAATATTTAAAAAAATTTTGTTTGCTTTCCCGAGGTATAGAAAAAGAAGCTGACAAGACATTCCTGTTAGACTCCATCTCCCTGTAATCAATATAAACAGAGTGGGGCACACATTGTCTTTGTTGATTATTTATTTTATTTTAATTGAAAAGGTTATTTTAGGACAGTCCTGCGGCCATTATATTTGTCATGTAATTTTTAGGTGGAACAGATTATCTCCTTCACATAAACTGATAATTTATACTTTCTTGCTCATCTGCTGACGCAGTCTTACAAATAATACCTTTGTCATTTTCTCCTGTCCTAAGTCTCTAATTTTGCCCCCACCTGCATTTTTTTAATGTGATGCTTATATTATTATAATGAAATTTGATGAAAATCACTATATTCTTAGCATTCATATGCAGACCTGTTTACCCTCAAACTCTTAAAATCGTACAATATCATCACAAAATCAATCAACACATATCTTTATAGTAAAATAAACATCAGTATATATGATGTATACACCTCAAAATCGTACATTGTACGCCAAAATCGTACGAGTAAACAGGTCTGCATATGATACTCAGCGTTTTGTTTCTCATACCATCGGAAAAATTTTGAATGCTTCATTGTAATCCCAAAGGGAAAAAAATAGTACCTATGCAAAATGGCAGCTGTGTCTTTGATTTCATATTGTATTTATTCTTTTTACATTAATATTAATTTGTTTATGTGTTGACATGTGCCTTTCAAACACTTGATGGCCAAGCATTCTGAATGTATTAAAAAAAACTTCATCTTTTTGCACTCTTTTTTTGTTGTCTAAAAAAGATACAAAAAGGTTTTTGGAATGATACAAAAAAGGATATACGTTCTTTAACCAGATTTACAATGATTTTAAAAATAAGAAGTGATTGACAGTTTTAGAAGTGTTTTAATAGATATTTTATGAGAAATAAAACATTAAAATCTGGAGTTGTTAAACTTTGTATCTTGGTGATAACAGGCAAAAATGTAAGATTATTTGTATTAACAGGTGCGGTCATTGGTCAAGGTAAAGAGCTCAAATTTTGATTTTCAACAGCAAAAAGAGAAGCAGCACAGAGTTAGTACCAGTATTTAAATTGCCGTCAGTGTTATTATCCAGCGAAGAAAGAGATGTGTTCTTGTTCTATGAAATACTTTTCATGTATTTGATTAAAATTTTATGATTTATTGTACAGTTAATGTACCGGTACCTTGAAAAATTAATATTACCGTACTTACTTTACATTAAAGCAATTAAAACATTAATGTATTCTGTGGTTGCTGTTCTTAAGGTCACCTGGTTAGACATTTCATATAATTTGACGGAAGATTTTCTTGACAAAATAATAAACTTTATGTACCGGTATGGTACATTTAAACTAAGTTTTAGCTTTAAAAGGGATGTTCTTGCCTCCCTTTTTTTTTTCTATACTAAAAAAAATATATTATTAGGAAAAGAAAGAGAAAAGAAACTATCTTTTACTTTTAAAGTTAAAACTTATTATATTCAAAAGTCCCGGGTACATAAAGTTTATTATTTTGTCTAATTTCTGTATTTCCACTTGGGGTACGACAAAGATTGGTAGGTTTAAATTTGATAATGCTAATTTCTTTTTACTATCTTCCTTTTTTATTTAAAGTTATAAGTCCTATTCAAAATTGAACTACCATCAATTAATGCAACCCAGTAGACTTATTGAGAAAGTAAAGAAAAACTGTGCTACTTAAAGGTTTAAACATCACAAATGATTTAGTTATTATAACCCTTTTCTGTTCTATCCTAAATAAGGTTTAATGTCACTCGCTAGTCATGACCAATATGTTAAAAGTAATTAATCTTGGATAAGGTTTAACTGATTTAAATTCAAATTATTTCAAGAGATTTTTATACAATTTATTCATATATAATGTAAAAATTATTTAATTTGTTATTCAATTTGTTTCAATCGGCCTAATGCTGAATAATGTAAACATCTTTTGCAATAAATACCTGAATTTTTATAATTATTCTGAATTGCTACAATTACTTTTGTTTATTTTTAATTTTATTTTGAGGTTTGTGTGAGATCAGACCGAAACTTTGTTTGTTTCTATATCCATAGATTAGTCCTTCCAATCTCCAAAAACAATAGGGATTGACCGAGAATATTGTCTTGAAGTTAAAGCAAATTACTGCAACAGAAAAAGTGGGGCCACTCATCAAATCCAAATTTAGAGCTCATTTAGCAGCTTATCAATGTCTGTATCAAGCGGATACAGGTTAATTAATTTTTTATGTTTATTAATAATTATTTCCACTCCACCGAATCACTATCTCCTCCCATTAAATTTAATATAAATATTTGGGACTAAGAAAAGAAAGAAAAAAAACCAGTTGAATTGTATTTGCACCAAATGGTCAGAATGTAAATATCCTTGAATGCAACAAAGAAATACAGATTCACCTTATCTAATTTTAACAATACAATGCTGATGATTTGATAGGTCGAAATGCTCAACCTGAACTAATTTTGAATATTCAAGGTCAACTTTGACAGGGTGTTAAATTTAACCGATTCAGACTGATGGATCACTTATTCAATATGTCTAGTCATGTTTCAAAAATACAAATCCTCTTCTTCAGAGTTGGGAATAAGAAAACGTTGATCATGTGCCCTCAAAATATAGAAGAAGAAGAGGCGAGTCTGAGTGGGCATTGTCTTCGATTAAATTTAAAAGGGAGATTTGTGTCAGAAGGAAGAAGAGAAATGTTGAGAAAGTTTCAGAATTTTGGATAGCAATCAGTTAATAAATTAATAATATTTGTATGTCTTTGGGTAACCTTACAAAGACCTTTTGATGGCATAATATTTCGGACGAGCATAACTACGGCTCCCACCTTGAGATCAAGGATATGGGGAGGCATGCCAGTTGACGTGAGGGTGTGTAAAAAATCCTGTGGGTTCAGTGGGGTGATCATTAGGATAATTACTGACCACTGTATCCACACTTTTGTTAAGATCATCACTGACCACTGTATCCACACTCTTGTTAAGATCATCACTGACCGCTGTATCCACACTCTTGTTACGATCATCACTCACCACTGTATCTCCACTCTTGAAAGCCACTTGACACTCTGCATAAGCTTAAGACCTTTGTTGTTTAATATGTACAGAATCATCGTTTGTGACGCCCACTATTGCCATTGCTCTTAAAGCAAGTTCTTGGGAGGTCACAGCCGTAAAGTTAATATCACTACTACCACCATTAAGTTGAGTCATCGGGTCTTGCTGTTGTGGTAAACATTGAGGAGGTAGTTCTGCCGTGTCTCCGGTTTTACTTTCACCAACTTGAAGAGACCATTGAACAAACTGAGTTTCACTTTCGAGAACTCTCATATTTTTTGGTGAGTTTTAGGACTTTCATTTCGTTCCACACTCGGTGTGTGTGTGTGTTTATTGATGCAATGGTGGGGGCCCGAGAACCGCGGAAGATAACAAGCAGTATTTGGCGGAAATCACCAAGGATAAAAATGGGTTCCTTAACAAAAGGTGCATTTTCCAGAGAAAGATCTCGCAAGTCTGTCACCAGCTTGAAATGCATAACAATGTGTCATTGGTGCTTAATCCCAGATGATAATTTTCGCTTCAAGTATATTATTGGCATCAATTGGTATTTGGCTTCACGTTGCAGGTTGATGTTGGTTTTATTTGAAGAGGTATTTTGAACACGGTATGTGCAGTATGGCTGCCATGTAGTAAAGTTGCTGTGATTCCAGTTAAAACAACCACTATTGCCACGGCTCCTCCCCCCCATGAATGAGGGTTTTGTATACACAGGTCTAACCTATTCCTGTGGCGCCGTCAAGAAAGAAACATTTTTTGGAATGAACAGGTGGATTGTACATTGCCTGCAGTAATGTCTGTACCTCTGATGTTAGCTGAGTAAGACACTGTAAAAGCATAGGTGGCCCCTGCAAAGGTGGTAAAGCTACTTTACCGTCGTGGCAGCACCTTGAGTACCGGTACCGTACTTGCTGGATGTATTACACTCAGCAGGCCAGTATAGTGCATGACAGTGTTTGCACTGCTGGTCTGTTCCAATGTTGTACTCTTGGAAGGGAAAATAGAAATTAGGTAGAGAAGTAACTGGTGACGGGAAGAGGATGGTGCGCATCTCTGCTAAGACTGCGTTCTGAGACTGCGTTGGTTTGCAGATGCTGCACTGCAAAAGTTGAGAATGAATTTTGGTTTCTAGTAAAAAAAAAAATCCAGGGTAGTGACCTTCTTATTGCATTTCTGAAAATCGTATAGCTTTAGGAAAAAATAAATTCTTGTTTTTAGCAAGTGAGGTTCGCGTTTGAAAAGTTTTAAAGCAGGAATCGCACTGGAAAAAAATGACAATGGTAGCCTTGAGAATCTGGGATAGAGCTTGAATTTCATCCTCACCACCAAAAACTCCAGATGTTGACATGGATTGATAGTAGGCCTACTCCTGATTTGTTGTGATAACTCGAGTTGCAGTGGAAAGAAGTACGGGAAGAGCGTCTCCAAATCTGCCCCAGTGTGATGCAACGAAATCTACTCCCCGATGTCGTAGTGAGAGTGCATTGCTTTCATCAACCGCTTGTGGCAAGAAATAACCCACTGATAGGAACAGGCAGATACTGGATCCCGGAATAGAGATGACGTTGAAAAAAAAAATCCATCAACAAAGAAAATTATATCGTTCATTTTATAATAAAGATTTACTTACGAAACAGCCGCAATGTAACAAAGATAGCAAAATAATTAAAGGAGTTCAGACGTTACACACGAAGCTCACTACTATTTGACAGAGGAACGCAAACAATAACATCACATAATTATAGTCCTCTCACCCTAAATTGACAAGTTCACACGTCACTCAAGACAGCCTTTTTTTTTCAGTCAGTAGGCCTACTATTAATATAAAACATGTTGAATAGGGGAGGGCCGGTTGGGAATAGGAAGCAGCCATAACACAAGCGAAATATGTATAAGAGATGCGTTCCATTTGTTCTCAAGGATGCTGTTAGGTAGGCCTACTGCATGTATAGAATTTCTGAACTAGAATGTTAGGATTTCATTCCTATATAGAACCTGCCAGGTTTCTTAGCAGAGAGAGCGAGACTTGGAGGCAAATTTTTGTATTTTGGGGAGAGTACCTTTTCACTTTCTGCTGTAAGTTGATACCATAATTAAATGAACTATTGTTGGTAGCTTTGGTATCATTTTCTTTACAAAGTGTCCATCTCAGTCCTTTGTTACGTATTGTTTATTGTTCGAGCTAAATCTTAAAACAGATTAAAACTTAAGAAACCATAACGGTGCGTAACTAACACTGTGTCTCGATCAACAAGGCAATGAAAAAGACAGTGTCCCATCCCTAATAGATGACCTAAAGGCAAAAGAGAGAGCTCTTATGCAGCATTGCCTTTTTTGAAGAAATATTCACAGACTGAGCTCTGAAGAGCTATGTAGAAACTGAAATCTTGAAAACCACCAGGCCCAGATAAAATCCATAACCAGATGCTGATAGTGTGGGCCCTGCAGGGAAACAAAAAGCTATACTGGATCTTATGAATAGCTCTTGGAGCAAAAGCCAAATCCCTGCAATCTGGAAAAATGCCATTATAACACAAAGTAGTTTACAGACCTGTTCACTCTTACGATTTTGGCGTGTACAATGAAAGATTTTGCGGTGTATACATCATGTATATTGTATTTTTATTTTAAAAAAAATTAAGATAATGTATTGAACGATTTTGTGATGATTTGTACGATTTTAAGAATTTGAGGTTAAACAGGTCTGGGATTATCAGAGCTAAAGAAAGAGAAGAGTGGTTAAATGGGTGGACGCGACAGGAAGATGTTTTCACACAAATGCCCCGCCCCGACGCTAAAGATCCAATAAAAGGCCTCCAAAGACATGAAGAGGTCATACCAAAAACACCAGACAACACAAACGCCCTATTTACAAACAAAGAGCCACTGCCGAAAGTGTGTACATTTTTTTTAACATGACCGCAGGCCAAAGGGCACATGCCCAAATGGCCGCTGGATTGGAATGATACTGATGAAGCACATCAGTCTAATTCACAACCAGGCATTACTCCCAAAATTAAAAAATGAAAATTAAGAAGCACAAGCAGTAATTTTAGTCATAAGTTATTTCCATGGCCAAAGGATTCAACTCATTTACAAAAAAGTTAGAAAAGTAGGAAAAGTTAGAAAATAATCCATTTAAAAATAGCAATTTTTAATACCATATGTCAGTATTGTTAGCTTATAGAAGTTAAATTATGAACACCAATCAATTGTCCTGATGCCACCCAAACACAAATCAATACATTTTTTTAGGGTGTAAAAATGTCAGTCAATGTTTTCATGTCCATCTTGACATTAATTTAATATACAGCCATAAAAAAAGAAAACAATTGAGTAACACACAAATTAATAGAAAACACTGGAGTACCACACGGTTTAGAAGAAAACAATGGGGTACCACACTATTGAAAAGGAAACAGTGGAGTACCACACAATTTAAAGGAAACAGTTGAGTACCACACAATTTAAAGGAAACAATGGACTATCACACAATTTAAAGGAAACAATGGACTATCAGACAATTTAAAAGAAAACCATGTTAATGACATTATTATTTTAATTTCTGATACTCTTATAACAATCTCCATTCAGTATCAAATATGTTTAATCACATAATAAAGTTAACATGACATGTTTTGCTCAAGTTGAAGCATTTCATTGTATTATAAATCTTATGTATTTACAGAGTAAATGTTTTACATGAGAGAAACCTCAATATCACTATTCAAGTCCAATGTTATACATATTTCATTATCATACATTTATACATATGAATTCCTCAATGGATAAAATTTTCTTCAGGTACTATACACAAATTCATGTTCTGATTGTAACAGAGTGCAATTACATTGGCAACAATCAGGAAGACACTCAAAAAAATTCTTCTTAATTGCAAATATTAATATCCAACTATTGTATTTACTACTGTATATATTAAAAATACGTTTTTCTGACAAAATCTATGTACCATGGCCCTTTTTTTGACAAAATCTATGTACCATGGCCCTTTTTTTCATTATATATTTGTTTTTGTTCCAGATTTATTCTGGAAAATGTTGCAAACTACAGCCATTTTTGGGTAGCCAAGTTGGCCACTTTCTCAAGTAGGGCTGCCATTGCCATACTTGGCCAACGAGTCCAATGGTCCTGACATTTCACACATCCAACCTCCAGATTGAGAGGCAGACAACATGGCCATTGTGCCACAAGGCTTGCCTTATTTTAATTCAAGATTACCTGATTTTTTAAATTCCAATCAGATCTTCCTATTATTTGACAGACTGAAAACAGGTTTTGCCAGTTACCCATCACACAATAACCAACCAACAGCAACCATAGACTTTTTCTGACCCTAATAAAAAGTAAAAATATTAACATGCATCACGAGAAATGGTCAAATGTTAAACAGCAGAAATTAGCTGCTTTACTTTAATGCAGTGCAAAAAATATGTCGACTATAAAAATATTTGACGAAGTCCCAGGATTTGTAAAGGTACATTTGATGTGGGATGAATAGAGCGCACAACTTTAAGTAATACTTAGTAATAGTGATTGTATAGTTCATTTTCTCATTATTTTTAATGAAAGCTTTAATTTAGATTGTTGTAATTATGACTGATGATAATCTGTGCACTTTTCCATTTTTATCATTGTATCCAATGCAGTTGAAACAACGAGCATTAACTGAAATTATTGTTCTTTTATAATTATATTTATGTCACTGATTAATTCTATTTATATAAGTTCCATTATGTTGTCAAATGCTCTTTATACTTATATTACTTTTGAACAACAAATTTTATATTTTATAAATAAAATATTGCTTCCTGTGGACTCTGCACAAGATGATTATTGAAGAGGACTTCATGTTAACCAAGTCTCATCATAAGTGTGTTTTATCAACTATAGAATTATTGCTACAGGGTATTTATACATGTTGATTAAAGGATTCATTATAACATCTACAACAACAACAAAAAAATGTTATTAGTATTTATTTCATGACCAACTTTCTTTTTAACTTTATAGTGTTGTGGTTTGTGGGAGTGTTTGTGGCATTTATTGGCTTCGTAGGAAACGTCAATAGCTGGTATCTCCGGGTCATGACATAATTTCAAGCTATAACTTATCACACCTTCATCTAAGTTATTTTTTTTATTGATCAAAATTAGAAAAATTCTCACTTTACCAATGTGCATTGAAATTTCTAAGCAGGAGTGAAAAAATATGGTGGCACAACTTCTGTATATAAATAGTGGAGTTAACAAAAGTGCAGAAGTGTGTAGAAAATAATCCCCTACTTTTTCTTCTAAGGAAAGCGTTTAACACTAGTGGAGTACACCATGCCCAATTTTTCATCTTAATTAATAATAATCTTTAAAAATGTGTTAAATTACTTTATAACATTATGGAAGTCTCATTAAGGTACTTCAATTCCAATTTTAAAAAACACTTTTAAATTTGCATAATTTAACATTACAAGCCAAGTGATATATCAATTGTACAAAGACCCAACCCTGGTAGCAAAAATTAAAAAAGGCAGACTGCGCTGGGCAGGACACCTTGAGAGGATGCCAGATTGTAGAGCAGAATAAGTGATCTTCAGACAGAAACCTAGGGGCAAATGGCTTAATGGTTGACCAAGACTGAGATGGATCGACGATGTAGAGAAGGACTTACACCAACTGGGGGTCCGAGCATGGAGGCAGAAAGCCATATATCGATCCGAATGAAAGGATGTGATTGAGCAGGGCAGGGTAACAACATGGGCTGTAGCGCTCTTGTTGATGACAGTTAGCACTCAATTGAGAAATATGTTAGTTTAAAGAATTTATCAATCCGAATATGTCAGTTGTTTTCATTTCCCAAGCAAGCTTTTTAACCACATGTTCCCCGAGTTGCCTTCTGAGAAAGAATAACTGAATGATGTTTTAAAACTTAGCACAAAAACACTGACAGTTCGCCTTCAAGGGAGTAATAATTGATGATGTTTGATAAACTAAGAACAAAAACTTGACAGATCTTCAATATATGTTTTCTCTATTACCAATAATAGAAAAAAAGGTTTTAAAATGAAGTAAAAGTTAAAAGATATGCTGATAAGTTAAATGTATCTTATAATTCAAATAGGAATCGGCCAGTACCTGCTTAAGGACATAGTGGCTAGCTCTATACTGATATGCATGGCAGTCATACATGCGACAGAATCAGTACCTCAGTGCTGTTAAATAGGTCATAGTATCACTTAATGTAATGTAGTAGCTCCAAGTTGATATAAAAAGCAGTTTTATGTAGAGAACAGTACCTCAATAATAGGGTAGAGTCGGTAGTCTGCAACTCTGTTGATACCAATGACTAAATCAGCAGGAATGGACGATATACATATTACAATATAGTACCAATATTGGCTTCTTATATACTTTAAGATAAGTAAGCCTTCAACGATACTTTACAATGTGAAATGATGAATAACTTGTTTTGGTTACACATTATAGGTAAACATATGTTACTTGTTTTTGTATTTACTAATTTGTTTACACTGTCATTTCAACTCAAACATTATTAAACTAAAATTATACCTAAAATTTGAAAAAGATCATATAAGATTTAAAATTGACACAAAATATTTTCAGTGATCAAGAAATTTTTATGTTTTCCAAGTCATTCACTAAGCACGGAAATTAGTAATTTAAAATTTAAACAACACAGGAGAGTGCACTTTCAATGCAAGGAATTATTTTTTTACTAACATAGTTTAGCATGTATGGACCATGAGCAAAATATTATAGCCGACTCCAAGTGAAAAGAAACTTACCATTTGCTGACAGTACTATTAGTACTATTCATGTATCAAACCAAAGCATGATATAATTTGATTGGTAAAAGTTACTTTATCAGACTAAATGGCAATTATAATACCCTCATTTCCAAGCATGCCTGGATTAAAAAAAAAACCCAACCCTACCAGTTAAAAATCAAATGTAGAAACTTAGCAATAATGGCTTTAACTTTAAAATAAGAAGTTAGAAATAAGGGATTAGTGAACATTGTGGATATAACACGACACGTATCTATCAACAAACCCCTTCATGAATTATCACAAGTCAAGCATGTTTAGTTTTTGTATGATAACAATAGGGTTTCACTAAACATTTATAATCTTTCAAACATTAAAATCTCTGTACCATTTATTTGTTTAGATGGGTGCCCAGATTAGTTGGCAGAGAATTGGAAATTAGCCATTTTGATGATTAATCTGTATTGGATTAAAAAAAAATAATATTTTTTTAGAAGATGATCATTTCCTGGTTTTGACTTAATCTATAGAATATTGATATATTTATGGGATTTTATCAAATGTATTAAATTAGACTATGTGAAAGACTCAGAATGTGCTACCATACATAACCACCCCCCACCCAATTGTTTTTATATTTATCTGTAACATTAAAATATTTCCTTTGCTGTCAAGACTTCAATAGCTTGTTGCGACGTAATCCTCTCTTATGAAGTTGATGTTTTGTTATTTCCGAGCTCTCATTACGGTAAGTTTCAAACCAAACCAGTGTGATAGATGACATGGTCACAGATTGTTCACATCATTAATTTCATACATTTTATGCCTACATTTAAAATGCATCATGCTGTGATTTTAAATACATGTAAACACTACATAACAGGTATGGAAGCAGTCAAGTATCAGTTTCTCTTAGAATGACTTTTTCAGAAAATAATCTTTTTTTTTTTCAAAAGCAGATTTTTCAACCACCCACCCCTCCAATAGCAAAAACATTATGGTATGCTATTCATGAATTACATGCACCAAATCCTTTTTTCCCCAGCACTGCTTCGCCCGTGAACTATTGCGTTGGCACTTGGATGAAGCCACCCTTTCATGTAAAGGATACTTCCATGCCTAGCTACATCACTGATAAATGCAACATACTTTTGATAAATGCAACATACTTTTTCTAATAGGGTCCACTTTCATGGTAGAAATTAGGAGGCTAGTTTTCTTGTCTAGGAGCAGATTAAAAATTTTAGAAATTAGTAGAGTGATACTTCTGTTTCTCAATCTGTTATTGTAATAATAATTATTTACCCTGTACTCAAACAGTCACTCTATAATTGTGTAACTATTTTGTGAAATACCATAATAAATTACCTATAATTATTTACCAATACAGTTTCAAAGCAAATTAATCGAAATTGGCTGGGTTGCTTATCATTGCAACGATAACTTTAAAAAAAAATGATTTAAAATAGTATTTAATTAAATTTAACTGTGTGTGAATAGTAAAAACATTTGCAAAGATGCTTAAAATATAATAAACATAAAACATACTGGGGGTGCAAAAGATGTCACAGGACAAGTATTAGGTTTGTTTTCAAACTTCACATGATTAGATATTAAAAAAAAAAGTTTATGATAAATATAACTTCTCTTGATATAATTAGCTTTAATTAATTATTTATACAAATAAATCCTTTATAATTAATTAAAATTCATAACTATGTATTCCAAATCAAGAGTAAGAGATGTTATATCTGTCAACTTGTATAGTATCAATGGAATTTGAAACTGATGTCAGCATTCTTATTTTTATAAATCTTTTTCTTCAAAATATTTTTTAAAAAAAAGGTTTACAACATTATATGTATTATAGAGCAGCCTCCAGTTTGTTGATGAAATGAAATGTGCAACTGAAACTTCAAATTATGTATGTGAAATACATCCAATAATTAAATAACATAACGGATTGAATCTGAGAAAACAAGCAAGTCTGTCTCTGTATATTTAATGATGATAGACTTTTCTTTGCTTACATATTAAGTCTACCTATGGTCAGAAAAACACCACCCCAATTAGTTCGATATCTGTAATAATAACTCAACTCTTTGTCCTCAGATCTTGTGATTAGTAGATTTAAACAAAAATATGCTACTATTATAAATGGCCTTTATTAAAATAGGTATATTATTTCATGACTCATTGTAATCAGTTTTTAGTGTTGTGTACAAAAACGCTCTGAGGATGTTAACAAGTAAGTATTAGATAAGAACATAAATTCAAGCCAAGATAATCTTAAATGAACCCAAAGTACTTACTGAAAACATAGAAGGCAAGATTGGCTGTAGGATGTTACTTATAATTTATGTTACTTATAATTTGTACATCTCTTTTTTGCAGATAATTATTGTATGAATTTTTTAAAACAGAATTTACTGCATTCATCAATTCAAAACAGTGCACTTATTAACTGTTATAATTTATATTTATAATTCTTGATTTATTTATTTATATAATTAATAATTAATATTTTTCAAATCCATTGGTCATGAAAATACAAATGACTTTTTGTGCACAAAGAGACATATGAACATTAAAATATTTTTAAAAATAGTGTAAATAAATATCTAGCAGCAAAGACCGAGAAGACTGAAAATCAATGTCACAGCACAAAGTACCCAGTTTAAAACATTAAAAAAGAAACCCAGTTTTATTCTAATGTAAAAATAAATGTGATCTTATAATACAGAACTATAGTACATGGTGACAAGTGTTGAAGTAGATGCATAAATTAATAATAGCTGTTTGTCCGTAAACTATTTATAAAAAAGCTAGCCTGGTTATTACTGACATTTATTTATATTTTACTTAAAATTTATATCAAGAAACACAACTAATGCATCTCTCTCATTCTGCAAAGGTGGATAATTTTAACAGGGAAAGTTTTTATTAGCACCAAAAAATACTTTCAATTTTAGTGAACATTAAACTTGTATAATAGAACTAACAATAACAAATTTAAAACATGAAAACCTGCATAAAATGCAGTGATATATCTAGGGTGGGCAAGATAGGGCGTGTTTAATAGGTGCAAATTAAAAGGGCACAGAAAAAATCCAGGGGAGCTATTCCACTGTTTGTCATAGGCGCTATTTACCCTAGATACACCACTGAATGTGAACTGTGAAGAAATAGTAATTGAAGAATAATACTCTTCAACTTGATTTTGGAACCTACAGCACAATGGAATAAAGGGTACAATATGTTCATAATAAAAATTCAATTTTTTTAAACAGTGCTAATTATATACTAATTATTTGCACTTTAAAAAATCAGTCACAAAAAAAAATAAGCCAAAATCTTTCCTCACTTTAAGTCAAATATCAAGTGAAATTTATGTTTACAGGTCCTTCCAGAGTTAATCCATGATATTTAGCTCAACCACGCAGTGGCTTTTTAACATTATTTTCTTTGTATGTTCGATTGCTCCAAAATTATAAATTTTATGTACAGTACTTAAAATAGATTTCAAATTTATAACATTAGAAATGAGAAATTGTAATACCAAGATAATATGGGTACTTACAGAGGCCAGACACTGAGACTTGAAGACTTGTGTCTGCCATCTACAAATCCTTTCTATTAGCCTTTAAGTCAATGATTCGATGTAGTAGTGGAGAATGCTTAAAGAAATTTATAGTAGATTGTAAAAGTGTATTTTTAATAATGTATAAATCCTGTTAAAAGCATTTAGTAAAATAGTGATTTAAGAAGATTCCATGTGCTATAATTTGTGAGAGAGCTGGCCAAATGCTTTCAGCTTTATCTTACCTAAGTGTTTATGTGTAACAATAGAAATCTGATGTTTCATGTCACATTATCTACTGCCATTTAATCAAAGTCATCATAACATGAACAAAGGATTCTTCAATTTACAGAATATTATCATTATAATTTGGTGGTTAAAAAATTCACAGCAAATCAAAATCTTCAAATACAAAGTCCCTATCTGCTTCAGTAGCTACTAATTGAGCAGCCATAGTGGCTTGCTTAATGGCAACTCTGTACTGGCCTTTTTTCTTCTTGTTGTAACGCACTTTGAAGTCCTTTAGAAACGGAAATAAGTCTGAGCAATGCATATGTGACATGGTGTTGGAGCCAAACCACGCCACTTTGGCCAACTGAGTTATCACGACATCATTATCTCGCTGCGTCACTGTGATATTTGACACCCTTCCAGGCCACCAAGGAAAGCCTTGAATTTTCCCCCATACTATATCCCCGACCCGAATCTCACGACCTTCTTCTAACATACAGCCACTCACATTCTGAGTCTGAATCTTCATCATGAGAGGTTTGATCATACCTTTATCTTCCTCCTCTCTAGCTGGAGAATTGGTACCAGGGAAGAAATCATCAGGCATCCTTTCCTGACCAGAATCATCACTGAAATCACTTAGATTTGAATCCAGACCACTAGAATGAGACTGGCTGTCATCTGTAGACTGCACCATTGAATATTCAGCTGGTGGTACAGATTCAGAACTGAGCCCTGATGAGTATGTGCTACTACTTTTACTCCTAAGAGGGTAGTCTTTTAATAAACGATTAGGTGAACTTGTAAAGTGCCAGTTTGGGGATGCACTTACAACTCGAGCGGGTGATGCATTTTTTCTCCTATGTGGAGAGCTGCCAATAGGCATAATGCTGGGAGATGTTTTAACAATGTACTTTGGAGATACAGCTGGAGTTGAGTGTTTTGGTGATGATGCCACTCGAGAAAGTCCCTGGTTTTGTTTCCATGTGTACACAAGACGAGGTCTATTGTGACTTACATTCTCCTCGATTGGGAATGTATTTTCATGGTTTTCTTCATCAGCCTTAGTTACTTCATTAGTCCAGTCAACATCATTTTCTTGTCGACTGTCAACAGGAAATTGTTCAACGTACAATTCATTCCCTTTCTTCACATCAACTGAATGCTTGAGAGAATGTACATTTAAGTTCTCAGATATATGCACAGGACTTTCATGTCTATGTCTATGCTTTTTCTTATGTTTTTTCTGAGTTTTGTAAGGCACAATTTCATCGGCTTTCAAATCTCCATTCAAGTCTTCTTTTGCCATGTTTTTTGCCCTGTCTCGCTCTTTTGATCGTTTGGCTGCCTTTTTTGCTTTTTTATGAGATTGATTGTCTGAAGAAACAGGAAGGTCCAATATTTTTATTTTTGGGACAGGAAGGTGGTCTAAATCGAAGAGAGTATCTCTGTCTGGTAGTCTGGGTGGAATTTTAAGAATATCCCCATCGCCTATTGTAATTTTGATGGCAGGTGAGGGTTTAGGATTGAAAGTACTACAACTTAATTTGTCTTTTTTACCATTTCTACTATTCACTGTTGCTCTTTTATTTTCTGAATTGTCAATAATTTGAAGCCAGTCGGTTCCCACATTGTTAGTATGTGAATTTGAGCTACCTGAACTGGATGATCGATTGTATCGAGCCTTAACATTGATGTTTTTTCTGTCAACAAGGTCTGAGAGCCTGTTATTACTGTTGCTCCTAGTCACTCCCTTCCTACTGCTGTGGTGAGTTGTGGTGCAAGGTGCTGTGGCTGCCTTTGAACTTTTATCATTAGTTTGCTTTGAACATTTGCGCTGAATGTCTTCCAAAAGGACCATGGGCGTCTGAAAGCTGCTTTTCCTCTTTCTCAACCCTGAAGGTGCAGATGTGTTGTAATGACAGCCCACCTCATGTCCTGGTGTTACTGATATCTCATTTGCAAGCATACTGTTCATACTGATATGTGGATTACTGCTGGCATAATGATTTTTATGGTTTTCATGGATGGCTGATTTACACTTAGAGCAAAGCGTTTGACGGGGTCTGAGGCGAATATCTCTAACAGTTTTTCTCCTAGCACCAATAGCTTTCATTTCAACAATAGGTATTTCAGGGACTGGACGAGGGTTAAATAGAAACGGATTAGTGCTATATGAAAATCTAGACACCAAGGCAGACTGTTCAACTTTGACATCCTTATTATCTCCTGAACCAGGGGGTTTATTTTCTGAGCCTGGTTTGATGTCAAGGGCTGATCTGGGCGATCCTTTTGAGCATATCTTATGTTCCACAGTTGGCTTATTGGTGAATGGGATGCCATGAGGAAAAAAGCTAAAATAAAAATAAAACTTTGATTAGTATGAATTTTACATGACAAATTTTTTAAGTATTATGTAATTCCTCAGGTTCATTTTAAATAATGTAATATATTAGTCTTAATAATTAAGAAATATTCAAAATTCTAGCAAAATGTGAGTGATCTTCAGTTGAAATGATGCAACCATAGCATATTAATATTTCAAGTGAAATGCAAAGGTCAGATATGGGTCATGGTTTTATGGTTTGTAAAAAAACCACTGATATGAAATAATCTCTGGTTAGTATCAGCTTAGTTGTCAAATATTTTAAATTGGATTTCTTACATACATATCAATTAAAGTATAAAAAAAATAAATCCATTATATATATGCCATTAATATAATTAAACGAATAACATATTTTAAATTTAAATAGCTTGAATATTATTTTCCGTTTTAATTTCAACCCTTTAGACTTCTGCATTTAATTGGTAGCAAGCGCAGTCATAATAAAAAATGTAAATGGTAAATCAATTTCACTACTATAATTTTTCTATTTATCCATCTCTTCTTTTTATTTTTAAAAACATTTAAATTATATCTTTAGTTGTTTTTTGGTGAATAACACGAAATATATTTTGATTTTTTCCAGTTCTATTGATGCCTTTCTGGTGGCAGAAATCTACTTGTACAATTCATCTTATGAATATATGTGTATAATATATGTGCCTGGACTCAATAAATGTTAAGGCATAAATCAATGATAAAAAAATTATTTTTGAGCTATCTTTTGATATGCAGTATTCTTTTAGATTTCCTACTGATCATCCAACAACATCATCTAAAAAAGATGAAATCTACACCATTATCTCTGAAGAAAACTAATACAAGATCGACCACAATAACCATGCTTATAAATGTCCATTCTATCCAATGGCGAATCCAGGGGGTGCAACTGAAAACCATTTGACACTTCTGACTTCTGGATTTATTAATTATTTATAAGCCTATATAAATAGTCTGTGTGAGTGGGGATTTGCACTTGGTACAGCACTAACCTTGTTTCTACTGTAAGGAATAAGGACTATATCACAATAATCTTGATTATGATGGTTTCATGAACATTTATGATCCCTTTCCCTTAACCCACTTGGGATGGCTGGGCAGATATATTGGCCCAGGGTCAAATGGTGAAAACAGGAAAATGGCGAAAAAGATGAATGGCCAATTCATCTGCCTTTTAATTCAAGCCTCGAGATTGGCTGGCTGGTATTTCTACCAGGTAATCAGATTGCTTCTCACATTTCTTGCTCATCTCTCCTGTGTTCTGTCATTTTTTTTTTTTACCTAGTGACCCCTAAAAATCCCTTAAAATTAAAAATATGTGAACTTGGAATATGTCAAAAGGTATAAGCAGTCCTAGGGGAATATTTATTTTTTTTAAAATTGCATGCATAAATTATGTAGGATATCTCATTTGCTTAAATGTTGACATTACAGTTTGATTCATAAAAATGGCGGTAGTACACAGGATGGTACTTTATTGTTCACTGAACAAGAAGTGATGTCTTTATTTAAACAACTGGGCGCAGCCAAGGCCTTGGGACCAGACAAATGAAGTGGTCGGCTCAATAAAAATCTTATGTAACTCACACAATACCAGCAATTTGGAAAATTTCAGAAATCATACCAATTCAAAAGAAAAATAAGGTAACGTGCAACAACAACTTACGACCTGTTGCACTTACCTCTATTGGAATGAAATGTTTTGAGAAAATTATTCTGAAAGAAATTTTGAATGAAGTACAGCAAAAACTTGACCCCCACCAATTTGCTTACAAACCTGCAAGAAGTACGGAGGATGCAATCTTACTATTGTTAGAGAGGCTTAACCATCACCTAGACAGTCCTAAAACATATGCCAGAGTGCTTTTCTTAGACTTCTCATCAGCATTTAACACTATCCAACAACACCTTAATTTAAATATTCAGGCTTGGATACTGAACTTTTAAACAAATCGACCACAGTATGTCAAAGTAAATAACCAATTATCTCTAACCAGAGAAATAAGCACCGGGGCACCACAAGGCTACGTTCTCTCCTTCTCTCCCTCGTACTGTATGGAATATATACCAATGATATTCAAAACTCAACCGACACCGTTCCCATCTTAAAATTTGCTGATGATAACACCATCATTGGCTTAATATCTGAAGGAGAAGACCTATACTGCAACTTAGTTACAAGCTTTATCAATTGGTGCGATGAAAATTTTCTTCAGCCGAATGTCTCAAAAACAAAGGAAATGGTTGTTGATTTCAGGAGGGGGAAACACCAGATTACAGATCTCAACATAAAAAATCAAAGTGTAGAGAAAGTGGAGGCATTTAAGTACTTAGGTTTCACCATTAATAATAAGCTAACATGGCATGAGCACGGCCAAATGCTGTATATGAAACTCAACTAAAGACTGTTCTACCTCAAAAAAACTGTAAAATTTCAGCGTAAACAAGCAAGTCATTAACTTATTCTCCAATGCAACAATTGGAAGCCTACTTAACTTCAGTATTACCTGCTGGTGTGATATTTCAACGTCTGATATTAAACACCGCATAAACCGACTAATCAACAAAGCTAGGAACATAACACAAACTAAACATCCTTCACTTGAAGAACTATTTGAGGAAAGATGTTTTTGTAAAACTAAACACATTTTGTATGATACATCCCAGCTTCTTCATCACAGATACTTAAGATCGGGCCGTTATGGAAGAATTCTTTCCGTCAGGGCGAGGACTGAAAGATATAAAAATTAGTTTGTTCCCCAATCTGTACGAATTTACCAGCGTGCTCCCTCTGAAGTCACACATCTTAATGAGAACTAATAAGTCCCCAAATTGGCTAAGAGAACTCACTGAATGGCTGTTTGAAATAATTTATTATAAATTTCTTGTGTTCAAATTGTTTTATTTATGTGCTGAAAATTTATAATGCAATCATAAAACATTTTCATTTGCTTGGATCAATAAAAGAATCTTATCTATCTTAAAGATCATATTAGTTCATTCAATTTCCTAACAGAATATTTAAAGTTTTACATTTGTAAAGCAATTAGTTTATTTTTTATATATTTTTTTTTTGCAATATGAGTGTTAAGCTTGTAAAAAGTGCTATGTCTTCATGATCATGGCACTGATGTTTCAAATAGGCTCCAATATTCCCTCTAAGGTTTTCTGGTTCGTGTGCAAAATCATAAAGTTGTGTGTAAGTTTTTACAACATCCATTTTTTTGCGTGCAAAATTTAACAGTCCACAAACACAGACAGATACGCGGATACTCAAAACTGCTGCATGGCGTCTGTGAGATAGCTGCGCGGCCGTGCAGCTTAAAGGGAACATTGCTTGGCATTATATTATTATTAAGCAGGTAAAACATTAATATTGTCTGATTGCCATAAAGGGTATATCATATTACAGCTTTCTAAAAACATCAATTACATCTTTCTATCTTTTATTGAAGTGGAGTTACGATTATTTTTCTTCAATGTTTTTAAGCCCTTTATATAATCTATACCGGTATAATTTAATCCAAAACTTGTGACCCAAATTTCAAATTTCTGCAATTTTTCGCCCACATTATTATTTTTAAAGATAATTGCACCAAATTTTCAGGAGGCATTCCCAATCTAATATACAACACAAAGAACAACAAAACATTTAAATTACATCAAAACTTTTTATTTTGTATACTTTTATTTGCAGGTTGGTTGAAAAAAATCATGTACAGAAAAATTGGAAAAATTATGAAATGTAAAGGCAAAACAAAAAATAACATATTATTAGTATTTTAATTAAATACATGATTCAGTTTTATTTTATATTATTTTTTAATTTATAAAAGTTAAGTAGAAATCTTTTTTAATATAAATTTAAATGCATGAAATTATGAATAAAAACTACTCAAATCACCCATAAGACTAATATGAGCAAACCGGTATGGGATTAAATGTTAAAAGGGAATGGGGATGTCCTGCCTGTCATTTTCAATTTAGACCCATCTCCAGACTTCTTGGTCTTGTTGATGAATACCAAAATATCTCCTTCATAAACTTTGTCATCTACGTCAACACATGCCATACTGTGCATGGAAATGGACGGAATTCCACAAAGATCTTCAATAGAAAATTAAAATTGCTATTACTATTAAACTGTTAATTATTGATTCAATAATGAAGAACGGATAAAATTGGTACCTGATGAACAAATTTTTTTAAACATAATAGAACTAAAAAGCAACCCTAGTCCCTACTTAAAACTTTTCAAGTTTAAATTTTTTTAAATTAAAAAAAGACTATAACCATTCATTTTATTATTAGACTTATTCAGATGTTTAGTGATTAAAAAAAATAATAAAAAAGAATCACTTCATAATTGACAATGATAATAGCCATTTCTGGCATCTTGATCGAATTAAAGTAACTTTCGATTTGGCGACATTTTAATACCTCTCCCTTTCCCTTGCGTGATGAATAACCTTTCATTGACTTGGTCATTTTTAATAACTCAAATATGTTCAAACTTGAGAATGAATGTAGTTTCTAAAGCACTAAATCATATTTTTATGGAATAAATATTTATGTGATATATGCTTACCAAATGGTTATATTAATCTTGTCTGTGACACAAAAAAAACTTGTAGCATAAATTTCATAGAATCACTGGAACACAAAAACTAATACGTCACCAATGAGGAAAGCAATTATTTATTTATTTAAGACAAGAAACAATGTGACGCAGTATCAGTATGCAATTTTCATGTTGCCATAAGTATAAGCCATAATGTAGAACACATTTTTAAAAACAGAGTGGCATCAAGGTACCCATAGTAAGGCAATATCTTCTTTAAATGGCAATTTACTGACTGAGATAACTTAAAATGATACAATAATTTATGTAGCAATGCTAATACTAATAGCCTATTAACTCTTTCCATGCCAGGGGGTTTTCCACGTTCGTGCCAGACCAGTATTGAAGTTGTACTCCTCTACACTACCAATACAAACTGCACGGCCATATTCTTGAGCAAGTTTCCTCCGTAAAGTACCTGGGTGTTACCATTCAAAGAGAGGTCCGATGGGATGAACATATTAACAATGTATGTAACCAAGCAAACAAGACCCTAGGGTTCTTAAGGCGAAATCTAAAGATTGGCAACTCCTGTGTGAAAGAAAGAGCATATAAAGCCTTTATCCGTCCGATTTTAGATTATGCATCTTCAGTCTGGGACCCATTTACCCAGAAGAGCATTGACAGGTTGGAGGCGG
>CAXITT010000320.1:441194-480657 GCA_964033795.1 Lymnaea stagnalis | reverse complement strand
TATTACTATTTCCATTTACCGACCCATCAGAATGCTGAAAATCATCATTGGAATCAGATTCAAATGATTCATGGTTATTGTCTGTTGTTTCAGCATCAATAATTAGCAATAAAAGTTCTTTTATTTGCAAAATTGACTACCTACGTGGTCTAGCAACAGCTGACATGCTTGGAGTGGGCGTAGCCATGGCTTTGTTTACAAAAGTTTCAACACAAATTGAACTATTATTAGAAAAAACACATGCAAACATGCCCTACTTCTTAAAAAAAGGAAGTAGTAAGAGTTATCCTTCGTTTAAGAACAAAAAAAGTTGGATTAAGAGCCACAAGAAACGAAATAAACTACATAAATGATATTGACAGTATACTGTGGGTTGGCACAAACGCGACCAGTCAAATCGACAGTATACTGTGGATTGGCACGGAAAGAGTTAATAGGCCTACGCCTAATCAGAAGTAATCATGCTTAATGCATATGTCTGTCTATACTATATTAAAAGACTTGTTCTAGTATCTGGTTGTTTGTTATTGTTGGCAAAAAAAAGTTTCACAGTAAAAGTAAAACACCCAGACTCAGAAGTAAGACATCCAAGAAGAGTAAGATTAATTTTGCCCTGATCCTGGTTAACACAACAGAACTTTTCAGCAGACATGGGAGAATCGCTAATTAAAGAAGTCTATGCTAAATATCTAGTTTTAATGAGTAAGTCATCATAAGATAAGAAGGACTCAATACATAACTTGTGTTAAATTTCAATTTCAGGTAGATAGAGTCAAGTTCAAGTAACTTACTCAATAACAGTAACAGTAACATTAATTTAACTCATTAACAGTCAAGTGACCTAGATTATCTTAAGTTAAATAGAAATTACCCTTGATCGCTTTCTAAAAGAACACCTCGATACTCTTTACCATTGTGCGCGAGGAAGACAGTTATGATGTTATCACATGAATATTCCACAATAACAGTGAGGCGAACACCCTTTGTAATTATTTCCGTTCCTATGTTTGGGTTCGCCATTTTGTTACTTATTCTTTTAGGGTGAAAGTTTACAGAAACGCATGCGCAAAAGATAACTTCCTATAAGCTATAGCTACGGCTAAATGAATCTTAGTTGGAAGATTGAAACTGATTTAAAAATATAATAGTCACAACATTGCGTGCAAACTATGAATCTGACATAATTTTTTATAGCTTATATAATTCTTTTTTCTTAATTTCAAATTCCACCTATGCAAATTATCTATTCATTTTCCAATCGACATATTCATAACAATTTTACTTTGTACGTACAAATAACTAAAAATAATTTTATAAAACTTTATTTACAAATGAGTAAGTTCTGGGAGATGTCCTTAAAGTCACTTATCTCCACATGATCGAGTACCTTTATACTTTATATGATGTTTGGAGTTTTTCCCCCCAATTATTATTATGATTTAAGATAGACAATTCTTAAATAATAAGCCTAATTAATGATCCATTGGTGAGAAGGCAAGTATTATTGTTTTATAGGCCTACCTGCTAGTACTATAACTAGAAGATTTCGGGGACGACAATTAATAAACGAAAGCTTGGCCTTAGCCGGCCTTAAAATCTTAATCATTAATCTTATTACACCTTATTTATTTAACCCTCTGGAGACGGAGCCTTTTCGGGCTGCCAGTGCCATAAAGACGGAGCACTTTTTACGAGCTCAGCACTCGCATTGCAAAAAAATTTATAAAAAAATAAACTATTCCCTTAGACGCCTTAGTCTTAGTAGAGTTTAGAGTCTTAGCCTTATTATCATAATTAAGGGAATAGTTTATTTTTTAATAAATTTTTTTGCAAAACTATATATATATATAAAGTAGGTTCTTTGATTAGAAAAATTAAAACTTTTTGTAAAAATAAACCAATGGCATAGTTGAATAAAGCTAATTTCTAAAAGAATTATAATACCAAAATCATATTATTAGCTGTTGTAGTTTTAAATTTATGAATTTTTAAAGTACGACTTAATTTGTCCTTTTTTAACATGGACCGCATGTCCAGTTTCTGGTACCCGATTTCGCTGTTTGTGTCACGAGCTATATAACTCTTGTTTTAATGATAATTTTATTTTCAGAACTTAATGCTGTATTAAAAAAATAAGTTTAATAATAATAATGTTAACAATTATAGATAAATTGTAGCTTATCTAACTATGCACTATTTATATCAGTAAATTTAATATAATGTTTTAACATATGACTTTTCTGTTTGCCTAATCTTCAGCGTCCATTATACCGGTATACGCTATATAGTCTATATAAGACAACGCACCCCTAAAATGTTGTTTGGGATCTACTTATTTTGAACTTTCAACTTTGGCACATGAATAATTAACTAAAGCTTTCCCTGACCAATGTTGTTAATAGTTTTTGCACACGGCAAACTCTTATGAATGAAACTTGAAGACTTACGTCTTTCTCGCTAGTCAACCGTGGGCCGATAGATCGGCCCTTACGTCTCCAGAGGGTTAAGCCATTTAATATAAAAAATACAGTTCAGTTGGCAGTTGGACTGTACCATCTAAGTCTAAGACAATTTAGTACTACGGCATAGCATTATGCAAATGCCTGTGAATGGTTTCCCGTGACTTTTTGCACACTGTCAATTTTGATCGCTAATAATATGGACTCTACAGGGTTTTTAAAGCTCAAATTTAAAAATTCTAGTTTAAATGTCTTTAAAATGCATTCTGAAACACAAGTTATCAAATATTTTGATGTATATAGAGATAATAATGAATATTTCATAAGCTAAGTATCTGCGTTTTCCGCCATTTAAAAGGGGCGAGATCACTAATCCAAAATGGCCAGTGCGACCTTTGCATAATGAGGTCAACGTTGAGGAGAATTGTGAAAATGTTTCATGAGCTATCTCAATGAAATTTTGCACATGTGTACTTCAACAAATTATGCAGGCCTACTTTTAATATGAAAGACCTACTTTGAATATTTAGACCGAATTTTTTAATGCGAAGATGTCTTATATTGACATACAATTTTCCTTACTTAACGTTGATATAAAGAAAAAATTAACTCAATGGGAATGTAGTTCAACATTTCTCCTAATGTTAATGGGTGGAGTCAGACCTTAATTATGGGCCAAAAGGACTCCTAATTTATTCAAATTACATGCACATGATAAAATTAAAAACTCGGATTCCATTGCGCCGCCGCCCATTTCCAATACAAATTTACTTGGAGTGTCCCTTGCTTCGGCGGAGTACCTAATATAAAGTACTAAAATGGGATGCTTATGCCTTATTTATATGTCTTATGTTGTATAAAAATTCAGAGGGGTCATCTCTAACCATTTGAAGACCCGTAATACTCGTAATACTAAACCAAAAGTTCACAACATTAGCATTACCCTCAATTTGAAACTCTTCATTAATTTCCTGGTTGTTTTCATCAGTTTCAGTGTCAGATTCGCTGCTAGGATATCAAAATCATGAAGCACAGTTTGATCAGAGTCACTGTCAGACATGTTCGAATTTCACAATGTAACTACACACACAAAAAAAAATTCTTACACACTAATATATTGAGTTCACCTTCAATGAACACCGCCATTACAATGCTGGGATGTGCAGGAATACGTAAGAATACTTTTGATTCGCTGGTACAACGCCAAGCCAGCCAATCATGAGGCTCGATTTATCGGGCCGATAGTTCGGACTTACGTCTTTCTCGCTAGTCAACAGTAGGCCGATAGATCGGCCCTTACGTCTCCAGAGGGTTAAGCCATTTAATATAAAAAATACAGTTCAGTTGGCAGTTGGACTGTACCATCTAAGTCTAAGAAAATTTAGTACTAGGGTATTTGTCCAGTTTAGGTGCCCAAATTCACTGCATGTAATGTAATTGACAATTATTTTATGTAATTATAATTAGGCACTTTCTTTAAGCATAAACTACCAGTACCAAAGTGATCACTTATGACCTCTATAGATAGGATTGTCAGCAATCGTAGCCAAGAAATGGCAAATCATGTCATCGTTCTTGAACTTGTTCCGAAAGACAAATTTATGGACGTATGATGGAACAGTCACTGCACCTCTATCTCTTACCTTGGTCATTTGGATGACAAGGCTGTATACTGTATATGTAGCACAGGTGATCATATTAGCGAGTCATGCACATTCATTCAGCTAGCCAAAATATGCATTCTTCTGTATGAGACTTAGATATGTCTGACAACTGTGATGACAGGTTGTACTTTTTATTTGATTGACATGTAAGGCCAGCGATGGGTTCCACTTTATATAGGTCACGGAGGTTACCCCTGGTCAACTTCCATCTACAGCACCTTACTAAAAAGATTTTGATGTTTGTATTCACATGCTGCAAGTTTTTGTTTTCTTTTTGAATTGGGGAAGGGTTCCCCTCCCCGGAGGATTTCTTTGTTTCTTATTTTGGTATTTAAAATAGGGGGGAGAGGTTTGAGGAGGGGCCTCCCCATTCCATAGAAGATCATTCCAAATGCAATTTAAGCAGTAGTCTCCCTTTTATTACCGAAGTTGTAACATACCAGTGTTGCGATTTTCAATTAATCAACCGGTGTTGGGTCTTCGGGTATCAGCAAGGATGTATTTCTATTTTTCTTTCTTCTGAAACGTGTAAGTTGAATTTTAATACAAATTAATGGAAAATTTCATTTTAGTATACTTCATATTAACAGTATTGTGTATGACACGATTAATCCTCAGTAAAGAGCAGGAATGTTATCACATCGTTCGGGTCCTACAATTAATAGGTCTATTTACCCTAAGACCAGGCAATGAATATAATGTCAATTGTATTTCATACTGATTATTTGATTAAAAAAAAAAATGTTTCCAATAATCCGTATGTTATCATTTGAAGTTAAAAATGTTATTGCATTTTGTGTCAAAATGTGTCCCAATATTAGTATATGATAGTATTATTGTCTTTTTTAAATAAGAAGTTTGTTTGTTTTCACCATCTTAAAAATAAATTATTTATCCGTAGAGCTTCAAGCTTGAAAAAAGAAATTATAATTTAATATTTTAAATTTATTGTCTTTTTCAACAGTTTAATAGCAGAACGGTAACCTAGAAAAAGCGCAAAATAAGTTACCAAATTTAGAGGTTTCCATAAAGATGGCTTCCGAAAGATTTCTAACCACACTCCAAAAAACTTATGTCTTAAGTAAGCTTTGGCGATCAACAAGTACTTGTTCATCAGGCACAGTCAATTTTAAAGTGTGTCAACAATCCATTACAAAATATTTTCATTTAAGATATTGCACACTGTTGCAATGCCATTTACAGAGCAGTATTGGTAAAGTAAGATTAGTCCACACTTGTCCCACATTAACAGCTGGACACAGTAAATGGAATAATATTAAGCACATAAAGGCAGCCAATGATAAAGAAAAAGGTCAGAAGAGCATGTTTCTTGCAAGCAGAATACAGGCAGTGTTCAGTAAGTTAATTGCATTTTACTTTTAATTATCAGAGCTAAACTTAAAACATAATCGAAGATTGAAAGTAAGCTTGTACAAACTTTTCATTTAATTTTTATTCAGTTGGCTGAAAAGCGGATCAGTAATAGTAATAAATGTTTAACGTTTTGTAAAAAGTTTTAAAGTCCAACAAGAAGTGCTTTACATAAAGCTCAAGTAGACTTGTTTAGTACCATTTTTTAAAACAAGTAACTTAAGGTATACTAATATTTGCTGATATGAAGTTTTTTTTATTCATTAACAGTTAAGAATCCTGAGAAAGATCCAAAACACAATACAGAATTAGCAAACTTGATAAAATGGGCGAGGACTAACAACATTCCCAATGATGTTATAGATAGAACAATAGATAATCAGGTAAAAAATTTCATTCAATTAAGCTTAGGTTCTTAAAGTTAAAGGGAGAGAAATTACTTTACTGTCATTGGTGTTTCTTCTTTTTCACATATGAAGTATTTTTTAAATTTTGCAGATTAAGTTGCGTGATCCAAAAAATATCACTGTGTTTGATGGCCGTGGCATGTCAAACACCGGAATCATTATTGAATGCTTTTCTCTCAAACCTCATCACACAAAGGGACTTTTGCAAAGCATATTAAAGAAATATGGGTAGGTTTTGAATATCATCAATTTTCATGTTATTTGATCTATTTGTTATAGTTTTTATGTACTGAGGATATAATGGTAAGCATATGATATAGTAGTTGGATGATTATTTAATGATCAAGTGAAAATAGGTTACAGACCTTACTGTCCTTATACAAACAAATACTTAATTTATTTAATTTCTTAAATGTCAGGCGAAATTAAAATAAATAACTGCACAAAAGAGCACATGCATGGATTAATATTGTCAAAAAACTTTTATTGAATGTGAGGCAACTGAAGCAGTCTAGCCCATATAAAACCAATAGACATACAGGTCTGTATACATTATTATTATTAATATTATTTAAGCATTTTGTATAGCGCCTACCTTACAGCTCTAAGCGCTTTACAATTATTAAAAAGATGTAAACTATTTAAACTGCTAAAGTAAAAGAAAAATGAAAAACTAGAGACACTAGAATAGTAACTACAATGTGAAAAATGACTATAAAAACAAGTACACTTTTGCACGTTTTGGCATATACTCTGAAAAAAAACCCCATAAATACAGGATCAACCTGAGACAGAAAATGAGGCAGGGCAAGGAGGGTGCATCACAGGTCATAGGTGGACCTAAACAGATGGGTTTTAAGGGACTTTTTGAAAGTGGACGAGGTTTCACAATAACGGATGTGGAAGGGGAGCTGGTTCCAGAACGTGGGCCCATGGAAGTAGAAGGAGCGTTCACCGATGGTCTTAGTTTTGGTTCTTGGGATTGAGAGGGTTCTATTGTGAATGGAAGAGCGTAGTTGTCTTGTGGGGATGTAAGGAAGCAACAGTTCAGAGAGATAGACAGGAAAGTGAGGGTCAGTGAAAGAGTTGAAGCATAGATTGGCAGACTTGTACTTGATGCGAGAGGATATTGGAAGCCAGTGGAGTTGCCGCATGTGTGGTTGAATGTGGTCGTGTTTCTTTTATTTAAAAACGAGTCTACATGCTGAGTTCTGTGCCTTCTGAAGTTTGTCTATGTGGTGTTGAGGAATGCCTGAGAGAAGAGTGTTACAGCAGTCAAATTTTGAAAGAATGAGTGAAGAGACGAGAGTTTTTGTGGCATCAAAGGAAAGGAGTATCTAGTGCCCTCCACCGGCATCTAGATGTGATTACAGCCATTTCATCATGGTTCTATACCTACTTCAAGCTGTAACAGATTCACATTGGCTGCCAGTTTGATTTGGAACACTAAGATTTCATAAGATACAATTAGGTCTAGAAATTTAAGATGTCTAATAGTAATTTCATTTTATTTCTCACCAAGTAAAGAGGGAAAAAAAGAAAGTGAAACTAAGAGTAAAATAAGATTAAAAAATAAAGAATAAAAATGATACTTCTTTAGGCTGTTTAGTGACCATCCATGTATTATGTAGGTTTTATTATTGTAGTAAAATGAGTGAAAAAAGGCTTTCCTCATAGCCCTCTCTCTGCATTCAATACATTTATCTGGTGTCGCCCATGTGCTAAACTAAAACAGATGAGCAACCCACCCACCTTAATTAAGCTGTTTATGCTTTTTAAGTACATATTTTGAGCAGTTAAAAAACTATAATTGTGTTTGTATAAATGCTATTCCTGATCAGATGGTATATGTAGTTTTTTAAACTTCTATTTCATCCCTAAATGTATAACAAAGTGCCGGTGACAATTGTTGAAACTTAATATCTAAAAAAAAAAATATTAATATATATACGATCATGGGATATAGTAAAGCATCGCATATAGTTGAGCAATAGTGCATCGGATATAGTAGAGCAGGGGTCTCAAAACTACGGGCAGTGTGAGGCCCTCTGATCCGGCCCGTAGAGAGCTTTTTGTCTATGGAAAAAAATTACGGAAATTTACGTGTATCCTGCCAAGATCAGCCACCGCTTACGTGGACGTTATGTTTTTGCTGAATTAAAATAGAGGCGCCCAGTAGCGTTTTCCAACCAGTCACTACATTGCAAAACCTTATTCGCTGCTTAGTTTTTCAAATTCAGTTCACAGTCAATGAGATGATACAACTCCATCTAGTGGCGGAATTTTTAAATGGTTTGCTGCTTGTTCAAGACTTGATTATTTTTATCGCAGTTTGCCAGTTGAGGTTGACTGCTGCAATGAGGAGATGTTGGTGTCAGCGTCTGATTGCGTAATATGTTTCACTCTATTTTATTTAGTGATAATTTCTGTCGTGTAATTACTTATCAGTGTGTTTAAATTATTGGAAATGTCATTAGTTTAGTAAGAATTTTTCTAATATTCTGAAGAGGAAACATTCAAAGCAACAATCTTACTACCATAAGTGAATATATTTGCACACTACATTCAGGTAAGTTTAACATAAGAAATCATAAGAATTCTTAAAAATTGTTTCTTGTCATTTGCAGCTATAATTGCAACTAAGGCCAGTTATAAATTTGCCTAAATCCTGGCTAAAAGTGGCAAACCGTTTACAGATGGTGAAGTAGTAAAGGAATGTTTGTTGGCGGTGGCTGAGGAACTTTGCCCAGAAAAGTCAAAACAATTTGAAAATTTAATATTGGGTGCAAATACCATTGCCCACTGTGCTGCAGACATGGGTGAAAACATTGTGACTCAAATAGCGAAAAATGCAAGCAAGTTTCGCCATTTTTCAGTTGCAAAGGGTGAATCGCTGTTCCACCTCTCAACTGCTTGTGTTCATTAGAGGTGTGAATGAAGACATGAACAAAACACAAGAGCTGGCTTCCCTACATAGCATGTACGACACTGTTACTGGAGAGGATATATTCAAAGAGTTGAAAAAACATTTGCTGATTATAACTTGGACTGGACTAACCTCAGTTGCCTGACTGTTGATGGAGGAAAGAACATGAGTGGCAACAAGAAAGACTTTGTTGGACAAGTGAAGCAGATTGTCATGAGAAAAACAATCTACAACCAATGTTTCTGCACTGCATTATTCACCAGCAAGCTTTGTGTGCTAAATATGTGGACATTGGCAGTGTACTGAAGCCTGTAGTGCAGATGGTGAAGTTAATAAGGTCACATGGGTGCAACCATAGACAGTTCAGAGACCTGTTGAAAGATACAGACACAGAATCGCAATATTTACCATATTACCTAACAGTAAGATGGCTAAGTTGTGAGAAAGTTCTGAGAAGAGTATTTAAGTTAAGAAAGGAAATAGGTGACTTCCTGGGAAGTAAAGGCAAGCCACAGCCATTACTGCCTGATGAAGAGTTGGTATGCAAATTGGCCTTTGTTGCAGACATAACTAGTCATTTAAATTTTCTGAACCTAAAACTACAACGAGAGGAAAATCTAGTTTCTGATCAATACACCCACAGGCCTTCAGATCCTAACTCATAGTGTTTTTGGAACAAGTTGACACACTTTCAGCAGTGCAAGGTCTTCATGGCTGAAGCAACAGTGGAGTCCCCGTCATATACAAGATCATCAAAGACCTCCAACTGCAGTTTCAGCAGCAATTTTCTGTTTTGGATTCAAAGGCAGAAGAAGTCAGACTGTTTCAAAACCCATTTGAAGATGAAGCAGATGTGGCCAGTTTCCCAGATGAACTGCAGCTAAAGGTCACTGAGTTGCAAGCAAATGACCTCCTTAAGGACAAGTTCAAAGGACTAGTGGGTTTTTACCACTTTTTGCCCAAGGAAGACTTTCGTAAAGTCAAAGCTTTTGCATCAAGGTACCTTTCAATCTTAGGGACAACATACCTGCGTGAAGAAGCATTTTTAAAAATGAAATGTGTGAAGAACAATTTGATAACAAACTTGTCCGATGATAATCTCAGGTCAATGTTGTTGTTGGGGTCATCAAATCTAAGACAGATATGTCTGCTATTTTCGCATCCAGGAAAAAATTACACCATTTCCAATAATACAGGTGTTCATGTGTAGTGTATCAAAGTGTGATTAAATAATTACTGAATAAAATAATATTAAATAAATAATTAAAAACGATATCCATGTTTTTATTCTTTTTTTATTTGGACCTCGCTTGTGTAGTCGGCCCGTGAACTGCTGTGTGATAGTTAATGCGGCCCTCTGGCTGAAAAGTTTGGAGAGCCCTGTAGTAGAGCATCAGCTTTCCAAACTAATTCAACAGTTGGGACGAAGGGTGATTCAGCTAACCAAGGAATATTTGTGTTGAATGTAGGGTACAGAATACAATATAACATAGTGTTATGTAAAGTTATCATCAATTTTCTGTTGTTTCAAATTTGATTTACTTGGATTGTGGGTCCAGGGTTAGAAATGTTTTCCAGCGTTTGTATGCCAGTGCTCTATGCAATACAAATTGCCCAGCATAACAATACATTTTAAAAAGACAGGGGCAGTTTGGGTAACTTGTATTTGCATAATTGGACACTAGTGTAGGTCTATTCCAGTTTTATGAAGAGAACAACACATTTGGTCTAAAATTTTGATCTGTTTTTTTAAAAATAATTTGGCATCAATGCATTTGATACAACTGTCTTGTTTATGTACAGATTTTCCAGACCCATCTAAATACGCACACTTATACAAATGGCTATTCTGCCTTAGCCCCTTTCCCTCCACAGTGCATTATGTAACATAATTATTAACCTTTTACTGCATATTATGCATAATACATAATTTTTGTCAAAGTGTCTTGACAGTCAGTTTTTTTATTTTTTGGACTAACCATTTGCATAAACAGTTAGTATTGCAAATATTTGTAGTGTTAAGAAAAGCCTCTAGATTATAACATTTCAAGGTATATACAATTGGTTAATCGTATGGTTTGTTTCATTCTTCAGATTTAGCTTGCATTCACCTGCTATGGATTTGTTTGAACACAAGGGTGTAGTGGAAGCAAAACTACAAGATGCAGATGTCAAGTCTGCTCAGTCTGACCCCAAGTCATTTGTCATTGATAAATATGTTGATCTAGCAATTGAGGCAGAAGCAGAGGAGGTTACCTTAGAAAAGGATGAGGATGGGCCATATTTAAAGGTAGCATTCAAATTATTTTAATTTCATCAGTATTCAAATTGTTAACTCCAAGAGGATATTTTCATGCAGTTTTCTTTTAAAACTTATAAAATGGATGAAAAAATAGTTCTGCAAGTTAACTTATTCTGTGGTGGTTCTTACCTGCCTTAATAAATTATATGTGGGGACTTAATTCATATTGATTTAAACAAATTATGGTTTAAGAATGGTCCTTTGAAATGAATAACACATGTTGGCTTTCGGGAACTGTAGATTTTGGGGCCAACATAGGCTAATTCTCTATGGTAGTCTGGCTTTTGCCAGTCTACTCAGTGGGCAGACAATGGTAGTCTTACTTGTCCCAATCTACTCAGTACGCAGATTAAATTTAATGAGTTCAAGCTTTGTATCTTTTTTAGGCTAGTTTCAGCACCAAGATGAGTTTTATTAACACCCTCCTCTCAATCTTTAGTGATATAACTTGGCTAATTCTTGACAATCTCCAGCTCGTCATATTAATTATACTAATTGCCTTATTAAAAAAAATAGTTGTAAATTATTCTCAAATAAAGAGTATATCTTTCATTTTATTTTGCATACAAATACAATTATTGTAAGTTAAATAACTTAACTGAATGAAATGTTTTTCAGTTTTTATGTGCACCACAAGATGTTGATAAAGTCCACGGTAACCTGGAAAAACTGGGAGTTCAAGTTTTAAATAGTGAGAGAACATATCTTCCCAAGATAGTCATCCCTGTATCGCAAGAATTTTTAGAGAGCTTAGATAAGCTAATAGAGAAGCTAGATATTCATCCAGATGTTATAAATTATCATTTCAATGTTGAACCAGAAAAGTAAAAGATACAAATGCAATTGTATGTGCAAGTTCATAAAAGAAAAGTTTAATGTGAATATTGCCTTCTTCTTAAACATGTTTTAGGTTGTTTATGTTATTGGTAATATGGTAATTGTCAAATTTTTATGAAACACGAAAACTAACTGAGCCCTTTTCAAAAGTTCCTATGTGGTTGGTTCAGAAAGTATAAAGAACTTTAGTGATAATAAGTTTTAAGCCTTGACATTTTGAGATAAGACATTATGTAAAGAAAATGTAAGTTTTCCAGTATTTTCAAAAGTGAGATGGATAAATTAAAACTTAGGAAACCCTGAATTAATTATGTTAAGTTTTATTTATTTGTATATATCTAAATTTATATATATATATATATCTCTCTCTCTCTCTCTCTCTCTCTATATATATATATATATATATATATATATATATATATATATATATATATATCTGTGTCATTGTATCTACTTTGATGTAAATGACTTTAGATTTGTTCCCCATCCCATGGGGGTCAGCAGTAACAAATACAATTATTACAATTCATATATGAAAATATTTTTATTTCAGCCACTTTTAGTTTTTAGTGATGTGACCTAGGGCAAAAATGATGTTTGAATAATATCCATTAAACATGGCTAAATCATCTTTAATGACCAAATAATGAAACAAAAAGGTGTTACAGTTACAACAGTGAAACTGCTATTTGTTTCAAAATTTATTTCAGGATTTCTAACTTAGTACAGAGGAGCTGTTAAAATTAAAATGATTCACTGTATATTTTATGTCCCTAGAGTTACAAAGTCTTCACATTAATTCTATGAAATCACCCATTTCTTTTTTGTCGTTAAAAAGTTGCTAGCATTATCTTATAGGAAACAGTTTTTTTGCTTCTTCACTCTGATACTGCAGAACACCTGATGGTATCCCTTTGGCCTATGGCATCTCTGTATCTTGTCTTACGAATTAATGTCAAAAATTAATAATGAGGAGACGGAAATAAAGTAATAAAAACAATTTAATTTATTTGTTTTTCTTTTAATATCCTTATCAAGTTACTTAAATATGGTTTTGAGTTTGAAAAAAAAAATTTTTGTGACATTTTTGCATCTTTTGATACATTTGGGGCTGGTTTAAGAAACTCAATCTCTATTTAAATTTAGGATCGTCTATCGCTCCTGGCATTTAACTGGATAACACTTGTAGTGCATTCTCTTTTGAAATCCTTCAAATCAGTTGAACAGTTTACAATGTTAAATATGCCTGGAATCAGAATACAAGTTTTGGCTAAAAATAAGTAGCGGATAAACTAGAGGAAAGCCTATTGCAATGTTGTTTTTTTTAAAACACAGAGATATCTCATCGATGGGTGAAGGACATTGATCAGCCTAGCAAAGTGTAAGCTAAAATAACTTAAACCTATTTATAAATTCACTTAGCGAAGTAAAAATTGGATGCTATAAAGTTTAAGTTTTACTGACTCTTTTCGGGGTTACTTTTCTATAATTATTTAATTAAGCTTTTTCTTCTTCTTCTATAAATTAAGGGCCAACAATCAAAGTCTTGATCATTCTGGCTCCTGTAGGCCCGAAGAAATTGTTCCACATAGTCCTGTCAAGAAATAACACACTACCACACGATTGAGTTTGTTTTGAGTGAAAATGAAAAAGTTCAGCTTCTAAACAGTCCAAGAAACTTTCAGGTCCAAAAATATCCAACTATCCAGGAATTCAATTTGAAGAAAACATTTAAAAAACGAGAAAATGTGAGAGAAATTTCGCTGCTGCCTGTTATTTGGATACTACAAAGTGCTAAGTGCAGAAAACAAGAATGGAGAAGGATAATTTTCATGTCATCTGTAGCGCCCCAATGGTCCAAGGACTAAGGGACATGAAGGGGAAAAATTATTTCATCCAGACTTATGGCTACCAGTTAAATTTAATATGACGTTAATTGCGATTAATAATATTATATCAGGATAAGCCTAACTATAATTAAAATATAATAATTTGTTGTTTATTATTATTATATTACAGGATAAAAGCACAATTAGAATGTGAAAGCTGCTATACCTTTGACTCCTATTACTTGATATAACTAATCATGCTGACCCAGTAACATCATCGCCTCTCATTCTCATAGACAAGGATCAAAAGCAAAACCTATTAATATTCAGTCTTTCTGCACAAATAGACCAAAGCGCTCACCACTGAAATCATTCGGACAAGGAAATGTCTAAATAGCCATTAGAGTTTCAATTCTTCCAAAGGCACTGCAGATTGTTTCAAGGCCATGTTTCCTAGTTGTGAAATAGCACAACAGTTTATAGCGCAACAGTTTGCATGTTCTGATAGTATAGGATATATCTCAGCATTTTTGGTATAGCACCCTACTTAGCTGATAGGAAGTCTGCATATTTCAGCAATTTTGGTATAGTACCCTACTTAGCTGATATGCCTTAAAAAAAAGATTAGAGCAGCTTCTAATTATGTTTGATGAAACTATAAGTGACCTTGGACACAGGAGCTTTTTACAACTGTCTATGGATGGCCCTGCAGTCAACTGGAAGGTATTTCAGGAAACTGAACGATCTGGCCCATTTAAGGTGTTCAACATAAGGAGTTGTGGGTTACACATTTTACACAATGCTTTCTGTAAATGTAAAGGGTGTACTGCAGCCTCTGGGGGACATTGAAAATGTGATTGTCAGTAAGAATAACCTATTATTTATGACAGTCCTGTTGGAAGTGAGAAGATTTTACAACCATCACAGATACTGCTGTATTTCCACCAAAGTTTTGCAAGCACAGGTAATATCTAAAAATGTATGATTTGTAAAGCTGTTGTGATACGTTCCACTTACTTTTAGTACCAGATATGGAAAACAGATTTTTTTAAACCAATTCCTATTACTGATACTACTAGTCTACTAATATATTTAATCTTTAATCTTGACATTCTAATTCTAACAAAGTTTTTATAAATAAATTAATTACAGGTGGCATGAAAATATTGAGCCTGCTGAAAGAGGCATCCTGATGATACCCAATCTGGAAATCTATATAAAGGCTGTTAAAATTAAAAATAAAAACCTTCCCAACCCCTCTTGCCAATTCTTTAGGGATGTTTGCTGCGCTTTAGCCGATCCTCTCTTGCAAAGCTGCAATTGTTTTTAGCGGTTGCTCAAGAGTTACAACCATTTCTTAATTTATACCTAACAACTAAAAGACTTCCCTATACTGCCCATTTTTGGCAACAGACCTTGGAAGCTTGATTCAGCCTCTTCTTATGTCAAAGTTTATCAAACAAGAGGTAATTATAATTATTAATATTGTCAGCAAAATCTTTCACAGTTATATCAAGCCAGATTTTTAAAAGAAAAAATTTACCCACTGGTGAGAAATATATCCTGGCTGGACCCAAAGCTCATGGTAGCTGCAAAAGACAAGCTGAACAGAAAAGCTTAATTGAAGAGTTTAATATATAAATCAAGCTGAACACATTTTTTTTAAAAGCTACTGTATACAACTGGGCAGCCAGGACATTGTAAATATATGGTCTGTGACGTTTTCTTAATAGTCTGTGCCTGAAGATTCATCATGATAACTATATTGCTATGTTATATTACTATGTTTTTGTGCCTGAAGATTCATCATGATTATTATGTTTCTGTGCTTATGATTACAATATTTCTGTGTCTGATATGCATCATGATTACTTTTCTCTTACTGATGATTCATCATGATTCCTATGTTTCAGCTATTATAAATATTAATTAAAGCAACAAGTTACTTTTGAACACTTAACTGAATCAAATTTATGTAACTATAAAATTGTACTGTGCATAATTTTGTGTGTACTTACACAAACTAAAGCATATCTATACAAGGATAAGCTGGCTATTACTATTATTTATATGTTGTATTGTTTAAACTTAAGTCTATTTAGTTTATTTTGTTTACCGGTATTCTATAATTAGGCGAGTTCATTTTTTTCTGTATAGAATATGATAGTAAATAGGTCTTTGAATTTTAAAAATAGGTCTTTGAATGTTTTGAAAAAGATTTTGAATTCTGGATCTTTCTGTCTGTATAAACCCTGCAATCAAAACTTTCTCACAGTACCAGCATAATCCTTGGCTGCAATCATGGATGTCAAATTTTGCAGAATATTACTAATAGGAAGCTCTGTCATCCCTAAATCACATCAACCAGACAGATTTAACTTTTTCCCCATTTTTTCCCCCTACTCTCTCCTGGCATACCGCTAGTTTGTTGTGTTAGTTATTAGCAAATTTGTCCTGGGTCAGTAGTGTCTATGTAAGGGTGTCTATGTAAGGACTTTCTCGATCACTAAAAAAACAGTGGATAGATGAGATCCAGCAAATTGAGGATTGCAATGTGGTCCACACAATGACTGGGAAATAGTATGTTAGGGTCCAAGTTTCACTGGCATATGTTACAACTGGTCTGATTACAGTTTTATAAATAATTTTCTTTGTTTCTCTTGTAATGTTTTTACTTTTGAGTATTTTCTGACTACTAAAGTATGCCCTGTTTCCGGCTGGTATTCTTTCTTTTATTTCTGTTAGTAATTCCTTTCTTTCATTTAATAAAGATCCTAGGTATATGAATTGATTTACTTTGATACTTTTAATGGCTTCATCTGTCTGTTCTTCTCTTATCATAGTCATGTATT
Organism: Lymnaea stagnalis; assembly: GCA_964033795.1. Taxonomy (NCBI): domain Eukaryota; kingdom Metazoa; phylum Mollusca; class Gastropoda; family Lymnaeidae; genus Lymnaea; species Lymnaea stagnalis. Next base: position 464,010 of record CAXITT010000320.1, on the reverse strand, counting down.
TTGTTTTTTTGGTTGTTAATTTCCAGCCCTGCTTGTGGTGATGCGTCTTCAATTTCAATAAAGGATTTTGATATGTCTTTAATAATTTTCCCTAGCAGTCTATGTCATCAGCATATGTAAGATACTGAAGGGGATGATTGTAGAAAGTGCCCATTGGTTGTGGGTCTTGGGTGTCCCTCAGAAAGTATCCTGTTATTGTTCTTAGGGTGTCAATGTGTATGTTTCTTTTAACTCTCTCTAATTTTAGGTTAAAAAGCATACAAGACAATGAGTCTCCCTGTCTAAGGCCTCGTCTAACCTGAAATTCCCTTGGATATTGTCCTTGAACCTGATTTTGCTTTTTGAGTTGTTCAATGTTATATGGTATATCAGTCTTGTCAGTTTGTTGCGTATGCCAAATTCACGCAGAGTCTTGTATAGATATTTTCTTTTGATGCTGTCATAGGCCATTTTAAAGTTCACACAGAGTTGATGTATGGTACTGGGATATTATATTCATAACATTTTCTAATTGACATCTGATGATGAAAATCTGATCAATCGATCTGTTTTGCCTGAATTCACATTAGTAATCACCTAGTATTTCTTCAGTGTACGGTTGTAGTCTTTTGACAGTTAGATTCGTCAGTATTTTGGAGCCTTTCTTGTTTTTTATTGGGTTATTAATGCTGTTTCCCATTTGTTCCTGTTTTCCAGTTTTTTCCCATTCCCTCTTTTTCTTCCCACACATTTTTTTGGTTTTCTATCTAGCTTCCTTGTATGATGTTGTCTTTCTGGTTTCCCTTTGTATCATGATCATTTGTGCTTTGTTCCTTTCTTCGACAGTCTCTCTGCATTCATTATCAAACCAGCCTACTCTATTGTTAGTTCGCAATAAACAAAAAGGTTATGTGATTTCCAAATTTGCTAAAATCTCCTGTACAATATCTTTAGGGAACAGAGATTTCTGTCTCTGCATCATTGTTACTGCTACTCAATCTCCCCAACAATACAATTAATTATTTCTGATTTTTATTATGTTTGTTAAATTGTATGTACAGCGTGGTGAGCCCAGCCCTAGGCTGGGGTACCACGCTATATAAAACCACATATAATAATAAAAAAAAAATAATAGGCAGCAGAGGATTTTTGCAGAGGATTTTTCCTCTGCATCACTACTCCTCAATAACCCCCATCAAAATCTCTAAGCATCAATGGTTTCTTTCTCTGCATCACTCAAGTAAATCTTCCCATCAATCTTGTATATGCTGTGAGACATTTTACTGTCTTAAAGTTACCGTTACCCATCTTGAGCTAATAACCACTTAGTTGTTCAATCCAGCCAGTTTTGGATAGCCACCTGCAAGGTCATACAGTATAGACATGAGAGTTCACTAGCACTTTCATTTTCATGTATTCTAATTAGAATCAATTAGTGTAGATGACACATGATTTAAGTAAATTTGAACAAAAAAGGCATGTTAATGTCAGAGTAATATAAAGGCATGTTATTTGATTTGAGAGTAATAATTTAATTCACCGAGTAGTTTCTGGTGCAAGAGTAAAATATTAATATAATTATAATAAATATATAGAACTATTAAAAACATAGATCAATTTAATCAATTAATAACACTCATTGAGGTTGCATCATTCATTATGTTCCAACTCTGTTTTGAAATTTATAGGTTAATAAATCATATATTATAGTAGAAATTTATAAGATTTCATATACACTATTTCCTACATTTCAATATGCTTGCCAACTGTATAGAAAACACATGCCATAATTATACCTTCTCAATCTGTAAAGAGTTTTGTATTAATGCAAATTTGTTTTAAACATAAACATATTTAGTGTACATGTTTTATGATGTATTGTAAAGTGTTAAATTTTCAAAGCTCGGTTAGTTCCTAGCAATGCCAAGTATTCTTTTTTTAAGAAAAGAAAACAAAACATTTGATCTTCACTATAAATTTAATAAAAGTAGAAAAAATCTAAAGTGACCCAAAGGCCACTAAGCCACAAGTTCTAAAATTGTGTAAAAGTTACATCTGAAAATAGTCTTATTTGTGATAAGTAGTTCCAATCTGTGAAAGTCTTCTTCCCATCTGCGTACAAAGAATGTATGGTCACTAATGCTTCACAAACTGGTACCAACATTTAAAAATATGCTAAAATACTATTAAAATTACTTCATTGGGAAAACTGAAAATATGTCAGAATTATTTATGTTAATTTCACTGGCTCTAAATTCTAGTATGGTACTAGTCCATCATCACCAGAGTCAAAATATAAATAAAATACACATCACAATATGAGCCTTTCATGTTAAATTACATGGCATAATTAATGAATTGCTGTACATATCAGTACCGGTATCACAGTATGTAAAAAACACCAACACTTTTTATATAATTAAAACAGCAGATAAATGCCAGCTATGAGTATAATGTCAGCTAAGATCATTTTTCCTGTTGAAATATCTTTAAAAAAAGCAAAAAGCAAAAGGTGAATGAGTACCGGTGCAAATACAGTGACAGGAAGTTTTCATGAGCGGAGTAGGTCATTCCCATAACTCCAGACTCCAACGCCTCAGAAGGCTGATTGTCTCACAATCACAAAGATATACAGTTAGAATTAAATAGACATTTGAAATTAATATTTTCGTGATTATAAATTATATGTAGATCTTAAAGAAAAATTTTGATTAAAAAAAACCCCAGAAAATTGATTTGATACTAATACTACAAAAAGTATTGTTTTTCGGCAGGTGACAAAGACTAGTAAAAAGTTTTCGTGATTGTGGCTGCAAACTGCAAAGGAAGCCAGTGTGGCGCATTTGACCCGAAACAGACATAAGGGCAAACTGTGTGACAAGTTTTTAAGCTAGAAAATTTTCAGTCTGAACTTACACACAAAATTTAAATATGGTATAACAAAATATGCAACTATTTTGAAGCACGCTGTAATTTTTTAATATAATTATGCTAATACTTTTACACTGACACATCCAGTAAATTTATAGTGTATAAAAATCTTTATGAAAAAAAATTGAATCACATTCATTCTGCTTTTACAAATACATTACACCATCTGGACAAATAATAAATAGAAAAGAAATACTGTAGTTGTATAAAAGAACCATCAACACCGAGGTACAGGGTAATTAACTTATTTTTGTTTATAATGTTCTGTGCTACTTTAATTAAAGGAGACAGAATAAAATATAAACTTGATAATGTGTAAACATTCTTAATCCTAGTAGTTAATCCAACTCATTTAAAGCTATACTCTAGACCAGGCCTGTACAGCTCAAAATGTAAAGCGGGCCGTAATACTTTATGAAAAGCTTGTACGGGCCGAAAGAAAATAGGACGGAGGGAAAGCTATTAAGAAAATAATAATAAAAAATAAAATTTCGTTATTTCCTGGGCTACAAAGTGGGTGCTCATGCGGCGAGCGGGCCATATGTTGTGCAGGCCTGTTCTAGACTAAAAAATCTTTAATCATGATGAAAGTTTATTACACTGCAACTGGTCTTTACTAATATTTTTGTACACAAATGAATTAATCTTTGGACCAGGGCATATTTTTGTCCAAAAAAAGGTGCATGTAGACAGTCTATTTTAAAATATTTCTTGTAGAAATAATATATACAGTGTGATCATCTGCCTGGCATCTTAAATTCAATAAATTGAAGATCTTTTTTGCAAATTTTTTTGGACATTACAAGCTTAGATTAACAATAAGTAATATTAATCAAGTACGCACTTACACTAGTCACTCTTAAAATATTTTTATAAACTTATTGTTCTTTTATTTCATTTCTGCAGTAAATAAATCAAAATGATCTGGTGATCAAAAGTGGTGGTAATGAGGCCACAGCAGTTGGCACACATTTCTTGTAACAAAGCTAGCGATTTTGTTATGTTTTGTTTTAGAGACTTACATAGCGTTAGGGAGTTTTAAAATAATTTCATAAACATATTGAGCTCCTTTATTCTTTGGTCACTAACAATGTACAGGTATAAATATACACAGACTCTTTATTAGTTGCCCATGATAGCAATGACTGCCTTATTGTTAGACATCACTCTTCTTATACCCACTGTGTGCTGGTGGTGCAGATTTGGTCAACCATTGATGGTCTTGTATTTCCAAGGGAGTGGGGCGCATCACAGGGTTCCAATCCAGCATCTGCAGATCAAATAAGACATTACTTTTTTACGATAGTAAATACTAAATGTTCATGATGATTTTGGAATATATATATAATGGTACCCAGTATTTTTTTTTCACAAAACAAAAAATGTTTATTTGTTGGTACATGTATTTTTATTTTTTTAAAACTACCGTTAACTTAGCTGCTGTCTCAGATTTCATGATTTTATATCACACTCTCAGTGAGACCTAAAGTAACGTACACTCATGAACTTTACTTCACTATAAATTCCCTATGCAGATAAAACTTGTTTCACTTCACTTTATTTTATTGCAGTCTGATGTTATTATATTATAAGGAGAAAATTAATTTAAATTTTGAAGCTGAAATTTACAACAAATCCAATTGAAAATAATTATCTATCTATATGCACAGTTAATTAAGTGGAATGTTGCAAAGTACCACATTATGCATTATGATGATTGTAATTCTATAATTGTATGTTATATTTTCAAACCCGTCTGTCTGCCCTCATCATACAACATCACAAATAACTGCACCACCTTGTCCCCATGCTAACATAATTGATAGCTACTTACACACTCACACAAATGTACAATAAAATGATTTAACCACAAAATGAATTATAAAAAAAAAGTTAAAAAAAAAAAAGACTTGCCATCAAAGATCAAATATGTGTTAAAATGCAATTGAAAGTAGAAAATTATTTTAAATTTCTTAAAATGCGTTGCGCAAAGAAGGACTGTGCAGAAGTGAAGATAAGCACTGTATGTAGCCAAAGGATTTGAATTGCATGTAAATGAAACTTAAATATGTATTATTTTTATTAATTTTTGAAAATATTTTCTGCAAACTTTATCTAGGCATTTTAAGAAATTTTAAGTTTTTGAAAATATTTTATTTTCTAATTTTTAGTTCCGGGTACCCGATATTAAAATTGTAATTGTTTAAATTACTGAAAAAAGTAGAATTATTAACTCTTTCGAATATTGAATGCTTACAAAATCCCAGTTAAGGTGACTTAACTCTTTACCAAGGCATAAAAAACTAAAAAGTAGATCTGAGCTCACCCACCCACCTTCAAACAAAGCAAACGCGGTCAACCATGATAATATGAGCGACAGTGTAAAACCGCCCCTATTGACCCAGTATTCTTTTCCAGCCGTTCACCAGGTGAACACTGCAAGAGCAAGACTCAATCTTAAAATGTCACATGTACCGGGCATAAACAAAAAACTGCGCTCCACAAGATGGAAGTGCAAGTAGGAAAAAAGCCTTCAATAAAGTAGTTTAAACCCCTATCAAGCTGGCTTCGATCATCAGTTTGTGTACTTGTACAAAGGAAAAAGGGAACTGCCAGTACATCACTTACAATATGTTTGGTACATTATTTAAAATGTCATTTATTTAATTCAATAAACATAAAATTGCTGCACCTTATTGTCACTTTGAACTTTTAGTGTAAATCTATTGAAATGTGGTTAATTTAGTGAATTGAAATAACTTAAAATTACCAGTTTAACCAGGTCTTTAAAAAGGTCATCTCCCACAATTATAGAATTCAGTGATTTACTGGCAGGTGGGCCCCTGTTTTTCTTCCGCTTGCCACTTCGTGTTTTTGGCCTGCTTTTACTCATTAAAGAGGCAGGAATTTCCCCAAGCACCTCTTCAATGGCTGAAAGTTGGTCATCCTCATCAGCACCCTTTATTTTATTTGGAGAAAATTTAAAAGATTTTTAAAAAATTTTCAATGTCAATAAACAAATAATTTTCCGAGTACCGGTACCGGGTATTATAGTTTTAAGTTATACTAAAATATTAGTAGGCCTATTACTAATCAATTAAAATATTAATATAAGATGGCATTACAAAAAATTTACATTAGATGTATTCAAAAATATAGATATTAGTATTAGAAATTAATATAAGCTAAGATTTAAAAAAAATACTGGGATTTGGTAATATTATAGGACAGTTAAAAGGTTGTTTTTTTCTTAAGGCAGAATACACGTATCAAGTCACAAGTAATTTGATCAAATACAAATAATAGGTCTTTGATGAACACATATTTACGCACTGGGGAGGGGAGTTGTCAATTTTGTGTCCGATTTAATTTGCCTTTTTTTTGGGCGGGGGGGGGTTGCTCATTGGAAATGTAGAAACTTTGACAGTCCATAAATATATATATATATATATATATATATATATATTTCTTTTATAGAAAATATACATGTATTTAAATTATTGGCATCCCCTGGACACTTTTCTAATTAGTTGAAAGGACAGCCTATTCAGAATTCACCCCCATCTACTTAAAACCTACTGACCGCCACAGCTATTTACTCTTCTTCACACCTTAAATCCTGAAAAGACTCTAATCCCTTTTCTGAACTACTTTGCCTTCATTGACCTTGCCAGTCGGAGGATGACTTTTAGGGCAAGGCGGTTGAGATGACTGGCTATTTCCGATGAAGGTCCTACCCGGAGACAGTACTTTCATCAGCCATTCAAAAGGTTTAATATAAAGATGCCCTCAGTTCTTGTCCGAGTGACAACGACAGGACCAAACTTATTCTCACATATCACCTTGACAATATCATAGCTAAACAAATTTTCTTTAAAATCATGCCATTCTCGTCACCTCATCCACAAAAGAAAGTTTTCTCTTCGCCGTCTCTCATTGTTTTCAGAAGATATAAAAATCTACGAGATCTCTTTGTGCGTAATCGCATTCGCACGGCCCCTTCTCACTACTTTGGGACCAAGCCATGTGGACACAGTCGTTGAAAAACTTGCCCTTTTGTTTCCAGACTAAACACATTCACTTCCTTAAAGGAAGTTTTCAGATCAGGAATGGTTTCCTTTCTACTAGCCATTATTTTGTCTACGCCATTTTTTTGTACCCACTGCCAGATGGCGTACCCAGGGGAGACTCTACCCCATCTCTCAGATGTACTGAACACCTTCGTAACATTGAGCAAAATAAGCAGTGTCCCATCTTTAAAAAATCCCCAAGAGCTCAAGGGATTTTGCGATCGCCGCCATTGTGTCGTGTACAAACACGCCAAACCGGGCTTACTTGGAAAACATATTGATTCAGAGTTATGGAACCTCGATACCACATGTCCAAAAATGTCTTGTTTTAATTCACTTGTCAAACTTTTTGTCGGCCCCCCCCCCTCTTGTTACGACCAATCGCAGTGGACTTAATTTTCATCTCTCATTTTGTTGTTGTTACCTGTATTAACTTTATCACCTAATTTTATTATGTCACATTCTTTTCGGTGTCGTCTCGGAAATTATAGTGCAGCTACGTGTTGATTTTTTATTTTATATTATTTTACTATTGTTTATTCGCCGAAGAACGCTTCTTGCCGACATGTTCATTGCTTAGATGCGATCTTTTTTCTTTACTTTATTTCGCTCATTTCTAAAAATATCAGGATCACATCTGGACAAGTCCAGAGTTATGCATATGCAAACAACATCATAAGGTCTGCAAACTTAATTAATTGTGAGCATTCAATCTTCATGTTCTTATATCATAATTTTCTCGAACATAAATATTTAAATTTTAATATAGCCTAACCCCACTCTTTTAAACTGATTGGAGCCCCCTTGCCTCATATCCTTTGGGGGGCTACCCATTTATTCTATAAAGCAAAATCCCGATACTTTTAAGTACAGTCCCAATACTAAAAACTTATATATTTATTTTTTCTGACCACAAAGATGGGAAGTCCAGTAGACAGTTCTCCCAGAACACAGCCGAGACTCCACATGTCAATGGCTGGACCATAACGCATACCAAGCATCACTTCTGGGGCTCGATAATAGCGAGACTGAATGTAATGGTAAATTTGCTGCTGCTCATAACAACTGGAACCAAAGTCACCAACCTTAGGGGGGAAATGTTGACGTCATTCATTTTAATTTTAAAAATTATTTTATCTTATTTTACAATTACTTGTAACTTGTAATAGCAATAATAAACTATGCCAACAGGAAGGAAAAAAAACAGTAGAGAAATTATAACACTAATATTACGGTATTAGTTATCGTTTCTTAATTTTTTTCCACTTATCCAAGCTAAAATTAGTAAAATACCTTAGTCGGTACCCCATAATTACCCACTCAAATTCAAATAGTGTTGGTGTAGCTGGTTGTAGTTGTAGCACGCCTCTAAGCCCACACAATTTAGGCATTGTTCTTTTGTTACCGGGTACTTAAAACTTTTCCTAGCTCATGTAGTCGCACTGGTGTCAAGTCTAGTCATAACTTTCTCCGTGTTATGGTGTAGTACAGTACCGGTAGTATGTTTATGAAAAAGCACATTCACAGCTCATTGCATTTTTTTTGCTATTGAGGCTCGTTAATTTGTTGCTACGTTCGTATTTTAAGACAGTTAACGTAGTTACTAATTATGAGGCAAATATATAATCGCACAGAATAAAAAAGAAGACTAGATCAAAATTATTAGTGAGCATTTCTCGTAGAGAAAACGGGCGCACTATCCAAAAGTTGTCTACCTTCACTGACGTGAAATCTCCATTCTTCTTGAGCATTATGTTCTCGGGTTTGAGGTCACAGTGTATGATCCTGTTCTTGAAAAGCAGCTCCAGACATTTCAGAACACACCTGGTGATGGGGAGAATTCTGGACATGCCCAAGCCTCGATAGTTGTTACGTTTCAGGACTTGGTACAGGTTCATGCCAAGCAGCTCGAAGGAGATGACCATATGATTACGGAACCTGTGCGGAATTTAGTTTTAATATATTATTTTATTGAACTCCATCCGACGAGCATGGGAATGGGAATTCACTAATAGTTGTTACTCAATGGATATTGTGTTTACTGTGCGCTGTATGCTTTTTACGAGATTTATTAGTTAATGAAGGCATTCCCGCGTTTTACGTGGTGACGTATTTTGTGGTAATTATGACGTATTATCTTATCTGCTTTGTGACGTACCTACTAATTCGTCAGCAGTCATAGAAAGAACTTTGTCGGAGAAGGTAATGAATTATTCTCTCTGATAGCGATCTGCGCTATAGCCTGCATGTGTTGATGAAATGTACTGTTTGTTGGATATATTTATGGATTAAAGTTGCATTAATTATAGAAAAGGACTTGTGTATAACGACCCATGTTTCGTTTTCAGAAATAAACACCAGGAAGCATTATATTACCAATTAAAATTATCAGCTTTAATAAGCGCATGTGTGAAAACATGTCTGTTTGGATGACGAGCATATAAATCTTGAAAACGATAGCTTTGTAGCCAGTGGATTCGCAAGTGGGTTCTGGCCACAGACATTCACACACCGACCAGCTGTCTGATATGATCTGATATGTGACAGCAAACTTTACCTATCACATACCGACCAGATGTCATGTCTGATATGATCTAATATTTGAAAAGTATGTGAAAAGTTGAAGTGAAAGAAGTGTTTTTAAGATTTTTCCTTTTGGAAAAAAATTGTGGAAAAAGTCAATCTGATAACCTTAGATCTGACATTCTTAAAAAAAATCAGGACATACTGATGTGCCAAGCTCAAGATTATGATAATGATGTCACAATGACTGGGATTCATGGACATGTACAAGCCCTACTTCTAAGAGAGGTTACGATAATGATGTCAAAATGACTGGGATTCATGGAAGTGTAAAGGCCCTACTGCTAAGAAAGGTTACAATAATGATGTCAAAATGACTGGGATTCATGGAAGTGTAAAGGCCCTACTGCTAAGAAAGGTTACGATAATGATGTCACAATGACTGGAATTCATGGACATGTACAAGCCCTACTGCTAAGAAAGGTTACGATAATGATGTCACAATGACTGGGATTCATGGAAGTGTAAAGGCCCTACTGCTAAGAAAGGTTACGGTAATGATGTCAAAATGACTGGGATTCATGGACATGTACAAGCCTTACTGCTAAGAAAGGTTACGATAATGATGTCATAATGACTGGGATTCATGGAAGTGTACAGGCCCTACTGCTAAGAAAGAACAAGAAATCTATTTTTAATGAATTTGTGGATGATTTATATAAGTAGTGTGGTCAACACGCTTTGCTGGCAATGCACAAGATGTAACATTGGTTGGTACTCTAGAAGGTTTTTCTTCTTTTCCTCCCCACTCATCTATGTCATTTTTAACTAAACACACTGGAATGCCAGAGAAAACAAATTATATAAACAGCACAATGGAATGTCAGAGAGAATTAAATATCAACAACACAATGGAATGTCAGAGAGAAACAAATATCAACAAAACACTGCAATGCTCATCTTGCTGAAGTAAAACAAGTAAAGACAAGTTTGATGAATTTGTGGTGGGCGATTGAAGCTCTATGTGACTCTCGAGACAAGGACACGCCAAGGGACAGCACAAAGTCATGGTCACACCAGGGACAGCACAATGTCTTTGACACACCAGGGACAGCACAATGTCACGGACACACCAGGTGCAGCACAATGTTATGGACACACCAGGTACAGCACAATGTTATGGACACACCAGGTACAGCACAATGTTATGGACACACCAGGTACAGCACAATGTTATGGACACACCAGGTACAGCACAATGTTATGGACACACCAGGTACAGCACAATGTTATGGACACACCAGGTGCAGCACAATGTTATGGACACACCAGGTACAGCACAATGTTATGGACACACCAGGTGCAGCACAATGTCTTTGACACACCAGGTACAGCACAATGTTATGGACACACCAGGTGCAGCACAATGTCTTTGACACACCAGGTACAGCACAATGTTATGGACACACCAGGTGCAGCACAATGTCTTTGACACACCAGGTGCAGCACAATGTCTTTGACACACCAGGTACAGCACAATGTCTTTGACACACCAGGTACAGCACAATGTCTTTGACACACCAGGTGCAGCACAATGTCTTTGACACACCAGGTACAGCACAATGTCTTTGACACACCAGGTGCAGCACAATGTCTTTGACACACCAGGTACAGCACAATGTCTTTGACACACCAGGTACAGCACAATGTCTTTGACACACCAGGTACAGCACAATGTCTTTGACACACCAGGTACAGCACAATGTCTTTGACACACCAGGTACAGCACAATGTCTTTNACCAAGCTAGAAGCGCCAATTGCAGACTAAGGACTTAACTCTTGTTTGATTTTGTGACCAAGCTAGAAGCGCCAATTGCAGACTAAGGACTTAACTCTTGTTTGATTTTGTGACCAAGCTAGAAGCGCCAATTGCAGACTAAGGACTTAACTCTTGTTTGATTTTGTGACCAAGCTAGAAGCGCCAATTGCAGACTAAGGACTTAACTCTTGTTTGATTTTGTGACCAAGCTAGAAGCGCCAATTGCAGACTAAGGACTTAACTCTTGTTTGATTTTGTGACCAAGCTAGAAGCGCCAATTGCAGACTAAGGACTTAACTCTTGTTTGATTTTGTGACCAAGCTAGAAGCGCCAATTGCAGACTAAGGACTTAACTCTTGTTTGATTTTGTGACCAAGCTAGAAGCGCCAATTGCAGACTAAGGACTTAACTCTTGTTTGATTTTGTGACCAAGCTAGAAGCGCCAATTGCAGACTAAGGACTTAACTCTTGTTTGATTTTGTGACCAAGCTAGAAGCGCCAATTGCAGACTAAGGACTTAACTCTTGTTTGATTTTGTGACCAAGCTAGAAGCGCCAATTGCAGACTAAGGACTTAACTCTTGTTTGATTTTGTGACCAAGCTAGAAGCGCCAATTGCAGACTAAGGACTTAACTCTTGTTTGATTTTGTGACCAAGCTAGAAGCGCCAATTGCAGACTAAGGACTTAACTCTTGTTTGATTTTGTGACCAAGCTAGAAGCGCCAATTGCAGACTAAGGACTTAACTCTTGTTTGATTTTGTGACCAAGCTAGAAGCGCCAATTGCAGACTAAGGACTTAACTCTTGTTTGATTTTGTGACCAAGCTAGAAGCGCCAATTGCAGACTAAGGACTTAACTCTTGTTTGATTTTGTGACCAAGCTAGAAGCGCCAATTGCAGACTAAGGACTTAACTCTTGTTTGATTTTGTGACCAAGCTAGAAGCGCCAATTGCAGACTAAGGACTTAACTCTTGTTTGATTTTGTGACCAAGCTAGAAGCGCCAATTGCAGACTAAGGACTTAACTCTTGTTTGATTTTGTGACCAAGCTAGAAGCGCCAATTGCAGACTAAGGACTTAACTCTTGTTTGATTTTGTGACCAAGCTAGAAGCGCCAATTGCAGACTAAGGACTTAACTCTTGTTTGATTTTGTGACCAAGCTAGAAGCGCCAATTGCAGACTAAGGACTTAACTCTTGTTTGATTTTGTGACCAAGCTAGAAGCGCCAATTGCAGACTAAGGACTTAACTCTTGTTTGATTTTGTGACCAAGCTAGAAGCGCCAATTGCAGACTAAGGACTTAACTCTTGTTTGATTTTGTGACCAAGCTAGAAGCGCCAATTGCAGACTAAGGACTTAACTCTTGTTTGATTTTGTGACCAAGCTAGAAGCGCCAATTGCAGACTAAGGACTTAACTCTTGTTTGATTTTGTGACCAAGCTAGAAGCGCCAATTGCAGACTAAGGACTTAACTCTTGTTTGATTTTGTGACCAAGCTAGAAGCGCCAATTGCAGACTAAGGACTTAACTCTTGTTTGATTTTGTGACCAAGCTAGAAGCGCCAATTGCAGACTAAGGACTTAACTCTTGTTTGATTTTGTGACCAAGCTAGAAGCGCCAATTGCAGACTAAGGACTTAACTCTTGTTTGATTTTGTGACCAAGCTAGAAGCGCCAATTGCAGACTAAGGACTTAACTCTTGTTTGATTTTGTGACCAAGCTAGAAGCGCCAATTGCAGACTAAGGACTTAACTCTTGTTTGATTTTGTGACCAAGCTAGAAGCGCCAATTGCAGACTAAGGACTTAACTCTTGTTTGATTTTGTGACCAAGCTAGAAGCGCTAATTTTGCAGAAGACACAGAAAAATAGTAGACCATGCAACTGAATAAGCACTTATTTAAAATCAGACCAACATGGAACTTCAGACACTTAATTTTCTGAACTCATTTGTATTTCTTTGTTGTTCTCTTGTTTTCTCTTGTCTGCTGAATAAGGCCTTCAGCCAAAACATTCTCTTTCATCTCCAACTTCACCGTACCTTGTTACACTATTTCCTTAATGAATTTCAGTAGAGAGAAGACACATTTCCAAGAGGAAAATGTCAGAGGAGAAATGGATTGACACCAGACTCACTCTGCAGGAAGAAAACAAACGAGCCATGATTGAGTGTAACGACCTTAGCTCCAGATCAGATCGAGAGCCACCAACGAAGTAGGATACGGTATATGTTTAAATCTGTTCAAGATACGAGTCAACTATCTGTGACTGAAGAATATGTACTAGTGTTCATCGCCAAATTGACAACTTTCTAGGATAAGTTACGTGAACTGTTATTTAAAACACCATGGCTGAGCGGGCACGGAGCGACAGATGTTAATCCCAAAAGAAGCCGAAAATGTGTAAATATTTAAAATTACTATCTGAATGGAACTTCCTAGAATCTCTCCCCATCCTCTGATAAAGCCTACAATTATTTCCCACGATCTGTGGCATCATGAGAGAGGAATTGTTCGAAACTAAAGCTTTTTTTTTTTTTTTAAATGTTTGCTATCTACCATTTAACAATCCAGGCTTTCCTGTCGTGTGACTTTGTTTATTTAAAAATGATAAGTTGGAGAATGCTGATTTCGATGAAGTGATGCTCAGGTTTGCACCTTTTGGAGTGTGAACTTTGAATTGAAATGTTTCACGTTTCAATAAAAATGTAAGTGGTGCATTTTTAAATCACTTTTACCTTTCAATTCTATGTTCTCATATCTTATTTTTGTTTTGCTCAATGTACACACATACAACTAGAGATTCTGTATGATCTGGTTAAGAATTACTTGACTTGGTGCTGGTCCTGGGTGTGTGTGTGTGTGGGGGGGGGGTTTCCTCGTAGGTGGGGCTGTCACGTCATCAGTTTACCGCACCGGATGACCCAAACCCTAGTTGCGCCTCTTCTTATAACACATCTTCAAATGAACATATTTTTTTTTTAAACTTACAAAACCACTTCCTCCATTATCTGGTGGGATGGCCAATGCTTACATGAAAAACTCATTGATGACTACAATATTGTAGGTGCCGTCAACGTCTTGTCTCTTTAATGTCTGAAGTATTCTGAGCTCCTCCCTGGATTGTTTCAAGTAGATTCTCTCGTTTCTAACTAACTTTAGAGCGACATACTTGCGAAGCTTGTGGTCGTACGCTTTAATTACCTGAAGACAAAATTTGAACGTGGAAATGAACATTTCGGCCCTGTGGTGATGGTATTATTTTATAGATCACACGGTCCTCCCCAGTGCCATTCTTACAATCTGATGGTATTATTTTATAGATCACGTGTTCCTCCCCAGTGCCATTCTTACAATCTGATGGTATTATTTTATAGATCACGTGTTCCTCCCCAGTGCCATTCTTACAATCTGATGGTATTATTTTATAGATCACGTGTTCCTCCCCAGTGCCATTCTTACAATCTGATGGCATTATTTTATAGATCACGTGTTCCTCCCCAGTGCCATTCTTACAATCTGATGGCATTATTTTATAGATCACACGGTCCTCCCCAGTGCCATTCTTACAATCTGATGGCATTATTTTATAGATCACGTGTTCCTCCCCAGTGCCATTCTTACAATCTGATGGCATTATTTTATAGATCACACGGTCCTCCCCAGTGCCATTCTTACAATCTGATGGCATTATTTTATAGATCACGTGTTCCTCCCCAGTGCCATTCTTACAATCTGATGGCATTATTTTATAGATCACACGGTCCTCCCCAGTGCCATTCTTACAATCTGATGGTATTATTTTATAGATCACGTGTTCCTTCCCAGTGCCATTCTTACAATCTGGGCGAAAAATTAATT
This sequence comes from Lymnaea stagnalis, assembly GCA_964033795.1. Lineage (NCBI taxonomy): Eukaryota > Metazoa > Mollusca > Gastropoda > Lymnaeidae > Lymnaea > Lymnaea stagnalis. Next base: position 448,828 of record CAXITT010000320.1, on the reverse strand, counting down.
AGAATTTTAAAAAAAAATCTGGATTTTAGTGTTGAAATTTCTCCTATAACCATAATCCAAGTACATAGCTGCCTCTCCCCACCCCCCCCCCACCCCCCAAACCTCTAGACCAAGCACTGTACGGGAATCTAGGTGGTCCCTCCTCCAAGTAAAGCACAGTGAATGCTATTCTTTCCCAAACTCATATCAGTGCAGCCTCTTTACGCGACTACTTGCCATTCTGGGGGGAACCGTCATATATAAGCTGTATTCCATTCTTGGTGGCCTCCCCCCGCAATACCAAAATATTACTGGTCACATATAAGCGGTATGCCATTATTGATGGTCCCCTACCAAAAACTACTTGTAACTCTGGGCACCCCCCTCCCTCCCAACCAAACCCCAAAAATACATGTCATTCTGGGTGGCCTCCTCTTTTAAACACACTACAAGACATTATGTGGCCGGCCCCCACCCCATTGCCCACCCCCATGTCATTTTTAGAAAATCAAACCTGTCCAAAAGTTCCTTTGCCCAGAGTCGGCTTTTCGCACACCTCATAACGATAAGCAATGTGATCACGTGGTATGACCTTGTAGAAATGGTCTTCGTCATCATACACGTCAGGATCTCTACTGGAATTTTGACCGCCATTCAGCTTGGAGGCATTCAGCCCGAGACAGTAGATGGCAGTATAATCTTTGATCTCCATATGCTCGAAGCCTGTCAGTTTTTGTCTGAAATCAAGCAAAGTGCCCTCAACATTGCTGCAACAAATTGATCAACAACAATACATTTTGCCTCATAAATTTGAAGTGCCCTATTTTATATTTGTCGGCTCCTGGAAGGCAGCGTGATGAATATGTTTGGACAAATCTTATTGATCTGAAACACATGTAAACAATGTATCGTCTAGTTCAGCGCACTCACCAGATCTGTGCGACCGGAGCAAAAAAACCAAAACAAATTTAGAGCGTATGTACCGTTAAATACATTAAACTTTTAACATATTCGCTATCCCTGTTAATTACTATTATGGATTGATTGATTGAAAGTTTATGCCAATTATACAACACCGGCGATTTATAGGTTAATAATTGTTTTCTTTCATTGTTTCACAAAACTCTGTACAACTCATAATATTGAATATAAACAAGTTATTGGCCTTTATTAACGCGTCAGAAGATAGATGGAGAGTTGCCTCCCACGCGCAAGCAATTTGACCAATGCTCTGCATGAGCGCGAGGTGATGTTCCCGAAGCTAATGACCGAAAGACACAGAGCATGGGCGTATTTTTACCGGGGAGAAAAAAAAAGTTGGTGGCTGTGAAGAAAGTGGATAGGAGGGTTGCAGAAAAAAACAAAAACAAAAAAAAACAGATGTAGGGGTGTGGTGAAGTTGATGAATTTGTAGTTCTATGCAATTTGTGAACCTACGTAAAGCTATATAGCATGCGTTCGGTACTTAAGTTATTATTTTGTATCTAGAATAATATCAATTTGTTTTGCATTTGTTTGACCCAGGACGCATTACTTTTAGCATAAGTCCTCAGTTTTGTTCCTCTCCCTAACAAATAAAGAGTTAATAAGTATATGGTTATATACAGTGGCGTAGAGCGTAAGGTCAGTGGCGTATCGCGTAAGATCAGTCAAGTATAGCGTAAGATCAGTGAAGTATAGCGTAAGATCAGTGAAGTAGAGCGTAAGATCAGTGACGTAGAGCGTAAGATCAGTCAAGTAGAGCGTAAGATCAGTGAAGTATAGCGTAAGATCAGTGAAGTAGAGCGTAAGATCAGTGACGTAGAGCGTAAGATCAGTCAAGTAGAGCGTAAGATCAGTGAAGTAGAGCATAAGATCAGTGACGTAGAGCGTAAGATCAGTCAAGTAGAGTGTAAGATCAGTGAAGTATAGCGTAAGATCAGTGAAGTAGAGCGTAAAGTTAGTGGCGTAGAGCGTAAGATCAGTGAAGTATAGCGTAAGATCAGTGAAGTAGAGCGTAAAGTCAGTGGCGTATAGCGTAATTTCAGTGGCGTATAGCGTAAGGACAGTGGCGTAGAGCGTAAGGTCAGTGGGTTGCAACTTGCAAGAGGCCGGTAGGATGAAAGCTAAACATCCCTTCAACATGTTACATTAGCGTGACCTGAGTATGTTCTGCCAGTCCAGCGTTTTCAAAATAAAAAGTTTTTTGTACTCCTAGTAACTCTTTAATGCTTGTAGGTGTATACATACATATATATACAGTGTCGTAGAAAAGGGGGAGGCCCGTCCCTGGCGGCACATTTTTGTCTGCTTAGAAAAAAAATAATTTTTTTAGGCCATCAGTGTGTCCATTGGTTCTCGCCATTTATACCATAATGTGTGCTGTGTAAGGGCCCACAATTCTCGTCAGTCATGTCACATGTCATAAAGTGTTGTCGTAATTAGAAGGTGTGCCGCACAAGGTCCCTTAGTTCTCGTCAGTCATGTCACTTTTCAAAAGGTGTGCCGTACAAGGGCCCTTAGTTCTCGTCAGTCATGTCACTTTTCAAAAGGTGTGCCGTACAAGGGCCCTTAGTTCTCGTCAGTCATGTCACTTTTCAAAAGGTGTGCCGTACAAGGGCTCTTAGTTCTCGTCAGTCATGTCACTTTTCAAAAGGTGTGCCGTACAAGGGCTCTTAGTTCTCGTCAGTCATGTCACTTTTCAAAAGGTGTGCCGCACAAGGGTCCTTAGTTCTCGTCAGTCATATCACATGTCAGAAGGTGTGCCGTAATAAGACGATGTGCCGTATAAGGTCCCCTAGTTCTCGTCATTCATGTCAATTGTCAGAAGGTGTGCCGTATAAGGTCCCCTAGTGTTCGTCATTCATGTCAATTGTCAGAAGGTGTGCCGTATTAGGACGCTTAGTTCTCGACAGTTATGTTACTTGCCATAATGTGTGCCGCATAAGGTCCCTTATTTCTCGTTCGCCATATCACTTGTCACAAGGTGTGTCTCATTAATGCTCTTAGTTCTCAGCAGTCATGTCACATGTCAGAAGGTGTGTCGCATTAGGTCAGAAAAAGGTTAGAAAACGAAGAGGAACAAATAGTCAAAATGGTCAAAGTACTTTCATAAGTGTGTGTTTTCACCTTATTTAAATTATGATAAAATGATAACCAACTTTTAACAAGACCATGCTAATCATTTTTATGTAGAAAAAAAATCTGATCTTAGTCGTAAATTATCAAGACTTCATCATCATCAACTTGTTATTTCTGACTCACCCATACAATGATAACGAATCACCCAAACTATGATATCGACTCACCCATACAATGATAACGAATCACCCAAACTATGTTATCGACTCACCCATACAATGATAACGAATCACCCAAACTATGATATCGACTCACCCATACAATGATAACGAATCACCCAAACTATGATATCGACTCACCCATACAATGATATCGCGGTTGCTGGAAGCATCTTGTTTTGATTGGCAGTTGTCGATCCTTGTCTCTTGATGGATTGCTTTCTTGACTTGACCATGTCTACAGACCTAGAGGCAGTCGCTCTGACCGAATCACTGGACGCGACGCTAATTGAGCCTGATGCCACAGAGAGGACTGAGATTGGCAGGCGCCTGAGATCTTTCTTGAACAACCACAAGACACAAATGCAAGATTCAGTTGTTTTTGATTGTTCATTGGAAAAGCAAAACCCAATGAGGTGTTCACAAAATGGTGATTTAATCTAGGATTGTTACTAATTTCGTTAATGAGATTAATTTTAAAATGAAATGAAACTTTCATTTTTTGGATAAGTAAAGATGGTTGTAAAAGAATGCCTCACAAGGTATAATGAAATAAAAATTATAATTTTTAAAAAAAAATGTCAGTAGACAGATATTCATATCTGTTGTCGTCTGTCAAGTGTTCCCTTACCATGTGTTCGTTATTTCCATAATTCCTTCCTACGAAGACAAACTCATCCCAGAAATAACTATTCATGCATGGACAAAGCACAAAGGACATTCATTGAACATGTCACTTAAGTTCAAAAAGACTTTTATTGGTGGGCAACAAAATTCAAACAGACATAAATTGTTAGTGTACAAATTAAACCCAGAAAGACATTCCTTGCGGGAAAGCAGCGCTGAATTTTCAGAAACTGCACAGGGTCCCTTCCAAAATTAAAGCATAAATTAAATCAAATTAAATAAAAGTGTTTTTAAATTATTATTTTTTTAAATTACGTAAAATGAAATAGCAAGGAAGAAATTGAGAGTTTGAAAGAGATAATACCTGAGTTGAGAGTTCAATTGCAATAAAAAAAAATCAGTTAAAATCTTCCTATGATAGAAATTGGGGGGGGGGGGCGCTAATACTTAATACTTTTTTTGTTTACTTGTTACGTTGATATACCATCAGGCAGTTAGTTGAGTTACGGACAAAGAGGAGACCCTGTCAACATTAAATTACTTACACTCAAGACCCCAGACTTGACCTTTCCAGGTTTGACGGACGGGGCTTTGGTCAAGCTGGGATTACTGGGCAGCTCCTCAAACATTTGCTGTATTACTACGCTCCTTTTCTCCATCGCGGCTGATAACTTAGTGCGTGCAGAGAGGTGTTACTTCCAGGGATGGTTACTGAAGTGCTTGAAACATGGCCGTGCAAGGGTTAAACGGTTGGTTAAGTCATGGCGCCAGGATCTTTGTCGTTGATCGGCAGGTCACGTCTCAGCTACTAAAAGAATTGGGAACACGAAACGGCAGTGCTGTTTAGAGATGCAACAGCCATGGGTGTCATGGATTCTCTCTACGCGCACCACACGTCAACATCAGTAACATACCAACAACCATCTCTAGCGTACGACTGACTAATGGTACTTGCACAATTTATTATAACGGTGCACACAATATAGACTTATTTTGATCTAACTAGACGTCGATATATTATGATCTAATGCAGTTGCTAACAAAATAAGATGCCCAGACAACGTTGTTTTCAATAGTTTTAATGTCGTAGAAAGTCGTTTATTTGTAATCTGCAAACTTGCCTGATAAAAATAGATCTATAGCAACTTATCCTACAATATTATATCTGAGTGTATAGCAAGGTATTTTATAAATCTATCTTGAAAATGCATAGGGGATGTTAAAAAAAACAACAACATTATAAAGGCTTACTAAAAAATTTTTTTTGAAAAATCACCATATTTTATCATTTGATCTGCCGACAAGTGTGAAGAATTATTCAGCTATTGTTGAAATTGTAATTGTTTGTTCTCAATATTTTTTATTTAATAGTTTTTAACTGTAAATATTTGCATTATATATATTCATAGGGAATTCCAAATTGAATCCCAAGTTATTAAAAGGCTGTCCCATTATAAAAAGGGGAAAAAGAGCGACTATGGGTATGAATCGCCCACTCAGCCCGCCTTTCTACGCCACTAGCACTGCCCATCCGAACATCTGATTTGCCCCCTCTGCCTCTGCCCGAAATAAACTGTCTGAAAAAAAAAACAGTGCACGCCAATACATCCTTGACCAATGTCCATGGAGGAGGAGTGGTTGGCTGCCACCACTCGGGGGAAGGGGGATAAACGCCCCTGATTTGGTCTATTTTATAAACCCCAAAAATGCCACCCTTGGTTATCACCCCTTCGTACCACTAGATGTGCTACTATGGAGGCACTAAGTCCGAACCCCTAAGGGTCTCTACTCTAGCAGCACAACAACCCAGTCTAAATTAAATGAAAAATGTTGCATTGAAATTTTAATACAGGCGAGATTTCTTTTTTATACTGGTTACTGGAGCTTGGAGTTCTTTTAACACCAGCTGAACCTCTGACCCCACTACCCAACTAAAAAATAACTTAAAATATTTATAGTTTAACATTCAAATCACAGCATGCTAATTCGGAGAGGAAAAAAAAATAATTTTATAAACTAACATTTAAGCTTCCAAGTCAAAATAGCTGACTCTACACATGTAAGTGGTTAAGTCAAAGATTCAATTCAACTATTTTTTTTTTTTAAATTGGAATTTTAATTTGAGCCGGGCGTTGGCAGATACCCGGAAATTCTGAGCATCAGCATACTCCGCCCATGCCAGGACCTAGAAAAAACAACAAAAAACCTAACCTGTATCCCGTGTTAAAAAAAAAAAAAAAAAAGAGTTATCTTCTCATTTTCTTCAAGTGTATGTAAGAGCCAGTACATTTTTAAAAACATAATTAAATAAATGATGATAGAAAACTGACTAGCGATTAGTGCAAGCAGAGCCGTTCTTAGGATTTTGGGGGGCCCTAGGCTTGGAGTCTAGGTAGGGGGCCCCGGAAAGGAGGTCCAGGGGTTGGGGGCGGAGCTCCCCCGGAGCTCAGGAGAAAACAGAAGTGTGAAGTGGCAAAGTAGCCCTCAGACGATAGATTTACATTCCACGACCTCCTTTCATCGACGCCGTCTTCCCGATCAGCGCCAGCCCCCTGGGGCCCAAGCCCCCTGGGGCCCCACCCACCAATGCGGCACCCCCATTCCGCCTTCGCCACTGTTTCCTGTTTGCTCGCGTGTAACCACTCACCATATTGATGATTCGGCCATTAGAGAAAATGTGTACTCCTGAATTATATGGACTTGCAAGTTGTAGGCTTAAAAAAAAAAAAAGCGCCTAGTTTGCCTATGCCTAAGAACGGGTCTGGTGCGAAAGCAAGTGTAAGCTAAATGAAACCGCAAAGCTCTGACATAATTCATGTAGGCAGTGGCGTAGCTAGGGTTGGTGTCACCCGGTGCGGTCCGCACCCCCCTCGCTACGCCACTACATGTAGGCCTACTTGCTTCGACTCGAATTTTGTGAAATTATTTGTCTTAACAAGATTCATATCTTTTGTAAAGACCGTGACACTTTCTATTTAGAATTTATATTTTGATTTCACATGTTGACAGGCTGATGACACTGAGAAACCAAATGTGTGTGTTTGTGTGTCTGTGGTGTGTGTGTGTGTGGTGTGTGTGCGTGTGTATGTATGTATGTAAGTTATGTCACAGACTTCAATGCTAGTTATGTACTTTAACACTCATATAATAAGTAATGCGATGGGCTTAACTGAAGTCAGGCTGAAATGGTAGCGCCATGATGCAATATATATATTTCAGCAACTGCCACCAACCATCGGCCAGCAGCCAGCAAGTGCCACCATCCAGCAAACACCACTAATAAGTGACCAGAAACTGCCATCAGCCAGCGACCAGCAGATGCCATCAGCCAGTGACCAGCAACTGTCACCAGCCAGTGACCAGCAACTGCCACCAGCCAGTGACCAGCAAGTGCCACAAACCAGGTACAAGCAACTTCCACCAGTCAGTGACAAGCAACTGCCACTAGCCAGTGACCAGCAACTGCCAACAGCCAGTGACCAGCAACTGCCAACAGCCAGTGACCAGCAAATGCCAACAGCCAGTGACCAGCAAGTGCCACCAGCCAGTGACCAGCAACTGCCACTAGCCAGTGACCGGCAACTGCCACAAGCCATCGGCCAGCAGCCAGCAAGTGCCACCATCCAGCAAACACCACTAATAAGTGACCAGAAACTGCCATCAGCCAGCGACCAGCAGATGCCATCAGCCAGTGACCAGCAACTGTCACCAGCCAGTGACCAGCAACTGCCACCAGCCAGTGACCAGCAA
>CAXITT010000320.1:427326-439716 GCA_964033795.1 Lymnaea stagnalis | reverse complement strand
CCAGTGACCAGCAACTGCCACCAGCCATCTACCAGCAACTGCCACCAGCCATCGACCAGCAACTGCCACCAGCCGCAGCCATCGACCAGCAACTGCCACCAGCCAGGGACCAACAACTGTCACCAGCCAGGGACAAGCAATTGCCACCAGCCAGTGACCAGCAACTGCCACCAGCCAGGGACCAACAACTGCCACCAGCCAGGGACCAACAACTGCCACCAGTCAGTGACCAGCAAATGCCACCAGCCAGTGACCAGCAAGTGCCACAAGCCAGTGACCAACAACTACCACCAGCCAGTGACCCGCAACTGCCACCAACCAGTGACCAGCAACTGCCACCAGCCGTCTACCAGCAACTGCCACCAACCAGTGACCAGCAACTGCCACCAGCCATCTACCAGCAACTGCCACCAGCCATCGACCAGCAACTGCCACCATCCAGTGACCAGCAACTGTTCGATTTTTTGTTGGTTATTTTTATGGGTTAGAGCAGTGCTTGTCAACATATGACCTTTGGGGGTCGCCCGACAAAATCTCAGGGGTCGCTTGAGAATTTCAGACATTATCGAGTGGGGTGGCGTCTGAAATTTGATTTTTAAAATTTTTTATGGGTCAGTGCAGAGGTTATCAACCTGTGGGTCAAGACCCGCTTGGGGGTCGCCTGACAAAATGTCAGGGGTCGCTTGAGAGTCTCAGACATTATGGAGTGGGGATGCGTTTGAAATTTGATTTTTCCCCCCTACTTTGAATTATTCATTTTAAAATGTAAAAACTATTTACAGTGATCGGACTGGTTTCTTATTGTCACTAACCTCTGAAGTTTGCATCAGCTAAATAAATAATAAATAAAAACTGTTGTTCATTCGGTAGATGTCCGCAGCTAATTTAATACAACTATTTAATAAATAGTTTCTTTTCATTTACAATAAAATTATATTGCTTTATAACTCACGTACCCGGACTCGGACCCACCGGGTATTTTCTCAAAATACCCGGCTTCCGGTATAAAAAAAAACCAAAAGATAAACCCGACTATGCTTGGAATGCGATGTAAGTCAAAGTTCTCATTTCTGTTCTATGTTAATTTGATAGCAGAAGGGCGCTCGCTTCCTGATCAAAGAGTACAACCTAATTGAGACGTCCACGCAACAGCACGCTCCCCACACTCGCGCCACCCTTTGATTTGTGGATGGGCCGCCGAGTCGCCAACCGCCCGTAAATTCATGGACAGTCCGTACAATAATGGACCTAAAATGAGTTGTCCCTAAAAGTCCGTAAGTACTTAAGACTGACGGTAAAAAGATGAGACATTTTCCCCCGTTTGTTGAAGCGGAACAAACGGGAAATCTCATCATTTTTAAAAAATGTCTTCTTCCTCGCTTTAAATATTGTAGGATAACAATCAAGAGAAATTCGTCACTGGTGAGTGTGTCGCGATAAATTACCTTTATAACAGGCCATAATAGCCTGATGGCTATATGACAAGAGTCACTGTAAATACATAGACATGAGGTTATTTTAATATTACAGTCATAGAGTCATAGAAACATGAACTCAAAGGAATATAGTCATGGAAATTTAGAGTAATAGGAATTTAGAGTCATAAAACATGAGTAATAGATCAATAGAAATGTAGAATCATTGAAACGTAAAGTTATAGAAATATAGAGTCATAGCAGCATAGAGTCATAGAAATATAGAGTCATAGCAGTATAGAGTCATAGAAATATAGAGTCATAGCAGTATAGAGTCATAGAAATATAGAGTCATAGCAGTATAGAGTCATAGAAATATAGAGTCATAGCAGCATAGAGTCATAGAAATATAGAGTCATAGCAGTATAGAGTCATAGAAATATAGAGTCATAGCAGTATAGAGTCATAGAAATATAGAGTCATAGCAGTATAGAGTCATAGAAATATAGAGTCATAGCAGTATAGAGTCATAGAAATATAGAGTCATAGCAGCATAGAGTCATAGAAATATAGAGTCATAGCAGTATAGAGTCATAGAAATATAGAGTCATAGCAGTATAGAGTCATAGAAATATAGAGTCATAGCAGTATAGAGTCATAGAAATATAGAGTCATAGCAGTATAGAGTCATAGAAACATAGAGTCATAGCAGCATAGAGTCATAGAAACATAGAGTCATAGCAGCATAGAGTCATAGAAACATAGAGTCATAGCAGCATAGAGTCATAGAAATATAGAGTCATAGCAGCATAGAGTCATAGAAACATAGAGTCATAGCAGTATAGAGTCATAGAAACATAGAGTCATAGCAGCATAGAGTCATAGAAACATAGAGTCATAGCAGCATAGAGTCATAGAAACATAGAGTCATAGCAGTATAGAGTCATAGAAACATAGAGTCATAGCAGCATAGAGTCATAGAAACATAGAGTCATAGCAGCATAGAGTCATAGAAACATAGAGTCATAGCAGCATAGAGTCATAGAAATATAGAGTCATAGCAGCATAGAGTCATAGAAACATAGAGTCATAGCAGCATAGAGTCATAGAAATATAGAGTCATATCAGCATAGAGTCATAGAAACATAGAGTCATAGCAGTATAGAGTCATAGAAATATAGAGTCATATCAGCATAGAGTCATAGAAATATAGAGTCATAGCAGTATAGAGTCATAGAAATATAGAGTCATTGCAGTATAGAGTCATAGAAATATAGAGTCATAGCAGTATAGAGTCATAGAAATATAGAGTCATAGCAGCATAGAGTCATAGAAATATAGAGTCATAGCAGTATAGAGTCATAGAAATATAGAGTCATAGCAGTATAGAGTCATAGAAATATAGAGTCATAGCAGCATAGAGTCATAGAAATATAGAGTCATAGCAGCATAGAGTCATAGAAATATAGAGTCATAGCAGCATAGAGTCATAGAAATATAGAGTCATAGCAGCATAGAGTCATAGAAATATAGAGTCATAGCAGCATAGAGTCATAGAAATATAGAGTCATAGCAGCATAGAGTCATAGAAATATAGAGTCATAGCAGCATAGAGTCATAGAAATATAGAGTCATAGCAGCATAGAGTCATAGAAATATAGAGTCATAGCAGCATAGAGTCATAGAAATATAGAGTCATAGCAGCATAGAGTCATAGAAATATAGAGTCATAGCAGCATAGAGTCATAGAAATATAGAGTCATAGCAGCATAGAGTCATAGAAATATAGAGTCATAGCAGCATAGAGTCATAGAAATATAGAGTCATAGCAGCATAGAGTCATAGAAATATAGAGTCATAGCAGCATAGAGTCATAGAAATATAGAGTCATAGCAGCATAGAGTCATAGAAATATAGAGTCATAGCAGCATAGAGTCATAGAAATATAGAGTCATAGCAGCATAGAGTCATAGAAATATAGAGTCATAGCAGCATAGAGTCATAGAAATATAGAGTCATAGCAGCATAGAGTCATAGAAATATAGAGTCATAGCAGCATAGAGTCATAGAAATATAGAGTCATAGCAGCATAGAGTCATAGAAATATAGAGTCATAGCAGCATAGAGTCATAGAAATATAGAGTCATAGCAGCATAGAGTCATAGAAATATAGAGTCATAGCAGCATAGAGTCATAGAAATATAGAGTCATAGCAGCATAGAGTCATAGAAATATAGAGTCATAGCAGCATAGAGTCATAGAAATATAGAGTCATAGCAGCATAGAGTCATAGAAATATAGAGTCATAGCAGTATAGAGTCATAGAAATATAGAGTCATAGCAGCATAGAGTCATAGAAATATAGAGTCATAGCAGCATAGAGTCATAGAAATATAGAGTCATAGAAGCATAAAGTCATAGAAATATAGAGTCATAGAAACATAGGGTTAAAGATACGTTAAGTCATGGACACATAGAGTCATACAAATTTAGTATAGATATATAGAAACATAGAGTCATAGAAACATTAAGTCATAGAAGCGTAGATTCATTAAAACATAGAGTCATAGAGTGTTAGGAACGTTAAGAAGGCTATAAAAAAACATTTGAGTCATAGAAACATAGAAACGTACGCCTATTCCAGTTGATTTTTTTTGTGTGCTTTTTTTTGTTTTTTTTTTGGTTGTTTTTTTCGCTTCATAGTCTACCTATTTAAATTTTATTATTTGGTTGGCGACCCCGATTTGTGTCAAGACGCCATCACGTACCTTTGTGTCTGATCTCTCCCTGTAAAGGCCCAACTGCTGAAATGTGAACCCTACAACTATTCTACGATATTTTCACCGAATGTTTGAATCTTAACTAATAAGCTTCACTATTCTTAACTTTAACACAATAGATAAGACACCATTTTCTTCTCACACTCTTCGTGACGTCAAACTTCCTAAACTAAATGTATGTATCTTTGAAACCCATTGGTTGCGAGAGTCTGTGAATTTACAACAAAAACTTAACACTAATGATAATTTAAAACCAACCAAATATAGGCCTGTATTAGTGCTGAATGAAGAGCATGGAGTTTTTTTTAAACACTAAATACTCACCTTTTCGAAACATTTCTCTACATGATAAATGAAATTCCTATATGAGTCTGCCCAGCTCAAACAGATGTAATATTTGCTTCTCATCGCTTCCTTCGCAATAAATCAATGCGCATCTTGTAGACAGCAGCAGAGGAACTACTTTTATATTTTAGTTCCCTTAGTAGTAATTTAAGATAGCCCCAAACCATTGCCCAGAACTGCATGCACACGTGCAGTTCGTCCCTTGACAAGTGCCACCGTTGCTCCTTCTTGTGCAGCAATGAATAGTTAAAGAATTGGCGCAGCCAGCAGGTTGCCAGGGTGGACCAAATGTCTCCCCGCCACAACTCGGGGTGGACCAGTCGTGTGATTAAATTATTCAGTCTCATTAGTGGAGGGCACGCATGTTGTGTGATCCTCTTTTTTATCTTTTGCCGATTGGGTGCAGCGAGAGAGAGAGAGAGAGAGAGAGAGAGTGTGTAATCCAGTGAGTGTGTGTAATCCCAAGAGTGTGTGTAATCCCGAGAGTGTGTGTAATCCCAAGAGTGTGTGTAATCCCAAGAGTGTGTGTAATCCCGAGAGTGTGTGTAATCCCAAGAGTGTGTACGTTAGAGAGTGTGTTTCAAAAGGGGGGGGGGGGGCTTTGAAATTAGGATTCTTTTTTTTTTTTTTTTTGCAAACCGGTTTTTGGTTTTTGGAACCCGGGTTTTGAAATTAGGTTTCTTTTTTTTTTTTTTTTGCAAACCGGTTATTGGTTTTTGGAACCCGGGCATCGGTTCAGGGACTCCGGTTATCGGTTACTACATTAATTCCCACATTTTCCTCACGTGTAGATCAGGTAGAGATGCTATGTTAAATAGATAAGATTAGAGTCTTTATTGACCCACATCATATTTATGTTTTAATTACATTGTCCTTATTCATTTTCAGCACCTAAATAAATACATTTTTTTAAAAAGGAAGACAACATTTTTTTCAGTTTGAACAATTTAAACACAAGAAATCTAAAGTATTTCTGTAGCGTAGAAATCAGTCATCCATGAACTCCTTAAGTGACACTAATGACTTAATTAGTGATCATTTAGATTTGGTAACCGATAGGGGTGGGGAGGGGGGCACGCTGGTAAATTCGTAAAGACTGTGGGGGATGTGGGGAAGAAAGAATTGTTCCATCTTTCGGTCCTAACTATAAGAGAAAGAATTCGCCCTGATAGAGCTGACTTAGGTATCTGTGATGGAGAGAGTGGGATGTTTAGGTATCTGTGATGGAGAGAGTGGGATGTTTAGGTATCTGTGATGGAGAGAGTGGGATGTTTAGGTATCTGTGATGGAGAGAGTGGGATGTTTAGGTATCTGTGATGGAGAGAGTGGGATGTTTAGGTATCTGTGATGGAGAGAGTGGGATGTTTAGGTATCTGTGATGGAGAGAGTGTGATGTTTAGGTATCTGTGATGGAGAGAGTGGGATGTTTAGGTATCTGTGATGGAGAGAGTGGGATGTATAGTCAAATTTTTTAAACGTTTTGCAACACCATTTTTCTCCAAAAGTCCTTGCAGTGAAGATCATTGATTTCGTGTGGTATTACTCTCTTTCTCGATTAGTCAATTTTATCGGTGTTTGATGTCATTTCCACACCAGCAGGCTATTAATATTGTAGTCTAGTAGGCTTTCAATGGTTGCACTGTAGAATAAATAAAAAAAATTTGGTTGTTTACGCTGAATTTGTACACATTTTTTTTTAAGATAGAAAAATCTTTGGTTGACTTTTTTTAAAAAGAAATATAAACGTGTTCATGTCATGTTAGCGTATTATAAATGGTGACACCCAGTACCGTCTTAAGGCATGGGCCCAGTGGGAACTGGCCCAGGGCCCCACGCTTGTAGGGGGCCCCTCGTTTCTAGGATATTCACTCTTATAGAGGCATCATGCTTTACATATTTTTTAATGAATATTGAAATGTTTTAACAATGTAATTGGATTTAAAATTCCTAATGTTAACCCACAATATACACCCAGGGCCGTCTTAACAACATAGGAGGCCATGGGCATAGCAATGCACTGGGGCCCCCTAGCAACACTACATACCTGGGCCGTGAGAAGCAGGGTACTCGTCCCTTCCTCAAACAGTGGGGAGGGGGGCAAACAGTTCCTGCTCCCCACCAACTCACCAAGAGGAATATTAATTTAAAATAAAAATTAACATTCAATAAAGTTAAACTTCGATGAATTCAATTTATTGATACAAAAAACAAAATCATTTAAAATCAATAATAGTTTTCTTCCTCTTTTATATATTAAGGGCCCACGATCAATTTATTGATCATTTTGGCTCCTATGCATGTAGAGGGGATTTGCAATGTTTCTGTGCCTGGTGTTGATGAGGACATTTCACTGATTTCCAGTGCCAATTTGTGAGGGAATTATGCGCTGGGGGTTTGAAGGCTTGAGGCGATAGACACAAATGAGTCTAGTGTTGTCGCCTCAACTGTTCCTTTTGACAGCTTGTTCCAGTCCCTGATTGTCTTGTGCAGGAATGAGCAGCTCCTACACTGGCTTCTTGCTGGTATGAGCCTGAATTGCCTGTCATGGCCTCGTCGCTGTCTATGGGGGAGAGGGACGAGTTTCTGTTTAATACTGGAACAGTGGACCAACCCATTATTATTCTTGTACATAATGGAGAGCCTGGATTGTCGTCGTCGTTTCTCCAATGGTGACCAGCCTAGTGTTTCCAGCATGCTGCCAACAATAGAGGTATTCCTAAAGCGGTTCAGGACAAAGCGTGCTGCCCGTCGCCGGACCGCCTCCAACCTGTCAATGCTCTTCTGGGTAAATGAGTCCCAGACTGAAGATGCATAATCTAAAACCGGACGGACAAAGGCTTTATGTGCTCTTTCTTTCACACAGGAGTTGCAAATCTTTAGATTACACCTTAAGAACCCCAGGGTCTTGTTTGCTTGGTTACTTACATTGTTAATATGCTCGTCCCAGCGGACCTCTCTTTGAATGGTAACACCCAGGTACTTTACGGAGGAAACTTGCTCAAGTATATGGCCGTGCAGTTCGTATTGGTAGTGCAGAGGAGTACAACTTCTAGAGATTGATAGTGTCTGGCACTTGGCACGGTGAAATTCCATGTCCCAGCTCATCTCCCACTCAGCTAACCGATTGAGATCCTGTTGTAGCTGGTCCTGGTCAGATATGTTGGCGATCGACCTATACACGGCGGTGTCATCTGCGAACAGTCTTGCTTCGGATGTCAGTTTCTCGGGTAGGTCATTAATGTATGCTAGGAACAAACAGGAGCCTAACACTGATCCCTGGGGGACCCTTGACTTCACATCGACAAAGGAGGAGCTTGTACCGTCAACCACTACTTCTTGGCATCGGTGGCTGAGGAAGCTACAGGGTGGGCCAACAAAAGTGAGAACATCTCGTAATATTTTACGAGATGTTCTCACTTTTAATGGCCCAACCTGTAGATATCCACGTTTTAGTGGTGCCTTGGATCCCATATCTCTGGAGTTTGTGTAGGAGCAAACTATGATTCACACGCTAAAATGCCTTTGCGAAGTCCATCACCAGCACGTCCGTTTGCTTGTGGTTCTCCAGATTTGTCATCAAGTCTTCTACAAATTAAAGGAGCTGGGTCTCACATGATCTATTGACTCGGAAGCCATGTTGACAGTCATTGAGTATATTTTAACATTATCAGAAATCAATTATAAATATTCCCAAAGGATGATATATCATCACTATTGACAGATAGACAGAATAAATTATTTAATATAAATCAACATAATCGTTTGCGTAATTTTTTTGCAGAGAGTTGTTTTATTATTGCTTCAAAGTCAATGGTCTTAAGGATGTCATTTTCCGTGCACCTATGTGAAAACCGGTTCAAACGTTTTTGAACTGCGAGGCTGACTCTTACCTTTTCGATTCATATCTGGGAAAAGTAAAACTTCCTGACGAGAGGTATTCCTCAATTTCCCCTTTAAAAGTTTTAAAATTGTCTGAATTTGATTCGCATTTATCATATTAATGTTGGAATGTGCTGGTGTATTGCAGGTGCAGTTTCCACGTATGTGACATATTGGTTACGAAACAGCTGCAAATTACTTTTCTGTGCTTCAAAGTCCCTAAAGCGTCGTGCGAATTCATCGCGAAGAAAGCAAAGTTTTTCAGCAAATTGTGCATTGGCAAACACCATAGCGTTGACTTAGATATAATTGTATGCCAGATGTGGCCCGCGGGCATTGAGTTTGACACATGTGATCGAAGGGGTCGTCCATTATTCCGTCAACAATTTTTACGCAATTTTTTTTACCCTCCCCCCCCTCAACTACTGTCAAACTCTCATGACCCCCCCCTGTTTAATTATGTCAACATTTTATACCCCTCCCCCCCCCCATGTTTGACACATGTGATCGAAGGGGTCGTCCATTATTCCGTCAACAATTTTTACGCAATTTTTTTTCCCCTCCCCCCCCTCAACTACTGTCAAACTCTCATGACCCCCCCCCTGTTTAATTATGTCAACATTTTATACCCCTCCCCCCCCCCAATGAATTATAATATAAATAAATTTATAAATACATTTTACTTTGTGATTTGTGCTGATCTATTTAAATGACACATAAAATTGCAGGGAAAACATTTTATTAAATGTTTAGCTTGTTAATCAACATGTTAAACAAATTTTTACACTTAAATTTTATTATGCAGAATTAATTAAAAAGTTGTTAAGGACTAAATATCATTGTTTGTGGAAGTATAAATGTGATTATTGTCAGTATAGCTGACAATTATAATATAGTTTCTAGCTGCTATTATCTTCCCAGGGTGTAGCCAGGTGTTTCTCTATCGTAACAATGGTCATCAGGGACATCATTTGGGTAGGGCAGGGGGGCATTTGACCCTCCCCGGTTTTTGCTGGTTTGACTTAAATTGCTATTTACTGGGGCGCATCCAGCAAGAAACAACTTAACAAGCCACCAAATTTTGGTTTTGCCCCCCCCCCCCTTTTTTGAAAAAAACTGAAATGACGCCCCCTATGGGCATAGTCTATAGTAGCTGAATTATCATTTTCAACTTGCGGAACTGATGTACCAGACAAGTCAACATTATCCCTATCTAACCATTCATCCCTTAAAATAGAAGTATTGTCGGTGTGAGCAATAGTTGCCATAAGCTCTCACTGTCTTTCAGTTGGTATAGTTGTTATGAACACCGATGAGTTGGTGGTTGTTTTTAATTGAACACCGTGTACAATGATGTGTTAATCATTCTAGGGAGCGGATTAAGAGAAAAATGACAGGTGAAGAGATGCCAACTTTTTACCTCTCTTGCACTAACAAAGTGTGCTAACATTCTGACCAGCCATCTGCAGTGCACATACAGACACACATTAAAAAGCTCTTATATTGTTAAAAGTCTAAACATATATTACACTCATTAAATGTTTAAAATAATGTAAGAACCAGCCAATTTTTAAGATTAAAATTTTAATTTTAAAAAAAACATGATTGTTGACGTCAACTAATATACCCCCCTCCCCCTTGTCAACAAATGTACATTTCCAAATCCCCCCACCCCCTATATTTTTGACGTAATTAATGGACACCCTCTAACAGCAAAAAAAAACCAAAAAAAGCCCCAACTTTTTAAACGCAAAAATCTTATCTCTTTCTCTCACTCACTATCTTTGTTGTTTCTCTTCCTCTCTTTATTTTCTACCCTTCGTGTCTCTCATCAGGATGTTCACTACTGTTATACGATAATCGTATTTCCGGTTCTGGATTTTGAGACTTATAGCCTGATGTTGATTTTTACAAAACGAAAATGGAATTTTTAAAAATCATTTTAAAAGGTACATGCAAATATTCGCCTCGAATGTCTGGCCATATCGGATATAGCAAGGGGATCTGCTGATGTAAAGAAATTAGTGTTTCTTTAAGGAATCTTGGGTACATTTCTCCTTGGAGAACGTAACCCCCCTCCCCTCCCCCCACAGAACATGGTGTATACCAATAAATCAAAAATAGTGTTATTAAAAAGCAACTGCATTGTCATTTTTATATCATTTATAAAATGAATAGTAACTGGTGCCTGGAACTGATTTTACTTAGTTGAGCCTTTGATCGATACGCTCAATATATTTGATGATCGTATATGTTACGTTCTGCTGTCTATAGGGAGAAATTAATCTCTTATTGTACGTTTATGGCTCGTTCTAAACAGTACATAACAAAAGACTATACCATATGGGAAATACAATAGCAAAAGAATACGAGACTTAAACCAGGGCTTAGTACAATTAATACGTTTTAGTAAGTTACCAATAAATTACAAAATAAAAGAAATATAATTAAAATCATTGACTTACAGAGTACTGTTTTGTACCGGTTCACAGTTCATTTTGGGCAGGGGGGGAGTTAGATGTCCCTGATCGTTATTATTGCTAATTTTGGTGCTTCCCCCACCCGAAAGTCAGAAATGCACCCCCCCACAAATCCCCCTAAAAATAAAATAATTAGTTTGTCTGAAAGAAATACTGAATTAACGTCTGTGCCAAAGTGATACCATGCGTTTAGGATTCATGAAAAATGTTCGAATGAGACACTTGGTCAATAACTGGTTCATGCTTTTGGTCCAGAGCATTCGGCACCCTCAATATCTATCCCCCCCCCCCCAACTTTTCCCTCATCCCGCCAATGTGACAGTATGGGGGGGGATCTAAGCAGGTGCCAATTGAGTACCCTGCGTGTTTAGGATTCATGAAAAATGTTCGAATGAGACACTTGGTCAATAACTGGTTCATGCTTTTGGTCCAGAGCATTCGGCACCCTCAATATCTATCCCCCCCCCCCAACTTTTCCCTCATGCCGTCAATGTGACAGTATGGGGTGGGATCTAAGCAGGTGCCAATTGAGTACCCTGCGGCGCGCCACAACCGGAGTGAATAGTTTATACTTGGCTTCCCAGAGCCTCCCTACCGCTCAGGGGCCATCGGCGCCCATGATTTCTGACCTACTTCCCGAAAAAATTACAATATTGCTGACCCAGGTCACCAATTTCGATGCCGATACATCCACTGCCTGGTGACATCGCCAGTGTCAATGGCGCCCTGGATGGGCTCAGATTTGTCCACGCTCCCTCTAACGATACGCAGTTTGCAGTTGTCAGAAAAATACCACCCCTTCCATATAAAGAAAAAGTGACACCTGATTGGACCACCAAATCCGACCCCCTTTCTACGCCACGTGTAGAGGTATAGCAAGAGTCTTTGGGGCTAGGGAAAGTGATTCATGCATTTGCACACACCCCTCAATTCTGAGTGCATTATTTTCATCCATTTAATACCTTCACATCCCATTTTGGCGCCAACGCTAGTCCGGCGTCTGGGAACATATACCCCCATCACCCCTCTTAGCTACTTCTTTGGCCAATGATACTGCCCACCAATGTTCCCTCTAAGGTTTTTTGTGCGCAAATTTTACAGCCTACAGACTAGAGACCGACCAAATTTCGGCTTCGGTTTCGGCGCCGAAAGTGGCCATTTGATCACTTTCGGCCAAGTTTCGGTTTCGGCCGAAACTGAAAAGTTAACTTTCGGCTTTATTTCGGTTTCGGCCGAAAGAGAAAAGTTAACTTTCGGTTTTTCTTCGGTTTCGGCCGAAATTGACTTAGACTTTCGGCCACCGGCCGAAAGTAACTCTAGTTTTTGGTCATTTAATACTCAGCGAAAGCGATATTTAACAACAAATTAAGCGTCATTTAAGAACAAATTAAGCGATCGTTGAGAACAAACTAAACGATATTTAACAACAAACTAAGGGACATTTAAGAGCAAACTAAACGATCTTTAAAACAAACTAAGCGATCTTTAAGA
>CAXITT010000320.1:409661-422201 GCA_964033795.1 Lymnaea stagnalis | reverse complement strand
TATATATATATATATATATATATATTAGTGCTCTTTTCACACAACCAAAATACAGAGTCAGATAGCGATGAAAATGTGTGGCTGGAAAATTGGCATTAGTGACTGTCCTTGTGTCCATTTTGTTCTATGCGCATATAAGCCGACCCCCTGATTTCAGTATTGTATTTTATAGTTCTAAATTCGGCTTGTATGCGAGTATATACGGTAATGCTTTTATAATGAAATAATATTTGAACATAGATTTATTTCGTATGCTTGATACTTGGCAAGAAGTATTATTAGAATTTTAGTTCTTGATCTTGTTGTAATGGTATTTTAATACACTGTTATTAGAGTCTTAAAATTTGTAAATTTGCAACACACACACACACACACACACACACAAATGAATAAAAATACTGATATGTGCGAACAACAGATTGAAAGACTTCAGGTTATATCAGATCAGAAGCGGCTTGTACGATATTTATAATCGAATACTGTAAGCCTTCAAAAAGATTAGCCTTAAATAAACGGATCATCACATATATCGAGCGTAGCGATTTTTAATGGGTTCCACTAACTGTAATCGGTTAAACGCACTAGTTACTATTTTTTTTTTTTTTAACTTTTTAAAACTGAAAATTTAGTCGTTTTTAATAATAAAAATATATACCGGGTAATCGTTCTATTGTTTTTACCCACTTTGCTCCGTGGGGGGGGGGGCTGGGGTGTACAGACGCATCTGTTCCAGGAGAGCGCTCAAAAGATTACAGTTATTGGATGCCAGGGTCGGCGCGGGGGGGGGGGGAGCAAGATTCAGCGGCATGTAGCACCTGTTGAGACCTGGTGTGTTACGTTCTTCTATTGAAGGTAACTTTGAAATTTAAACGTGTATACTTAGGTATGAGGGGAAATGGAAATATCATTATTATACCCTTTCTATAAACTATTCCCAATTTACGAAAATAAAAAATAAAAAAAAATAAAATAAGCCTATATGCCCCACTTTTTGCATCACTTGTGTTGATCTTCTCTCAAATGTACTGCCTCATTATTTTTCTGAGTAGAATCTGTCTCTATGTATGCCTCTCTGTATTATGTCTCTGTTCAGTGCCGTACACCCGGTGTCACCCGGTACGGTAAACTCATGGTGTCAACCCCCCCCCCCCCTTTTTTCCGATTTCCACGAAGGATTTCTCCTTGTAAAATAAGTCCACAGTATAACAATGACAACAACAACAACAACGAATTAATTGAAGGTCAGGAGGTCAGTGTATTTAAGAACTGTAACAGCGTCAAGTTATAGATATTTTTGACATCAAATTTACTTCATTAAAAACTTTCCCTTTCCTTGTCTTCAAAGGTGCAAAGCTGCCAATCACTTGATCAAAATCAATATCCTTCAGAGTATCACTTTCAATTGATAGTAAATTAGATCAGAAAGCCTTGATTGCCCCACGGTGGGTCGTAAATAGTTCTTGGTGAGACTTAGTTTTGAAAAGCTCCGACCGCATGAAGCCACAGAAACGCAGATCCTAAGAAACAATTTGAGGGATTTGAAGGATTGGCGAGAGCATGTAGGAAGTCTCATTCAGCGATGAATTGAAAAACATCAAATACTGACCAGTCCATGACTTTGTGAAATTCAATGTCAGTTGTCTTCTAAGCCTTTGTATTTCTTTTAAACGTTCATGTTCTGATAACTCATCTTACAAAGAGGTTAATTTTCGAACGGACACCAATAACCTTCTTCACTTGCTTATAGTAGACTCTTGGGTTGAACAGCCCCAAACATATATGCGCACTTCCTTGATCAGCGGTGATCTGATCTGGAGTTCACAATGAAAGCGATCAATACACTCCAGCATCTCCCTACTGTTTTCTTCTCGCAGAGATATTCCAGCATCTATTTATTGTTCTTCAGTCATTCTCTTCTTCAACTTTCAGCTTCTGTCTATCGAAATTCCCTACTGGTAAAATGCCTAAAAGTGCCTATTCAATAGCATGTTCCAACGAAGTGACGGCGCTTCTCTTGCAGAAACAATCTTAAGGCCTCTAGGTTGGTTGGTCACTACGTTGTCAAGATTAAACCATTGGGCTGAACTACTCGAGGAAGTTAACTGTACACACCAGTATCTAAAGGCTTTAAGGTAGCAGATAAACGTGACATCACAGACAGCATATGAAAGAGTATGGCGGCCTTGGTATTTCTAGATCCGGGCATGGGAAAATTGTCAATAAAACATTGGTGTTTTATTTTACATTGGATTAATCATTCCGCATGCTGTGTATTGGGTCAGCTGATCGGTGTCGATTACCTGTGAGGAATGAACTTTGTTTAAAGAAAACTAATGGAATGCAACAAGATGGTGGAATAAAAATAACAAAGAGCACAAAGAAAAGAAATCTGACAATTAGACGCACAATTACTTAGGAAATATTCAAATTTGTGGAAATTACACTTAAGACCTACTAGCCAAAATCGGAATATATGTCTTCGGATAAGTATTATTCCTTTAGTAAGATGAAAAAAAGAAATCCAAGAAAGATGGCGGGAGTTTTTTCAAAATGGCGGCCATGGCGTAAATTATCTCTAGCGTTCTAAATTGGACTATAAATATACTCCCAGTGTAACCAAACCTAACTACTTGTTTCATTCAAGATTGGATTTCCAAATTCATCAATAGCTGTATGTGTTGGGGCATGCAGCTAATTTTATCAGTATCTATACAACCATTTATTTTTGACTACACACAACAACAAATTGCTGAGTGAACACTGTGTTAACACCAGACACACTGAAGCCAGTAAATCTACAAACATTCCTTACGCAAAGATAAACACGCCAGACTGGTTGGAATAGTCTTATTTATTTGGCAACATAAGATATCATAAAACCTAGCAGTAACTTCTTGATGGCTCCAATATACCCCCCTATTCCTCCTATCTGACCTATACGCCCTATCTTGCCTCCCCAACGCTCTCCGCATGGAATACCCAGAGGACTACTACTCCTACCCATGATATACCTCTTAATAAACCGGCTCCTTCCTCCTTCAACGCAAACCTGGTCGCCAACTGCACCAGTAAACGACAAAACCGCCTTTCCCAAGCAATGGACACTACACCCCTGCTCCATTGAGATATGGATGAAACTCTACAAACGCCAGCTCTACATAGTACAAGATAGACCCACCCAAAACCCCTCTATCACATTCCTGATCGTCATGTTGTGTGGTGATGTGCACATTAACCCCGGCCCCAGCCATACCACCTCCACACACCCCTGTGGACTGTGCCAAGAGCCAGTCAATTGGAACAGCAAAGGCGTAGCGGGCAAATCTGGTTCCACCTTCTATGTGCCGACGATCGATCCGCGGACTACGGCGAAACGAGTCAACCCTCCTTTGCATTGTCTTGTCCACGATGCAACAGTATCAACAATGACAGCTTCACATTCCACAGCTATCAACTGAACTGCTCAAACTCGCCCTCTCCCCTCTCATCCCCCAATCCAAACGCTGAATCTAAGTTAAAGCCTTTCCCATTCTCACCGCATAGAACTAGTACCCCAAAATCCCACCATTCTGGCCAGCCGCCCTACTCAAGCGAAAGGCATCCCACAAGCTCCCAAAAACACAAACAACAGCCCCCAACTTCCCCCTCTATCCCTGACCACCCCAAAAATGCAAACCTCCGCCTACCGTGCCAAAGCATAGAATCAAAGAGACAAGAGCTCGCAGCCATCATCCACTACACCAAGCCCAACATAATATGTGGAACAGAGTCATGGCTCAGGGGCATAAAACCTGAGAAAGAACCAACCCTGGACCACATAAAGTCCTCAGAAGTCTTCCCGGTAGATTACAATGTGTATCGTCATGACCGCGCAGCAAAAGGTGACGGCGTCTTCATCTTGATTCACAGATCCCTCACATCAGTGGAACAACCGCACCTGGTCACAGTCTGCGAAATAGTATGGGCAAAGGTAAAATTAAAATAAAACAAGAAAGACCTCTACATCAGTGCCTTCTATATGCCCAAATGACCTCTACATCAGTGCCTTCTATAAACCCAAATGACCTCTACATCAGTGCCTTCTATATGCCCAAATGACCTCTACATCAGTGCCTTCTATATGCCCAAATGACCTCTACATCAGTGCCTTCTATATGCCCAAATGACCTCTACATCAGTGCCTTCTATATGCCCAAATGACCTCTACATCAGTGCCTTCTATATGCCCAAATGACCTCTACATCAGTGCCTTCTATATGCCCAAATGACCTCTACATCAGTGCCTTCTATATGCCCAAAGGAAACCAGTGCGACCTTGACGAACTTCAAAAATCCATCAACATTCTTACAGCCAACGGCAAGCACCCACGCGACATCATCATTGCCGGCAACTTCAACTGCCCCGATATAGACACGTCAAAACAGCATCCTATAGATCTAATCTTCACGTCCAACCCCACCCTTGTTAAACGATCTACGAGGGTCCCAGGCATATCTGCCATGACGCAGTGGTATTTGACATCTACTCCAAAGTTCAAATAACGCGCCTGAAACCCAGGAAATCTTACAAGTTCGGTAAGGCAAACGGGGAGAAGATCAAACTAGATCTCGTCGCCTCTGAACAGGCCATCCTAAAAAAATATAATGAGAGAGAGGATGTAGATACACTGTGGTCGACCTTCAAAAATACCTTAACCAACAGCATAGATCAAAATATCCCATCAGCGACAGCAAAGAATCCATGTCATCTACCATGGCTGAATACACGGCTCAAGAAGCTGCTGAAGAGAAAGAAAAGACTGTTGAAGAAAGCCTAAACTACCAACAACTGGACCCTGTACCGCCAGTTCCAGAAACATTGTCGTAGGGAAATAAGAAGATGAGAGTGGCAGTACATAAATGGAGTCATCCAAGAAGGCCTCGAAAACAACAACACAAAAACCTTCTGGCGCTACATTAAATCCAGGAAGCAAGACAACATCGGCGTATCCACCCTGCTAGTAAGCGATGGCCAATGCAAAGCAGAAATTCTCCTAAAACAGTTTCAATCCGTCTTCACCAAAATCTCCACCACAGTCATTCCATCCCTAAAACCTCCACCTGGTACAATAGGCCCCCTCAACATAACTGAAACAGGAGTAACAAAACTTCTCAAAAATCTGAAACCCAATAAAGCGCCAGGACCTGACTGTATTCCGAACATTGTCCTGAAGATCCTGGCTGACAACATTGCCCCAACCATGACCCAAATTTACCAAAAGTCGCTAGACACCGGAAAACTCCCGCTAGACTGGCTTGAAACAAATATCTCTGGTGCCTACAAGAAAGGTGACTGTCATAACCCAGCAAACTACTGCCCGATATCCCTGACCTCCGTCCCATGCAAAATCCTGGAACAAATCATCTATCGCCACATCATGAACCACCTTGAACACTACAACATTTTGACCAACCTAAATCACGGTTTCCGCTGGATTCTCAACGGAAACTCAATTAATCATCACCACCAATGACCTCCTTGCCTCCTATGACAAAGGTACCCAGGTCGACATGGCAATTCTCGACTTCTCCAAGGCTTTCGACACTGTTCCACACAGCCTTCTTCTACATAAACTCCACCACTACGGCATTAAAGGCAATCTTCACTCCTGGCTATCAACATTCTTAACACAACGTACCATGCAAGAAGTGGTGGACGGCGTCCAATCAGGGAAAGCCACCGTAGACTCAGGAGTTCCACAAGGCACAGTGCTGGGCCCCCTTCTCTTTCTCTGTCACATAAACGACCTACCCGATACAGTAAATTCTCAAGTGCGGCTGTACGCTGACCACTGTCTTATCTACAGAGAGATAAACAGCTACGATGACCACAACCGACACCAAACAAATTTGAAGTGCCTTATGAATTGGGTGGACAAATGGGGCATGAAATTTAATGAAACCAAATGCTACACTAAGACAATCTCAAGAAAAAAAAAACATCAACTCATATTTACTCACTAAACGAGACAATCCTCCAACAAGTATCCAATAGTCCATACCTTGGAATTCTCTTCTCAAATAACCTAAGATGGTCAGCCCATATAAACAAAATTTCAAAAAAAGCCAACTCCACCCTACGTTTCATCCGAAGAAATCTGCGCCACTGCCCAACTTCCTGCAAACGGAATGCCTATCTCGCACACGTCCGTCTACTATTGGAATATGGTGCGATCATCTGGGACCCACACCTTAAGCCAGAAGTGGACACGATGGAGCGAATTCAACGTAACGCGGTGCGTTTTATCGCTCATGACTACAAATCCACCACTCCTGGCTTCAACACTGGCCTCTTAAAAAGATTTGACCCCCCCCCTCCCTTAAAGACAGACGAGAGGGACTCCGCCTGATATTCTTATATAAATGGATCATGGGACTGGTGCCGGCCATCCCAGCAGGCACGTACCTCATCCCGCGAAGCTGGGTAGACTGATCAGAGCAAAACGCTCACTGAACACGGACTTCACCACTGACATTCCCATAAACAATTACACCTGAAACAATAGCAAATGCTTGAAAGTGCCTCAGTGCAACACAGTGCAGTATCAACAATCCTTCTTCCCACGCACAATAATAGCATGGAACCACCTGAACGATGCCACTGTGAGCTCGAAAGCTTCAAGGCTGCCCTGACAGAGCTGTTAGAATAGCAACATCATATCCCCAGCCGTTGCAAAGATGCCAGTACATGGATGCAGCAACGAAACATTACCAGAACCAGAACCAGAAGACCTTGTGCTGTATGACAATAGTTCTCAAATGTTGAGGGGGCGTTACTAGTGACGAATCGGCGAAAATATTAATTTTTTGGATTTAATTATATCTGGTTTCAAAAACCATTAAAAAATAATTTTAATAAATTAAAATTAATTATTAAAAGATATTAGAAAATTTTGTAAAATATTATTTTGTTAACCCTATAAATGGGGAAAAAAATCATTTTTTAAAATGTTTTAAATTTTTACCGATTTGATTCATTTACTTAGAATCGCCGGACGATATCGTATTTTGTATCAATGGAAAGCTTTATTTCTCAGAATGTAGATCAATATAGCTTCATGTCACTTACGAAAGTTACCGACCACTTCCATCGGCGTTGGATCATGGTCAAACCGGTGTTATTCTGACCGAATTATAGGGTCATAATCATGTCTGAGACATCGACCTTGAACATTCAATAAAGCACGCATTTGGATTGGCTAAATGTGTGGAAAATTTACGTGCGATCGGTTATCCTTTTATGAAATTCGGTATGACCGAGCTGTGTGTGCTCCGTAAATATGCAGCTTTTCAATTTGGTGTTACCTCCTGGGATGGAGTCACCCGGTGCGGTCCACACCCACCTAGCTACGCCACTGTCTCTGAATACCTTCTATTTGTGTTAAATGGGGGGGGGGGACAAAGCCATTTCGATTTTTTAAATACAAATGGATATATATATATTTATTTGGTTATATATATATATATATATATATATATATATAATGTTTATATATTTTTTACTTTAAAATAATTAGTAAAATACTTCACAGTCAGAGGTCGATCGAGGGTTTAAATTCGTCAGAGCACTTTGGATGAATCGCAGAGGCGTAGCTAGGGGGAAGAGGTGGACAGATGTCCCGGGGCTCCAGTCTAGTGGGGACTCAAACAATGGGCTATGATGGTATCTTATAAATGGAAATGGTTTTCAGAATTAAAGGAGCGCAAAATTGTATCGTGTCCCACAGTCCCCGGGCGCCAAACAAGATAACTACGTCTCTGATGAAGCGCCCCGGAGTCCCGGGGCTCGTCGACCATTCATGTGTAATATTTTAATAGGCCCGTGTCTCTGTATAAATAACGGCCAAAGTATATTTACATTAGTTTATTAATTATATTGTTTTATTTCCATTATCCATTAGAGATACATTCCTGCTGAACCAGTTGTAAGTTTCCCTAATGCAGAGCAGTCGCTGCTACATTGTCACGCGCGCCCCTTACATTCAAAGTTGAAAGTTGAATTTATTTTTTCCACATCTCATCTTCGGGCCCCTAAATATCAGATGGCCCCTGCGGTCGCGGTGATTGTCAGGCTCGCTCGCCGGTCCATCTGGTTGTATGTTTGGGTCCACATCCGTTGATTTCCCAGTTGAGGTATGAGTTAGGTTGACTCCAACTTTTGTCACATACTTGTTCCTAAATGATCACGCGCATTCTCAATTTATAATCAATGAAAAAAAAAAGAATTTCTTTGAGCATCTCTTCTTCTGTTAACATATATCAAAGACTTATCGTCATTTGGTCGGCAACAGAGGTATCTGCAGCAATTCCTAATACAAGGAGAGGGAATTATGAGTTCACAATACTTTATTGTAGACTGAGGGAGAGTCTCCAAAGACATTATTAAATTAAAACTAAAATATGACAGCTTTGTTGTCGTTTGCGCGAAAGCTTTGATTCAATGTTGTTGTACTGAAGAAATTTCTCTGTCTTTTTTAAAGGGGTAGCGGCCGTCACGTCGGTGCAATAATGTATTGACCCAGGGCCGGCGCTAGGGGATGGCGAAGTGGGCGACCGCCCAAGGTCCCGCGTTTGCGGGGCCCCGCGCGTTGCCGTAGTATTTTTATAAAATACCTATAGGCCTACTAATAGTTCCTAATCCAGTCAACACAATACTGGGAGTTATTAGATAGTCCAATGGTCTGAAGGTCAGTCTGGCTCCCATACTATCCCTTCGAGATGAATCTCGGGAAGACCTCTGGGGATATGTTAAGCAGACGAAAGGGGATTGTTGGCGGAATATATAACGTCAACGGCCCCGCAAAATTCAATTTGCCAGAGCCCCCGCACCCTCCTAGCGCCGGCCCTGTATCGACCCATTGATCACTGTGATAATTTATAGTGGATTTTTAGTGAGTCTTTTCAACTGTAGAAAGTATTAGTCGTTTTGTTTAATAAAAGCCAATCTAGTTGGGTTGAGTGGTGGGTCGGCTAACTATTTTAGCCATTACCCCAAAATATATTTGTTTACCCCGACGTTAGCCAGACTTGAAAGGAAGAAAACCACGGAACATAATTTCATTTCAAAATGCTCTACTAGATTCAATAAAAGATAATACATTATTGATACAAAAAGTGAAACCTAAATTCGATTAAATGAATTAATAAAACTGTAATTATGGAACAAAACGGATTACTTAAAAAAAAATTAAAAAATTCACTTCATATTTCGTAGAAATGATGTTTCATTTTGACTATGTTAAGAGAAGAACAGACAGTTGAAACCATTAAAGTTAGAAACCACAATTATGAAAAAGTAAATAAATTCAAGCATCTATGATCCTTAATATATAAAAGAAATGAATTACTAACCTGAATAAAAGAAAGAATATCGACCGGAAACAGGGCTCTTCAGTGACACAAAATACTCAAAAGTAAAAACATTACAAGAAAAACAAAGAAAACTATATTTAAAAAAAATATGTAATTAGACCAGTTGTAGCATACGCAAGTGAAACTTGAACCCTTACAAAAGCGGCAGAAAACCTATGAAACACATGAGACAGAAAAGTTATCCGGAAAATAAACGGAACAACAAATGATGAATATGGATAGAGAATACGAACTAACCAGGAATTTTATAGACTACAGGGTGGCCCAGGAAAAAAAAAAAAGAACATCTCGTAGCAAAGGGTTATATAATTGAATGAATATAATGTTTTGTCATTGACAGTTGTATGAAAATTATTACGCTAATCAGAAAACATGTTCAACTGCGCCCCCCCCCCTTTTTTTTTGGTACTCTCCCTGCTTCTCAACGACTTTTTGTAAGCGCTGGCGCCTCGTTTATGCTTCTCACCGATGTTATCACATTTTTTGGGGACCATTGTCTATTAAGATTCCACGCTAGTAGCAGAAATAATTAAACATCCTATAAAAATAATGTTTTTTTTTAATAAATCCTTAATAAAATGTAATATCTGGTAATTGGGGTTGGGGCTGAAAATTGGACGAAACCTGCAGACAAGTAACGTACTTTATAAGAATCTAATCAGCGATCTTAAAGACTCGCAACCACACACACACACAAAAAAAAAAAAAAAAAAAAACTAAGAACCAAACCAAACGCACTTGCGATATTATTTTTAAAAGAATCTCATTTAGCGCAGTTATCGCGAATTTTATTTTATCTTCACCTTGAAAAACAGTGAAAACTGATCTTTTGGGCGTTGGGGTCAGGAGCGTAACTGGGTTTTTGACGACCTGGGCTAATTTATTTTTGGCGCCCTTTTGTTTTAAATAAAAATTTAAAAATTAGAGATTTAGCGGCGCCCTTTTGAACTGGCGAAGGCCGGCGCCCTTGGCGACTGCCCCAATGCCAAGCCGTTGTTACGCCACTGGTTGGGGTTGAGGGATTAACCTGAGATTTTGAAAGAATGTGCCGCCATCGGCATTAAGTCTATTTGCCAAGTTTCAGCTTGACGAACAGTGGATCAATTGGCCGTATGAAGATTTTGCCTCCGAGTCAGTCATTCAGCCAGCCACCCACAAACAAAAGCGAACTTAATAGAAAGGCTACGATTGGCGGGACTCGCAGAAAGACTGCCAAATGACAGAGGAGTGAAGAAGGTGCACCACCAAAACCCCAGAGGAAAACGGCACAAAGACAGACCTAGGTTTAGATGGATGGATATTGTTGAAAAAGATCTACAGACGCTGGGAATCCAAGCATGGAAAAAAAAGAAAAGCATTTGTTAGGTCTCAGGGGAAGGAAGTGGTGAGACAGGCCACCGCCGTATATGGGCTGTAGCGCCACAGGGGTGGAAGGAGGTTTCATTTTTATATGATTGTATCAAAATTAGATAAATGTTGATACTCTCTTTGGGATTAAATAATTAATTTCTATGCTTGTTTGTTTGTTTATTAGATTGAATAAGCCTTGTTCGCAAGGGTGGATGGTTCTCGCAAAGGTCAGCGTGGTTTTGAATGCCTCATCGTGAGCAAAATATGAAAACTTTTGCATCTCTTGACATTAAGAGCATAAGCAATAGCGTCATTAGGGAGCGGGGGGGGGGGGGGGGGAGCTGCAGGCCGATTCAGAGGAGATCAATGGATCTTTATGGGGTTACACCAAAAGTTTACCGCACTGGGTGACACACATTCTAAGGAAGCCACCAATCATAAAATAAATGGGGGGGGGGGGGGGGGGGGCGGAGCTGCAGGCCGATTCAGAGGAGATCAATGGATCTTTATGGGGTTACACCAGAAGTTTACCGCACTGGGTGACACACATTCTAAGGAAGCCACCAATCATAAAATAAAATAGGTGACTAGGCCAAAATGATATAGGCTACAAAGCTAGATGTAAGCTTATGCTAGCTGCCAAGCCACTTGTAATCTCAAGTGGGGTGCGCTTCTCAACTACACTGGCCAAATGCAGTATGCCATAGGCAAAATATATATATTTTTAAAACACGCTTTCAATATTATTTTATTTATGTCTAATCAGCCCTCATCCCCCCTCCGCCCCCCCCCCCAAGATTTCCATTTTTACCCCATTGGTCTATACCAGTGGTTCTAAAACCTTCCCAATGCCGCGACCCTTTAATACAGTTCCTCATGTAGTGGCGACCCCCCAGCCACAGAATTATTTTCGTTGCTACTTCATAACTGGAAATGAGTCGTGCGACCCCCAAAGGGGTCGAGACCCACAGGTTCAGAACCGCTGTTTTATACAGGAAGGGTCCGCCCAGAACTAGAACTGCGCGTTTTTTGAAATATATTTTGAGGAGCGGCGTTTAGGGGCCAATTTGAGAGTGTCTTGCTGGAAAGATAAAAAAAAAAAAAAAACATTAAGGGGCCCTCCACGGGTAGCAATGGCTGTAGCTACGCCCTTGTGTCTATAAATATACATATTTGATTGTTCAATTTCTTTGTCTGTTTGTTTGAAAGGTAAATCCATTTTAAACTGAGAATTTTCTTTCCTATCATTTCCAGAGTAGCCCATGTAGAAAAACACACACAAAAAAAAAAAGCAAAATAAATAAATATCGTTGAGATAATGGAAACTATTCCATTATGTGCCAGACAATCTCCGGGTATTCGTCAACTCAATGTCCGCTGATTGCCATTTATACTTTACATCATTGGGATCGTCCATTAATGACGTCAACAATTTTTCCACAATTTTTGACCCCCCCCCCTTTGTCAACAACTGTCAAACTTTCGATGACCCCCACCCCTTTTTAATTATGTCAACATTTTATAGCCCCCCCCCCCAAAAAAAAAATGAATTATAATATAAATAAATTTATATTTTTTTTTACTTTGTGCTGATGTTCGGTATTTTTAATGACTTAAAATTATAGTGAAAACATTTTATAACATCTTTAGCTTGTTAATTATTAACACGTTAAAAAGTTTTTTCGCTTACATTTTATAATGCAGAATCAATTAAAAGTTTGTTAAAGACTAAATATAATTGTTTGTGGAAGTATAAATATGATTAATGTCAGTATAGCT
>CAXITT010000320.1:398504-408945 GCA_964033795.1 Lymnaea stagnalis | reverse complement strand
TGTCAACAGCTATCAAAAATTTCCCCCCCCCCCCCCCCATTTTGTTGAAGTAATTAATGGACGCCCCCATAGAGTGGCCAGTGTAGTAGCAAGAGTTCTTGAATTAGAGTCCCTAATTCAAGAAACAACAGGTTAAAAGGTAACAAATATAAAATTTAAAAGAAAAATGTATTTTTTACATATGAAGTGGACCTAAAATGCGACTCCTTAAAATGTGCCATATCGGTCAGATCTCCCCCTTCCCCTCCGTCCCTTTTTTTTCCACGCCAGTGGGCGTCGCATTTCCTCTAAAAAGCGACGCCCGGTTGGTTTGCTTAACTTTTGAGTTCAACAACCTACTTTTATGTTTTGTTTCTTAACTTGTCAACTTTCAACTTTAACCTTCTATGTGTCAATAGGAGTAATTTGTACGCATGCGCTAAAAAAACGCCATCTTGCTCGCAATTGCTCACAAGTTCCTGTTTAGTTTATAATAGAAGGAAAACAGGAAGAGAAAATATTCTATCCTTGATTAAAGACATATATTCAAATCAGTGTTCAATATGAAATGTTTACAGCCAAACGATAATACAATTTCTGCACACCACAACTGAGCAGGTTCTATATGAATTCTTTTGGTTTTGGTATTGTATATCAACTATATAAAATAAAAGTTAATAATGATAGCATTGAATTTGAATGATAGTCTTAGTCTTAGTCTGATCTGATATTTCTATTCTATACTATAAGTTTAAAAAAGTATAAAGTTATAAGTAGGGTTATAAGTTATAACCTACTTACTGAAAACTGCAGCTGCAACATGATTTATTAGTAACTGGGACTAATATTCACAACTCAACTGCATGCTTATAGATCATAGGCCCTATACTTTAGACCTTTGCCTTTAGTTTTAGTCTTTAGTATGATATAGTCATTTATTATAGTAGTGCAGTACATCTGGGCCTACTCCTTATTGACTACATATAACAGTGTGACAGTAGTAATAATCAATGGATCAGAATGTTTTGTCTCCGATGCAGTAAAAATGTCATGCAATGTTTTGTAGAAATTATTGTCATAATGTTGCCTTGTGTTTTCACAAATGAACTCCCTAAATATTGCTTAAATAGTACTCAGTAGTTGCAGCATTATAGTTATAGTAATATTTTGTGCACTGTAACTGTATGTTCAATTAGTTAAATGTGCGTGTGACATATCCC
The DNA here is from genome assembly GCA_964033795.1 of Lymnaea stagnalis. Classification (NCBI taxonomy): domain Eukaryota; kingdom Metazoa; phylum Mollusca; class Gastropoda; family Lymnaeidae; genus Lymnaea; species Lymnaea stagnalis. The sequence goes on along the minus strand of CAXITT010000320.1, from coordinate 407,746 downwards.
CCTGGGCCACCTTTGTTAACTTCTAACAAGTTTTGAAATAGTGAATACATATGTAAAATTAAGGTTAGGAAAACCTAAAAAATATCTGTGATTAACAGCAATCTATAAAATATTTGATTTGTTTGGTTTTTTTGTGTGTATGAGGGGTGGTTGAAAGCTTCTTGTATGTACACAGTGGTGGGGGGGGGGGTGGGTGTGTCCAAAAGTATGCATGTAACAGGGTTTTTTTTGTTGTTGAAATTTTTTTGCATACATGCTAAATGGATTGCCCTCTATATCCCATTATTATATTGAACTTGTACTAATAATTGTTAACTAGCCATGATCGGAAGAAAGGTCATCAGTTTTGAAATTTGTTATTATTATTTAATGAAAACAAGATTTTATAAAATTATAAAGACCTGACCTATAATAATAATAATGTATACAAATGTTCTTGCTAATAGCTTTTCTCATAAGTATTCCGATACTCTCTAGGCATACAAATTCTGTAATGAACCATCTTCATAAGTCATAATCTAATTATTTGATAAAGTCTTTAACTTAATTTTTAAAAAAAACTATGACAATGGCTGGGATGTAGATGAAGAAGAAGATGTTATAGAAGTCCTGCTGTGGCAATCTGTACTGAAAATTTCATAGCAGTAATTTTATTAGTTAAATAGCTTTTTGCAAAAAAATACACCAGCTTTGACAACGATTCTCACTAACACCTTATCAATATATGACCATATTTTAGTTTAAAAAATAATAGTTGAGAGGATTCCTATGTTTTATTTTATTTTGCCCATAATGTAAATTTCTCCTCAACATTTGGTTGCTGCATCTTTAAAAAAAAAAAAAAATTATAAACAAAACAGTTTAAATTAGGGGTGTGCCGGACCCCGATCCGGAATCCGGTTCCGCCGGATTTTGCACTATCCGGTGAAATCCGGTTCCGCCGGATTTACATGTATCCGGAACAACCGGATTCCGGAATATACCGGATTTCGGAATTTGCCAGATTTTGTGACTCACCGGATCATAATCTGAAATAAAAGTAATTCTCTTTCCCGAATTCCACACGATCACGATACATTAATCGATTGTTTCGAGCGTTGAGCTTGTTTAATGTTTAATATTCCGTACATACCAGAGGCTAGAGTCAGCACCGCTAATAGTGGCCAATAGTGTAGGGACTTTGATAAGAAAATTTAAACTTTTTGTAAAAATAAACCAATGGCATAGTTGAAAAGATGTAATTTTTTTAAAGAATTATAACACCAAAATCATATTTTTAGCTGTTGTAGTTTTAAAGTTATGAATTTTTAAAGTACGACTTGGTTTGTCATTTTTTAACATGGACTGCATCTCCACATTCTGTGATCTCATTCCACCAATCCCGTCATGCGCAATGACTATATAGTTTATATAAGGCAACGCATTCCCTGCCTTATCACTAAAATACTGTTTAGACTTAGTTTAAACTTTCAACTTTGGCACATGAATAATTAATTAAAGCTTTCCCTGACCAATGGTTTAATAGTTTTTGCACACGGCAAACTCTTATGAATGAAACTCTGAGGTAGTACTACGATACAGTTATGCAAGTGGCTGTGAATGGTTGCCAATGACAACGTGTTGCACACGGTAAATTCTGATCATTTATAATATGGATTCTACCGGGTTGTTAAAGCTCAAATTAAAACATTCCAGTTTAAATGTCTTTAAATGCATTCTGAAACACAAGTTATCAATTATTTTGATGTAAATAGTGATAATAAATTAATATTTCCTAAGTATCGTCAACTTCCGCCATTAAAAAGGGGGGCGTGGCCAACCCCATGGCGAAATTAGGTTGAGCGAGCTGCATGACCTGCTGCGAACGCGTAGAAACATGGCGTCTCTCGTAAGACACTTATCCAAATGGAACGGAACTCAAATATATATCGAAAGTACTAATTTAATAATAAATAGACACACACATCGGAAAATTAAAAACTCGGATTTTTTGGCGCCGATTGCGAATTCCCATACACAAAAAGTAGTAGTCCACCTTGACTTACCGAAGTATCTACCAATAGTACCAAAATCCGGAATCCGGGAGAAACCGGAATCCGGATCCGGCGGATTTCGCATAAGAAAATCCGGATCCGGATCCGGTTGGAAAAAACGGATCCGGCACACCCCTAGTTTAAATAAACTGTATAATTTCAGTTAAAGCTTTTAGAATTAAATTAAAGACTCAAATAAGTTATTTTTAAATATTAAGAGATGGAAAGATAATCTTGATGTCTTTGGAAAGCTGAAGAAAGATATTCTTGATGCAGACCTGTTTACCCATGGGTTAGTTTCAGAGTAGTTTTCAGCTCTCAAAAATGTTGTTCCTAACTCCAAAGAGAAGTTTGGTCAGGGGGCGGGGGATTTCTATTTTGCAAAAATATAAGCTGTATCAGGAAATCCATTCAACTGCTTATATAAGTTAACACAAATAAATATATACTGGATATGGTCTTCCGATTTGTTTCTTAAGGATGAGAAAAGGTCTTAGGCAAGCCCAAAAGCCACTGATGTCACAGACGGGGTTGACCGATAGGCATATCATGACTATTGCAACACAGCAGTTATTTTTTTTTTTTTTGTGGTAATATTTAATATGAAAATGAAAATAAGTATGAATTTGTAAAATCAACATAATATTAAAGCAGAGAAAACAATAACAAAATTAACAAAATAAAGGTGTATGGTATAAACAAATATATTTATTAAATTTCCTAGCAGTGGCGCAAATTTTTCATCAGTTTCCTTAAAAAGATTTTACTATTTTTTTGCCTTGATTTTCAAAGTCCTGAAAAAGTTTAGCAATGTGTTTAGTCTCTGTGGGATTCTAGAACATGTATTTAGCTACCACAAGTAGAAAACATCACCTCTAAAAGAAATTCTGGTTGGTTCATTAAGATCGAGACTGCAAAGGCCAATCATTGTTATTCTTATTTGATTGCTTACTGTTTTAACACAAAAAATTTACTATTTGCTGAAAACTACCCGCTTATTACTTTTTTAAATTAAAAATAAATCAAACAAATGAAAAAAATCCAGAAACCATAGTTTTTTTAGGCTCGCCGTAGTCTTAGGTTTAAAAACGTATTTACTACGGTGACAGCCTAGGGCTAAACAGGTCTGTTGATACCTTTGGAAACTTAAAGCCAGCCTTTTCCAGTAGTATGCTATGTGTGAATGTCAGCTGTATTTGAAAATTTAATTTGGAGTACCTATTTAAATTTCTTCCTGCATCTAATCATACTGCTAAAAAACAATGGAGACTGGAATGTTTTTAGGGGTAGACGTCATTTCTAAACATAGATTATATAGATTTAAAGTGGCAAATCTCAATGAAATGTATTTAAGTATGTTTGCGGCACATGATGTGCTATCCACTGAGCATTATGTACATGAAAAATAAATACATTTTAATGAACATCATTTATTTGGTGTTTGATACTTGTAATGATGTGTGTCCCGCAAAAAGTTGACATTATCAAAACTGCCGTGAAGCCATTTGGATTGGCCACCACCCCTGTTCTTAAGTCGAGAATTATCTGTTAATGATAATCTCACTAGAATTATTTTAAATTTGTAAAAAAATTTGGTTAAATTTCTTGTCTGAAACTCAAAATTCCCAGAAAATATGCATCCAGCCAAAAGAATTAATTTTCATGTGGTCATCTGAAAAAAAATATGTCGTACCAAATTATCTTAGGAATAATTATTTACAAAAAGATTCAACAGAGCTCTTTAAGTAATCCAGCTCAAATTTTTAAATGCAGTTCAAATACACAAATATCCTACCATTTAGAAAAAGTATGCTTTAGGCTTTCCAATGACACCAAGATAATCTTTCTTTTAATTTGTTAATTTTTATTTTCACTTAAAATTTAGTTATCAATTCTTAAGGGGGATGCAAAATATTGTTAAAAAGCTCATAGGGGGGTCCAGTGTATAGTAGCTCTATAATTTGTTGGCATATATGTAGTTATATTGTCTTTTATGTAAACAAAAATTATGGATCTTCCCATTTGTAAATCAATTTTTATCACTTGTGAATAAGTCTTATATCAACTTGCATCAAAGCTGAATAATAAATTAAAAGTAATTCACTGCCATTGTTCTTTAATATATAATTTTATTTTATTTTAGATTAAAAGCAGCATTATTTTCTGTATATTTTTTTCCGAACTCGTCACTCCAATATTTTTTTTTTCCCCCAATTAATGATGTTTTAATAAAATAAAATAATAGTAAGTTTGAAAGTGCAAAACATAGTTTATGTAGTTGTTTGCTGTTAAGTATGTTAAAAAGATTATTGCAATATCTTTTTTTGTATTCCTCAGCAATTGCTGCCATATTTTGTGAGAGACAATGCCTCCTCCCCCACCCCCTCCTCCTCCTGGACCAGGACCCCCACCTCCGCCTCCATCATTTGGAGGTGGAACAAAGGCAGGGGGAGCACCACCTGGTCGTTCAGCACTATTGGATCAGATTCAAAAGGGAGCACGATTAAAGAAAGCAGTAACGAATGATCGCAGTGCCCCATTAGTAGCAGGTAAATGAATGTTATTAATAATAAAATGTAAGTATCATTTTGTATTAAAAGCATATTTCAAGTAAGTGCATTGCCAACTGAGGAAAAATTGGAGTTTGACATAGTGAGCGTAATATTGTTCAAAACCATGAGACACTGTCATGCAAAATACCATCTCCTTCCTAACCTAAATTAAAATACCACTCTTATTCATGAAAAATATTAAAATTTCTGTGTTGTGTTTACACCTAACCAACCAGTGCTTAGGTTTGAATCAAATGTTATTACATGACAGCAGACACTTCCCCCCCCCCCCAATCATAAAAAATTAAAAGCCTAACTATCTTTCTTTTACAGTTGCTAAAACTGGCGGAGGAGGAGGTGGTGGTGGCGGGGGGGGGGGTGGGGGGGGGGGGGGGGGTGGAGGTGGTGGAGGGCCACCTCCAGGTGGACTAGGAGGATTGTTGGCTGGGGGGATGCTTCCCCCCCCCCAATCATAAAAAATTAAAAGCCTAACTATCTTTCTTTTACAGTTGCTAAAACTGGCGGAGGAGGAGGTGGTGGTGGCGGAGGAGGTGGTGGTGGGGGAGGGGGTGGTGGAGGTGGTGGAGGACCACCTCCAGGTGGACTAGGAGGATTGTTTGCTGGAGGGATGCCAAAGCTCAAACCATCAGGGCAGTCAAGAGGTGAGATTTGTAGCATTGCTGTTCAGTTTATATTTTTGTTAATATGCAATTACAATTAACCATTATGATCATATTATAAGGTTATGGCTGGTTGAGTAGCAGATAACATAGTGGATCAATTTTAATAGTCATGTTCAGAAAGCGACTAACAGACTTTGACAGTTATGACATAGTGGACCAATGGATGTATTACTTTTTTTTAGATGTATTTTTTGTCAATTTGTTGATACCATTTCACAATGTATTATTGATGTATGCTTTTGACATTTCAGCAACTCCAGGCCATGGAGGACCAGCACTCAAGCCTCCAGGTTCGGTTCCTAATGGGCCCAGTAAAGCAAGGCATGATAGCAATTTGACAAATGGAGCCCCACCCCCTCCACCTCCAAGCACCAACAAGCCAGCTTTAAATTCTAAATTTGGAGGACCACCAACACCACCATCACCAGGTTTCAACAAACCTTCTAATGGTGGACCGCCTCCACCACCACCATCAACTCATAAGCCGAGCACTGGTGGAGCAGGACATCCCCAGCACTTGAAATCAAATGCCTTGAAAATGTTTGGTGGGGGCTCATCCATAGATGGTGGCGAAGATGATACAGATGGTTCGCATACAATAGCACCAGGACTTGCATCTAAACCCCACCAGGCTAGAACCCCTTTACCTTCAGTGCCTAAAGCTAGTGGTAGTGCACCACCCCCACCTGGAGTACCTCCTCCACCCCCTAGTCGACCTCCACCCTCAAATCAAGGTAGACCAAATAGTATGATAGGTCGCCCTCTTCCACCGCCACCACCCCCTTCAAATCCCTCTGTGGGACCTTCAAGGCCTCCCCCACCTTTGCCAGGTACAAAAACTAATGCTCCTCCCCCTCCCAGCAGAACTGTAGCTCCACCCCCTCCTCCTACAAGGACGACATCAACATCAAACTCTGGTGGTACTATTGGTAGGTCAGGTCCTCCTAGTACAAGACCCCTTCCACCCAACAGCGGTGGCACCATTGGAAGAAGTGGGGGACCTCCACCACATATTCAAGCTCCATCAGCTCCCAGAAGCAGATCATCTGGTAGTGGGAATTCAGGTGGAGATGGTAAGTGTAATCATTCTTTTTTAAAAATTTAACTTTAATTCTTTTAAAAGATTAACTTCAAGCCATTAATTATTATAACAACATTATTGAATTATATTTCCATTATTTAATTGATATTGTTTATTTCATTAGCTTAAAGTATGCCAAAATAATGTATAAATGGTATCAGTAATCTTAACGAATTCATACATTATGGAAAGCTTGCTTTTTAAAAATATTTTTTATACCATTTTCAACTTTTCTTGTTCAAACTATGTTTTTTGTCATGGTGAATCATCCATATTTAGCTTTTCGACCAATCCTTATATATACATTAATTTAAACAACGTAAAAAGTACAGTTGTATGGAATTAAATCATAACTCCATGTATTAATTAGTTATAATGCAGTTAAAAATTTCCAGTTCTCTTGAGTGATCAGTTAGACAGCAAAACATAAAAACATTACATATGTTTTGTTTCAGATTTTGAGACAAGATTTCGTTTTCATCCTTCAAATGAGTTTCCTCCACCGGAGCCATTCGGTAATGTGAACAAAATATATCCCAGTAAAAATCCAAAAAACGTTGGTAAGGAAAAATATATTATTATATGGTTATGAAAAGAAATTTTTTTTTTTTTTTTCAAAGAACATCCTTAACCCCTTCAGCAGCTTTAAAAGACTTTGACAGATCAATGTAAATCATGTCCCATACCTCTTGTATTAGTAATTGAATGGAAATAGATTCAGCATTGAAACATCTGGGTTTTACAATTTCTGTTTTACTGCCTGTCAATAAATAAACTCACTGTATATCCTTGTTCATAAGCCAATCTCCTTAGTTTTGGCCAGGAAAAACATGAAAAGTGTGTAAGCTCATAAGCCGACTCCTTAAAATAATATACCAGGAGAAGCAAATAGTACTAAAGAAAATAATTTTTATGCAAGGAAAAAGACTTTAAAATGAATAAACATAGTTACTTCCAGTACAAATTTTAATTACTTATAAAACTAGAAACAGAAGTGTTCCCCACAATGGTGGTCCCAAGCCCTTACATTGCCGGTCTATGCAAACAGTTTACGCTTTTGAATCTCAATCGTTTTCAAAACAAATTATAAAAAAAAAGTATTGTCTTAAGCATAAAAATACCTGCATTGTACGCATCAAGAGGTGCCTGGGAAGCTGATGCTATGTGTCAGATTAACATTGAAAGAAAAGTGAAACCTATCAATTCAAAGATCACACAAATGAAAGGCTTAGCCTGAAGTCAATTGAATGAAGGATAATAAATGAAAGACTGCATTCAAGATGTGTGAAGGAAATAGAAGAACAAGGTATGTGGAATCTTGAACCGGAGAGGCAGGAGAATGAAATAAGAACTTTTCAGCTTAGAACCTTCCTCAGCAAACAGAACAAATGGAAGACATAAGAAATAGAAAGTAGTTAAAAAACTTAAGTGGTTGCCATTAATATTGTTACTGGAAGTAACAATTAACATTTTATCTTCTTTTATTGTCCCGCCTTTCTATTTCAAGCTTCCACATAACTTGTTCTTCTATTTAAATCAATTGGTGATGTTACTTAAATTTTGGAAGAGCCAACATTTTGCATAAATACAAACGATGGCTAATCCCCTTTCGTGAAGAGACATTTTATTAAGGGGTGGAAGTTGTATCCGGCCTAAGACCTAGAGTTAAAATTTTTAATTAAAAACAATCATAAAGAAAAGAAAAAACCTAGTAATGGCTAGCATTAAATGGTAATAGTTAATCGAGTTCTATCAAATGACCAGATTACGGATTTTAAAGTATTTTATGACATAGTAAAGGGTCAAATACAAAGAACAAATACAAAATAACTAAACTTTTTAGCATTAGTAGTTTTTGAGCTATGAAATTCAAAGTATGAGATTGTACTTTTTTTATTATGGACCCCCATCTCGACATTCTGTGACCATATTCCTCTCTTTTGGTCACGTGCTATTAATGATAATTTTATTCAACTCTTATTTTCATGATTAATGCTATATTTAAAAGTTCTAATTTTTAAAAAGTAATTTCAACGATATTATGCAATTATACATAAATTAAAAGCACTGAGCAATGTATTATTACATTATTACTTAATTTAATATATATGATATTGCTATCCTGTTTACCAAGTCTAATGCATTCATTATATATATATATATATATACATGCATACATATATATATATATGCATACATATATATATGTGTGTGCAGACCTGTTTACCCTCAAACTCCTGAAATCGTACAATATTGTCTCAAAATCGTACAATAAGGTATCCTAATAGTAAATAAATAAACATACAGTATATATAATGTATGCAATAACTAGCTTAGCGTGTCCAGTGGAATTGAGTTAAGCTGGTGGGAAAAAAAAAAAAGGAAATTAAAGTAAACAGTAGATGATTGACGTTAACTGGGAAACTGCGGTCACTTTGTTTTGCAGTTGTGTATCAGCCATTGTTATAAAATAATATTTAGGTGAAAGTGCAGGTCGCATTATTACAGTCATTGCTAAAAATAAAGTTAGTGGTGAAAATTAACGTGGTTCAAACTCGAAGTCAGATCAGCATGAAATAAAATGTATTTAAATAAGAATTAATAACACAGTAAAAAATTGGGGCATCATTAAAAAAAAGCAACAATCTACCAAGTAAAATGAGATTAATTTTTTAGGAAAAGCTGTTTACAAAAAAATAATAATAAAGATCCATTATGCCTATTTCCTGATAACTAACTGATGTCTGATAATGACCACAACTGTAAATGGGGGAAAGGAAGAGGGCTATTAAAAATGTTTTGTGCGTTTTATCAATTTCAAGGCCCTCTCAGACAGTGATTATTTCAGAAATTTTCCCACGGGGTGGGGGGACTTCAGATTTTTCGGGGGGGG
>CAXITT010000320.1:354302-398158 GCA_964033795.1 Lymnaea stagnalis | reverse complement strand
CCCCCCCCCAAAAAAAATTAAAATAAAATCTATTTGTATATTATTAAGTTACAGAATAGAAAAAGTGGCAAAGGTTTTCACCACTCCACCAGTTCAGACAAACAAAATAATTATGTAACAAAACTACTTTACATTCTTGGTCACAGTCAAAGAAGATGGGGGGGTGGGGGGAAGGGTGAAGTTAAAAAGGGGGGGGGGGTGAAGTTGTCGCTAGGGCCACTAGTCTAAATATTACAGTTGAGGAAGCTAGCTCAATAGATACTTTGTCATTTTTATAGACTTTGACATTCCCACAAATCCCCCTACCCAAGCGTTCTCCTTATTCAAAAACCCCCACCTCCCCTCTCAGTGCGTACATAATATAACGAAGGATGGTTCAAACTTGTCAGATCTTTATTAGAAAGGTCTCAAACTCCATCAATCAAAATTATTTAATTTTTTTAAATCAGAAAAATTACCCAAATACTTTTCACCCAGCCTCTGATAATCGTAGTTTTGGCGGGTCTCCCAATACAATCGTAAAAAACATCTAAAAGTCGTACATTGTTCGCCAAAATCGTAAGAGTAAACAGGTCTGTGTGTGCATGTATAGATATATAGTTAGATATATATATATATCTGTGTGTGTATGTATATATATATATATATATATAAATATATATAAATAATGAATGCATTAGACTTGGTATACAAACATACTTATATATATACATATAAATACATATATATTTATTTATAAGGCACCGCAACCTGTAAAAATAAAATACTGGATAGGAACAACTTATTTTGATTTTCAAATCTTGCATATAACTAATAAATTTAAGATTTCCCTGACCAATGGTCTAATATTGTAAGCATTCTGCCTTCAAAGTTATGAATGAAACTCTGAGAATATTACTATAGCGACTGAATGGTTGCGCATGACGATGGCTGCACGGGACAAATTATGATAATTTATACCTGGGAAAATTATAATATCTCCTATGACCTGCTCATAATCGGACTACCCCACTTACTCACCTGAATTAACCCCCCCCCCCAAAAAAAAAAGTTGGCTTATGAATGAGTATATATAGTACCATGTAAATAATTGTAAACAAAACCACAGTAAGAATCGGGACAAATTATGATAATTTATACCTGGGAAAATTATAATATCTCCTATGACCTGCTCATAATCGGACTACCCCACTTACCCACCTGAATTAACCCCCCCCCCCAAAAAAAAAAGTTGGCTTATGAATGAGTATATATAGTACCATGTAAATTATTGTAAACAAAACCACAGTGAGAAGTGTAACCAAACTTCATCGTTTGCTCTCCCTCATAATGCACCAGGGCACAAAAGAAAGAACATCCCATATATTCAACTACAGATATTTCACTAGAAGGTCAATTTCTCTGGCATTAATTAACACCTAAAAATCCTGAACTGCCTATGGTTTAGAATATGAACATGTCCCCATCTTGTGTGTTGATGGTGGCCCTTTATTAGGTGTTGTGTGTTAAGTTTTGCAATAATATGCCACATTGTGGAGCAAATCTGTTGCCCAGAAAACCCCCTTCGAAATAGTGTAGTTTCTGTTGTGGGTGGGATACACCTAGTGCAGGGGTGGGCAAAATTTTTATGTGGAGGGCCACTTTAACAAATATAAAGCTATTGTGGGGCCGCATGGATATTATGTCCAATTTTTACATGTTAATAAACATTTCTCTATATTAAAATCGGTAAATTTGCATTTTAGCATTACATGACAAAAGTCAAGGATTGTTTTTAAAAAAATAGAAAATTAGAAAGAAATTTGATCAGAAATGTTTTTAAAAAACATAACGCTGCATGAAATTCTGTGAAATTCAACAAAAAAAACTTAAAAACAAAGTAATTTTAAAAAAAAATTCTAAATGCCTTCGAGGGCCGCATAATATCAGCTGCCATGCGGCGGCCGTAGTTTTCCCACCCCTGACCTAGTGCACACCTCAGATCTATGAGTGGGAGACTCCTAGTGCACACCTCAAATCTATGGGTTGGATACACCTAGTGCACACCTCAAATCTATGGGTTTGATACACCTAGTGCACACCTCAAATCTATGGATTGGATTCATCTAGTGCACACTAACATTAGTTTCTATAATCTTGGTTCTTACCTGGTCATTATACATTATTTTAAGTGTAATAGTATGTTTGTCTGACCCCAGAATCAGACTCAAATACTAATAATGAGAGGTGTTTAGTAATAATAGGCCTAATGAAAAAAAACTTTAAGGAAGAATGGGAATTTTTAAACTTATACTTGTTTAGTAATTGGTGCACTCGAGGAGTAATAACTAACACTTAGAAACACACAAGCATACTGGTAACATTCAATCTAATATAACTTAGAAAAAAAAATGTTACAATGTGTTTATTCAGATTATAATTAATTTAATCAAGTTTTTCAGGTCAATAAAAAGCTTTACATTCTTTTGGTTGCTAGTCACGCTAAAGAAATTAATAATATATATTTTTTAATCATTTATATATGATAATAATAATATTATATATTTAAAAATATACTAAATACAATCAGTTTTAATTTACAACTCAATTAGTCACAATTATTCTTAATTAACAAAGCTAAAAACTGTCATCTTTTCTTCTCAAAAGGTTTCATTTGTACATCTCACTCTAAAGTCAGCAATTATTAAAATATTGTATTTTTCATAACTAGCATTTAAAAAAATATTGAATAGTAAGCTCTGTTTTGTTAACAGTTTTGTTTTATTTTCCCAGCTCGTAGGCCACCTCCACCCGAACCACCACGGTAACAAATCTGCTTGAGACTTATTACTTGTTTCAAAATATGCTCACATTTTACTTTTGTTTGCACATAAGGGAATGGATTGCCTTGTAGAGTTAAGAAATGTTGAATTGTATTATTTCTAGTTGATTTTGATTGGTTATTGAAGACTTATCATTAATGGCAATACATAATTAAGATCAAAATGAATTGTTTGAAACAACTGTTTTCGTAGGAAAATTTTTGTGTGGTTTAATTAATTATGAATTCCATTTGGTACAACTTACAAATCCCATTAGAATATTTAAATGGGAATTTCAGATAAAGGCTAGATGTTTTTTCCCATTCAGTGGTTAAATTTTGTGTCCTCTGAACCTCCTTTTTAAATAATTTGTGACTTTGCTTTTAACCTGTTTAGGCACATGACCTTTAATCAATAGATAATACATTGTTTTCATACCCATGATTTATTTAAGATATTATCTGAAAAGGATTTTCTTTATTCCCACTTGTAAGGATTTGCTTCCTGGTCTTGATAAGTGTCCACTTACCAAACTATAATTTCGACAACACATAATAGATGATAGATTTCAACGATTTCTTGGATTACTCAAATGCATATCTTAATATTTTTGTGTACAAAATGGGCTTTGTCTCATTTTGATAATCACAAGTTGTGCCTTGAAGATGAAAAGGACCTATCTCTTGTTTTGTAGTGCAGATAGTTTCTTTCCATCCAAGGGTCAATTTTTAATGTGAATAGTGGAGTGTTTCAAATAAAATTTAAAAAACGATTGCTCTTTTTTTCTTTTCTTTTTTTAAACTAATGTATATTAAGTTAAGTTCCAAATTTTTCTTGGAAATGAAATCTGTTCATGTAATATATAACATTATTATTTGTTGTTTTTTTTAAAATAAACTGCATAGAGCTGTATTTTTTTTAGTTTATTCTATATATATATATATATATATTATTTTTTTTCCTTTGTGTTGATATTGGAACAATAAGGTTTACAGCTTTTATAAACTTCCAGAAAATTTAAATATTCAAAAACTTTGTTTCAACAAACATTTTTTTTATTACTTAGGTGCTGGCTATTTATTTTGCTTCTTTTTTTTTAATCTCGAGTTTTATCTGATATACTAAGAACTACTATTTAGACCTTAAAGTAGCAAAAAATGACAGTATGTAATGCTTTTTCAGAGGTATTTATTTCTTTGTCGTGCACAGAGAAGACATGCTGGGCATGATATATTGACTGTACATATGATTGATTAAGTTATCAACAGCTATCTGGCTCGGTTACTATTGCCTGCATCATGTTGTTGACACAATTTCGCATTATATATGTAAGTAATGTAACATTAAATTAGGTTCCGAAACAAGTGAACATCACATAATTTACTTACCAATAAGTTCCAGATGTTATTTTTTGTGGAATTTTTTAAAACACCTACTAGAAAACATTGTTAGGTTATTTCATTGATGTATTTGTAAGGTATTAGTAGTATCCTAATCCTCCATGGTTAACCAGACTAATAATTTAATGCAATTTAGACACATTTTTTTTAATGTGAAATTTAATGTAATATTTTCCCCAAGACTCATCTCTTATACTCAAAGGAATCTATTTTTTTTTAAAGTGATTTTTTATAGTAGGTTCTTAGCTTTTGAGATGGACTTACGGCATTTAAGTGTTGATGCATGAATCCCTTATGATGCAATTATATTTATGTTCAAATGTTGATAATCTTATTGTGGAAATTAGAAGGCAAGCTATTTACGCCTGCTCTCAATCTTCATCCACTTTCCAGAAACAGTCCTAAATAGAATTTAAACAGTTTGTGGTCAAATATTAAATACTACACACAGAAATAAATAATTGCCATGTAGTGATCTGAAATACTCCCCTTCGGAGAGTTAGCTCAGTGTAATAAGGGACGGAATGTGCTAAGTTATGATAGTAAATTGTCATTCTCAGCCCTGTTGCACTGAACCTTCATGTTTATAAAGTATTGTGATTTATTTGTATCTTTCGTACATACTTGTTAAACATTTAGATGAGGTCGCCACCCCTGTCTTCTTTAGGAAAAGTTGCAACCGTTACAGTAGTGGTCAGGCAGGAAACTCAATTAAAATATCTTCCTGGTTTAATCAAACCACCAGCTGTTATAGTAACTTGAAAGATCCTTGAAAGAATTTCTGAATGTGTTGACTGCCTGGATAATCCAAAGGGGGAACTAGTTTCCACCCGTAACTGATTGTAAACATCAAAATGTGTGTAGCTTAATTACCAGAAGCAAATAATGGCTTTAATTAAAGGCATGTTTTTTGCAAATTCTATAAAAAATTTCCTGCTACATCTGGAACAGTTCGATCAGTAGATGAATAATAATACAATTAATTTTTAATGTTCTCAAAAATGATTTTAAATGTCTACACATTTTCATATCTACCCTTACCATTTAAAAATATTTTTGTAAGGGCAAGGAATTTTGTACAGATCTTTATTACTTCAAAATTATCTGAAACTGTTGCACAGCAATTGAACTTAACATGTAATTTCAAATAGGATGCGTGGAGAGCTCCACCCTCAGCTTAATTTCAATCCTAGAAGATAACTGAGACAGTTGTCCACTTTCAAAGTTTTATTTAACTTCCCTCTTTTATTTGATCTCATCTTATCTTTCCAGCAGGTCATTTGGGTCTTTAGAAACTGTTCAAAGGGCTTATATTTCACATTTGTGACCAGCAATGGCTTTCATATGGCAATCCTCTAATCCTCTACTTTAGTTTCCCTTGTTTATATATTTGTTTAATTTTCAAATTAACGTTTTGTTGTTGTTTTTTTAAATATGAGAATCCCTTTTTGTTTGAATAGGTGCCCTACAAGAAAAGCTTAACTAAGGCTTCACCCATTCCAATTTCACCTTATTAACAGTTGGCTTGTTTTTGCTTGTTTTGTTATGTAGCCCAAAGAAGTGTTTTGTTGAAATAATACAATAGAAATAACTAATTTATTGTACAGTATTGTTTTTATGCCCTTCACATTCATGTACATCTCTTAACAATCCTGTGGCAATCAATCAGCTTGGTCTAGTGTATATTTCTTTTTAATGTTTTTTTCTCTCTTAACCTTGGGTGTAGAGTATTTCAATTTGATCAGATCTATGAGGTTGCTCAAACATGGGTCAATAATGATTTTCACAAAGGAATAATTTAATTCATATTAAATTGGGGAAGTGAAAAGCTTGAATTACTTTTTTTTAAAGTCAAAATCCTGTTGGATATGTATGTAGTTTCCTTTGCAATTGATTAGGAAAACATATCGGCTGAAGAAGGTCATATATAATGACCCTGCTTGAACTTATATCATTAAGTAGAGGGGTATTATGGTTTTAAATATTCCATTTTTAAAAAAAAACTTTTTATTCTAAAATAAATCATAACTTTTGTTTGTTTCTGTATAGTATTTTAAAGCACAACTGCAATCTAATTTATATTCAGTTCTCAAGGTGACATTCATGCATTAAATTATTGCTGTGAAGTTGGGAGGAGAAAAAAAGGGGGTGGGGGTGGGTCTGTCATTTATTCCACCTTTAAAATTCCGCAACCCAATAATTAAGTCTTAAAGTGCCAAAGTCTTTATTAGCACTTACAGTAAGTTACAGCAGGTTTTGTAATGTTTCGTGGTACAATTTTAAGACTGCAATAATAAAAAGCTGATAAAAGAAGTGTAGATTTTTTAATTTGAAAGGTTTAACATTACAACAATACTGTTGGACAGCAAAATAGTGTATAAGGTCATATTAACGTTCCTTTTTATTTTTAATAAGCACCAAATATAAATGTTACTTTTATGTTAAAAATTTATGTTCCAAATAATTGTTTATCATTGAGTAAAATGAAGACTTCAATAAGAATCATGTGTTTTTTTTTCTGCATGTATATGGCATAATTGAAAAGTAATGTTCAATTGCCACTGTGAGTGATTCTTATCTCAACCCCCTTCTGCAGGGCCATGTTGCCAACATCTCTTCGGGTATACAAATATTCCTGGCCCTGCATATTCTTTCAAATTATTCTCACTTTTGTTATGTATACAGATGCAAAATATGATTTTTAATATAAATAAATGCATTACAATTGAAATAAAAATTCTTTTTCTATGAAAGGAGGTGTGAGAGAAACAGTCTGTTAACCAGCATTTTATACATGGACAATATTAATATGGAGATAACAGAATAAATGTGTTTAATTATAAGAAAAACAGTCAATTTGTGCTGTCTGTAAAAGCTTTATTGAAACAAGAGATTCAGTATTTGAAAAATTGACATGGTGGGAGTTGAAAAACCAACAACTTTTTACTATTTAGAGCTGACAGGACAAGAGCATTTTGTTAGACTGTAAATAGTGGGTTTCCTTTATATTGGTTTAATAAAAAAAATTGGTTAATAGGTTTTCCAATGTGATCCTTGTCTCCAATATGAATCTCTCAAGCTTTAACTTATGTTTGAAGAAGGATGTCAAAACTGCAGGATTTTTATGCATGGGGAAACAGACCAGTTCAGTTCCGCCTGGTAATTCATTACTGTACTACATTTGGTTCCTGGAAGAAAGTGCCAACTTAATAACTTTATTTGTACCATACCCTATACTATAATTTCAAGAGAATGCAAACATTTTAAAATATTTCTTCAAAAATTAAACCAAACATTGTGTGTGGGTCATGCAATCCTTCATGTAAACATCAGTTGAATAAACTAAATAAATATCAAAAGTAATGACTAAAAAATCTTCAGTGATTTCAAACTAATAAAATAACATTACATATTAACATTAATGAACAATTAAGTTATAAGTTATCACATTGAGACATAATTCATATGAAAACAGAAAAACTTACATAAAAGAGGGTTCCAATTATTTTTAAAAATTTCAAATATAACATTTAAAGGATATATATATTTATTGAATTTAATATTTTTAAATATATTTACAGCAATGGCCTTATTTTTTTTTATTATGGTTTTACTCAAATGTGTTTATTAGCTTCAAAGCTTGGTTAAAAACCATTGCAAACTTTGATGAAATGTTAACAGAAACTTTTGTGTAATGATGAATCAAAATTCTTAGTGTTCACTAGTCTAAACATAATATAATTCCACAAGCTAATATCAATGAGTTAAACTGCTTTAAATAAATATGGATATTAGAAATGTTTAAAATAGCCGATATTATCATTTAGTTTATAATAATTCACATGGTTAAAAAATAACATCCTAAACTTTTATTTTAAGAAAAGACTGATCATGATCTTGTTAAATACAAGTTCAAGGTCATGTTATTAGTCTAGCAATGGGAGTCGCTTAGTCAATTATTTTGTCACGTGATATGAGTAAAAACGAGTAAGATTTCCGGTATATTGTATACAACACACTAGTGCTTGACAACAGTAGCCCGATACACACTACAACTACACTACATTTCGTCCAATGAAAATTAACAATAAAATAAACAAAGGGGAATGACTCCTGCATCAATATTGAATAACAACGCAAATGACGTCATGAGCACGCACGGAGCTCAACAACATCCTGCCGATGATAGTATTGATAGTTCCCATCGAATATCGCTCACAAATTTTTCTTGAAATAACTTTCTTCCTTTAATCATAACTGACGTATATTTATTGTCACATTTATGTATTTCGTTTAAAAAAACGAGTGTATTCCAGAATATTACGAAAGGTAAAATTTTTAATTAACATGACATTGGGGAAGCACTGATGAAGTATCTTTTGTTGTGTGTTGCAGCCTAGTGATGACTTACTCATATCACGTGACCAAACAAGGAAGTGACTATGTAAAATTTTTAATTAACATGACATTGGGGAAGCACTGATGAAGTATCTTTTGTTGTGTGTTGCAGCCTAGTGATGACTTACTCATATCACGTGACCAAACAAGGAAGTGACTAAGCGACTCCCATTGAATGGAGCCATTTTCCACACTTCTTTTTAATTGAAATTATTTTTTTGTATTTCTACAGTTATTTATTAGACCATAGTAATAACTTCCAAAGCTTTTTTTAAAATGCATTCCAGACACCTTTAAAGTTCTGAAACTTGTAATCTTATTGGACTTGTTTACATATTTTAAATGATGCAAGCAACCGAAAGTTAAAGGAATGTTAATGGTTAACTATAATTAAAGGACTATAAATACAGTACTTTCAAAAATACAAATCTCTGGAAACATTTCCCATGCAGTAGTTTAACAGTACATTGATAGTGAAACAAGTTTCTACATAAATGAACAAATATTGAATATAAATATAATGAAATAATTAAATGTTTTCTTAAGAATTAAGTCACAGCCAAAGGTTTAGAGTATGCCTAGAACATCGCTTGTAAGTTTATTACACAAAAATACAACTATTCTGTGCCAGCCAGCGGCATTGCCCAGCTAATTTTTAGTTTATAGGAATAGTTGTTCAACATCAAAACAGGAAAAACTTGATGTGATCTTATCTTAATTTGTGTAACACTTTAAGAATTCTACAGTCACAGCCAATTGCAACTGTCAAACTAAACCTTCCTAAAATCTGCATAAAATTACTAACTATTCAGCAAACTATATGCTACAAATTAAGCGATTGCGATTAAGTTAAAAAACAAGAATAAACATATAAATAACAATCTAACCCAGGGAATATGAAAAAATATTAATGATCGGAGAAGGAACTATATGTAATGGACTAATTAATATTTGCCTAGATGTATGTGAGAAAAAGTAAGCACCTCAAGGATATAAGTGTTGTGATAGTGTGGAATGGGTTGGGGAAGGCAATTAAATAAATGAAATCTTTAACTGTTCCATTATTCTCTTGATATACTGGAATAAGTATTGCATGGATTTACTACAGACTTCATTGATATGTAATAAATTATCAACATTCAGTTGATTAATGTGGTAGAGTAAGCATATGTTTTATACAAAAGTGTATACTAAAAAAAAACTAACGAGTATATTGACAAATGTGGTTGATAAAAAAAAACAGCTTTAATAAAGTGTGCTAATGCCCAGTGACATTATTCAAGACATGACATAATATTGCAATGATGATTTCAATAACATGGAGATCTCAACCTAAACAAGGAATAGTGGGAAGATAAATTATGTTATCTATGAACTTGGGAAGAGCAGGTATTCTTCATTTGTCCAGCAGTAGCATTCCAAGGCGTTACTCCTTGGTATCCACCTCCTCCGCGGCCCTCTTAAATAACTGCTAGTTGTATCTGGGTTTAAGGACCCTCCCATGTTATTTATGGGTTAGCGCACCGACACCTGCATATCCTGAGGACTAGTAAATATTGAGCTGTGATAGACGGGACCGCTAAACAACCTGCCATGACAGAGGGGATCAGACAGCTTGACAACCTGCCATGACAGAGAGGACCAGAGAGCTAGACGACCTGCAATGACAGAGGGGATCTAACAGCTAGACAACCTGCCATGACAAAGGGAACCAGCCCCTAAGACAACCTACCACGACAAAGGGGACCAGGCCGCTAGACAAGCTGCCATGACAAGGGGACACACCTAGACAACTGGTTATGACAGTGGGGATCAGACCACTAGTCAACCTGCTGTGACAGAGTTGAACAGAGGCATAGACAAATGCTGACACAATCCAACTGTCAATACACCGTACCATACTCAAGTATATGACTTAATTCATCATGTTAACAATGATCAACAATTCAAATATTCAAACGATTCAAGAAATTTATAAAAGTATGGAGCATCATGGAAGTTTTGCTCACTGGTTAAATGTGTAATGACCCGTCCAAGAATGAGGCGTCGTCCATAAGCAACAGCGTCTGATCGGTCAGAAGCTAGGCCTGCTCTCACTAGCCAGTCACACAAAGCTGTTCCAGTAAATACTTTCTCAAAAGTACGGAATCTGAATCTGTGAAATACATAAGTAAAAATTTAGATGTCAGCTGTTGTAAGAGACCACTATTTTAAGAAATAAGAAACTTGTAAGTTGGATGAAAACTACTGTAAAGAAAGAAAGAGATAAAAAAAAAAATTGTTAGAAACAAAAATGTTCCCAAAGCTGCAAAGTAAAATAAAAGTAAAAGATTTTTAAATAGAAAAAAAAAAAACAAGATAAATTTTTTTTTACACATATTGTGACATATTTTGTTGAATTTTAAAAAAATGTCAAAAGAATTCTAGTTACAGGATTAAAAGAAAATATAATAATAAAGACAATGATTTTCAATTATATGTGGAAGCCTTTTACTTGGCAAAGAGCAAAGAACAAAATGAAACAAAGAAAGTAAAGAAAACTTATTCATCAGGACTACGACAGATAGTTGCTGATGGTGGTTTAACTCTAATTAGTTCAATCAGTACTACTTTTTTCTCAATTTTGTTTTTAAGCCCACACGCTTTAAGATAATAAAATTTTTACAATATTTTTTCTAACTGCTTTAGTGTTTCTCACAGAACTCATTTAGACTCTATTGCTTAATAATTAGGTGGACTTCTTCAAGCCATACTTTTATCACTATTTCTTGGTGCTGGGAATAGTTAAGAAAGTTGGAGCTTTAGACTTAAATTAAATCCTACATAAAGAAACTTGAAAAAGAACAGTTCAGGAACATTTGATATTGAATATTGCCAGGATAAGTAATAATTTTAAGTAGTGTTTTACTTTTGACAATTTAAAAAACGTTTGTCTCAAATGTGCGGCCCCTTAACACCCACATTATATTATGTTTATGTTATACTTAAAGACCCAACGAGTTGTCCCCCCTCCCTCCACCCCATCTTGGGTATGCCACTGCATACAAGAGATTGGATATTGTTGAGCGATTATATAATAGGTCTATCTGTCCTTACGATATCAAACTTCTAGGGATATGAACATGGCTCAAAAATCGGTATTATAAATTAATGTCAATGAAAATCATAATCAAGATTGGATATGAATATATTTTTCATTAAAACTAACAAAAGTGTTTTTCCCTGTTTAAACATCTGTTCCAGCTACTTTGTTCTACATAACTTCATTGAAAGGAAATATCCAGAAAAATGTACTTAAAAAATGGACAAGTTAGCCCCAAAATCCTCTGTGACATGTCGTGCAAATTTATTAGATCAACACTCCTAAGGACACTTAGAGTACACTTCACATCGATGAAATATATTCCCTTCCTGAATAAGTAAAGTGATGGCTAACAATGAACACGACCATGTCCACCCCTAGAGAGATGAGGAGATACAATAGTAGTCATGTCAATAAGGATGTCCTTCAAACACTAAAGTTGGTGGGTTTTACAATTTCTGACAATATTAAATTATTATGTTTTCATGACTGGAGGAAATTAACATTCAACATTTAAAAAATTATCTAAAGTAAGTCTCCCTTAATGAGCACATTTCTGAGGTTTCGAAAAACTGTAGAACCATAGGTACCAATTCATGTACAATGATTGTTGACCAATTACTCCACTAATGACTATTTGAGATAATCTATGTCAATTCTAATTTGAATAAAGTGGGCACTTTGATATGAGTTGATGGCATGGAGTGGCCAATGGTTCGTGGAGGGAGGAGCTGGCCTAGCTGATTTTTGGGCAGGGGGAGGGGGGAATGTGTGGGGAGGGTTACCAGGACTGTGGTAAGGGTGACAGAAAGGCACATTTATAATTTATTGGAGGGCTTAAATATGTCACGTAAAAAAATGGTACATACAGATGCATAGATCTATTTTAAAAGCTAAATTCTTAATCTGGCAGCTTATAAACAAATCTATAATATATATGACAGGCTAATGTAAAACAGATAAACTGCTTAAATGTTGCCTTCTTAATCTGGCAGCTTATAAACAAATCTATAATAATTTTATACAACTGGCAAGGGGAACTCACTGAAGACGTCTAAGTATAATTTCAAATACTGATGTACATACAGCAACACTAAATCAATTCCATGAAACCCCTCTCCAATCCCCCCCTCCCCAAACAAACACACACACCTTTACCTACATTCCCTATTTCAATACACCAACACAAGAGTTCAGTTAATGGTTTTAGATAGAGCTGTTCATATTTACAATCTTCTCAACCAAAAGTCAATTAGATTGGATTAACTTTTCAACCTCTTTCTTTCATCAACATCGGTTTGAATGAAACTCTTAGTCTATGCACATAAGCATTGGCACAGTGTTAAGAACTGCAAAAGTTTGGCTGGGTCATTAAATATAAAACCCCTTTTCTCTAACTCACTTCATATTTTATTTATCATGACTTTGGCTATCAATACAATTCTTTTCTATTTATTTCAGCTGTTTTGGTTAGGAAAGAAAGGAGTAATATATCCACTCATAAAGAAATAGTTTGTGTTAAACACATCAAAAACTTTTAAATCCCTTCAACAGATCAAATGAATGGATTCTAAATAATCACATTGACTTCGTTTCAAGTTTATATTAGTATGTTGAGAATTTTTTAAAAGAAATTCTAAAAATAATGTCACAGTTTAATGCTGTACACTCGTTTTTAAGCCACATTTTGAGTAATTGGGATGATCGGATTATGAGCAGGCCATAGAAGATTTTTATCATTTTCTTCAGGTACATTGAATAATGAATTTGTTATTGTAGATCACCTAGCTCCTAGTCTACCTTATGCTCTACAAGATTCCCTTTCAGAAGCTTTGAATATTAATTTTTTTAAAAGATACCGGATTAGATGATGCCACTATTCGCCAAATATAATGAAAGCTGGCCTTCGTATCTCATCCTAGATATTCTTGGGTTCAGTATAGCTTAAACTGGCATATTATTTTATGGGATCGTCTAATGAGCGGGTTATACACTTTTCAGGCTTTTCCTGTCGATATTTGGGGGTCTGCGAATGAACTAATGGGCCTTAGAAAGAGTATCTACGGTACATGCTTATCTCATCAATAAAACCATCCAACATTATAAGTGATGTAAAGCCAAATGAGCACCAAAGAAAACTATCACACCATAGGAAACAAAATGAATCCTTAACCGAGAATTTAAAAAAAAGGTTGTCAAATTAAAACGCAGCAATTACCCAAAGGTCTATTTTTGACAAATGCGTACTTGTTTCTTGGGTATCGAGCTGTAGAAATGGCATAGCAATTGACCTTTTAAGTACAGATTTTAAATTTATAGAAACATGAACAAAAAAAAACATACGCTTAAAAAAGATGCTGCAAAGAATTGTATGGGATTAAGAACAGCTAATTATTTCAATATCAAAAAATGATAGGTCATCTCTAGCTGAGGTTCAAATGAATAAGCCCATTTGATGTTTCAGGTTAGTGAAGATATGAATTAAGGTTTGTTATACATTTTTTCAAAATAGAAAATTGTATGGAAAAAGCATTTAAACTTTTCCCCCAAATAACCAAAAGACCAGAAAATTAAAAAAATATTTCTGAGAAACAGCGTTCATTCAATAATTTTCATCAGGCCAAATTTAACAGTAAATTTTAAAAGTTATCGAAGTTTTATAAAAATGTGGTGGTGATATTTCCTCCTTGAGTCTTTAGTGCCAATTCATTATAAACTGAAAACAATTGGCCCCTGATTATTTGAATTAATGCAGAAATAGATATTCCTAGCTGTGAAACATGTGTGTGCATAAGTGATTATATAAGAACATATATTAAATGACTATGTAATCAGCAATCAATGAGGTGTCACTTGATCTTGGGCTAACAATACAAAAAGTTAATAAATTTCAAGCAAGATATGATTGATTGTATGGGGGTTGACTTAGCTCAAGCAGGTAAATGAAAAAAATGGTATAAGGCTAAATGTGAGACAGAACAAAACAGCTCTTGTGAAAGCATTTCTGTGCTGAGAAGTGCACAGCACCACAATACAAAGACAATGTGGAACTTTCATCATATACATTTTTTTTATTGCTTTTATGTCTTATTCCTAAACTTTTGCATACAACAACAGAGCTTCATTTTTTTGTTAAAAATTTATCTTTACAATTTTTACCATTTTGTTGAATTAAAACAAATGTTTTTGTTTTTTTCGCTTGTTGGCTTTTTTTTCGGACCCACTCAGTGAAATGTTTTGTCTCACATCAAACTTCCACCTTTTGCCCCATATACAAGTTGAGATAGAAATAGGATATTCTGTCTATAGAAAGTGGGTGAAAATAAGCTATAAACACTGCTTTGAATGCTTTGACATTGTAATGCTGCAGGAAAATATACAATAAACATGGTTTCAAAGGAGTGGAAATGTGTACCTCTGGTGTCAACAGAAAACAAGGCATTTGCATTTAAAGAAGTGTTTGCTTTGTTAAACCAATCCATTAGTTAGATACCATTCCCGTCAATGACATAGAATTAAAGATGAAATTCCATATCAGGTAATGTGTTGCAGCTTGCAAGTGGAATAAATAATTTATATATAAATCAAACTGAGTTCTTTTTATAAGGAAAATATAAAGTTAATGCAGGAATAATTAAGAATACCATTTTTACCAAAAGCTGAAGCAAAAGTTAATAAAAGGGAAATCAACAAACCATTACAGTTTACAGTCTATGGTGAGTTAGACAGCATGGAAAACAAAACACACATCTGCTGAGGAAATTTCAGGGTTATTAAAAAAAAAAAAGTCTTGAAAATGTAAGTGAAAAATCATTGGTTTCTTAGGCTAACCGGCTGATGGCCTCTATAAATGTTAAACATATAACAATTAGGGTACAGTTACTGGCGTATCCCTCTATAAATTTTAAACATATAACAAGTAGGGTACAGTTACTGGCTTATCCCTCTGTAATGTTTAACATATAAACAAATAGGGTAAAGCTTTTTTCTGTGTATGTTTCATGGTTTGATACACAATTGATGCCACCATTGACATCTGAACTTTCTTAGTATGTTCAGGCTTCCATTCAGATACATGTTTATCTTTTGTCCTTTGAATCATTTCTTTTGAACTCTGACCCTCACCTTGTGGTTAGTCCATTTTTTTTATAATTAACATATAGTTGAGAGTAGAAATGTTTGAGCACCTCTAACTTCCTAAAATCACCACACCTCTCACTAAAGTCCATCTGTCCTTACAGTCTGCCGCCCCAACTATCCCCCACAACCTCCTACAATTCAAAAAGTCCTTACAGTCTGCCGCCCCAACACAACTAAACCCTAAACCACCCAACACAACTAAACCCTAAACCACCCAACACAACTAAACCCTAAACCACCCAACACAACTAAACCCTAAACCACCCAACACAACTAAACCCTAAACCACCCAACACAACTAAACCCTAAACCACCCAACACAACTAAACCCTAAACCACCCAACACAACTAAACCCTAAACCACCCAACACAACTAAACCCTAAACCACCCAACACAACTAAACCCTAAACCACCNGGGATTGGATGTTGAAAGTAAACCATTAGCCTATTATTTTACTATGAATCATCTAGAGCAAATAAAAGAAATGTCGGGATTGGATGTTGAAAGTAAACCATTAGCCTATTATTTTACTATGAATCATCTAGAGCAAATAAAAGAAATGTCGGGATTGGATGTTGAAAGTAAACCATTAGCCTATTATTTTACTATGAATCATCTAGAGCAAATAAAACAAACAAACAAAACCATCATTATTTCATTAGTTAGATACCAAGCAGCGTCCACACCACACGATTTAAATGTGAAAGAGAATAAGAAGCATGTAATCAATCAATGAAATGATAGAGCACATTTTGGGGCCCAAATGTAAGTCATGTAAAAAAAAAAATTACTTTAAGGTTGAGACTGTGACAAAGTTGTGAATCACATAATGGATCTGACTAAGAGGCTGTCCACAAATGACATCAAGCACCTGAGGTTAAGAAGGGGATTAGAGAGTTGCGACCGGGGGCTGCCCTCTTCATGAGACATGCATTGCCCAACATTATTAAGAATTTAGGGCCACATTAAATGAAGGTTCTATAAGAAGTTGGTTGGCCATTTGCTGCGGCCCATTATCTCACATTTTAAAGAAAATTTCTTAAGCTTAATAGGTGATATATATATATATATATATATATATACACACACACACACATACAGAGAGGGAGAGAGAGAGAGCCGTAAAAATATTTATTCTCTCTCTTCCATTTTAATTAGCAATACCGGTACCCAAATAAGTTGCAGTTTAACTTTGAGGTGAAAGCTTTCTTTAAAATGTGAAACTATGATACAGGTCTGTGGGCCTGTCACAGCAATGTTCTCTCATCAATGTCAATGATAAGTGAAAACGATTGCAAGTGTTACTGACCAACACAGATCATATCATTAATCTGATGGCATACAATATCTTTTATTTAATTAGTATTAGTGAGTTGGCACTGAATAATGGTACATACTTGTACAACAACAGATGGCATTCTGCAATTAAATTAAGCCAATGGTCGCATACTTGCTGGTATATAAATAAGGTCGATAAATAGGGCAGTTGAATAATTGTTCATCTACTTTAGAAATCAGTTTGGAAGCAAGTTAAAGAGCTTTTCTATGAATATTACCATATGGACAAGGTGAAAGTATGTTGAGAGAAACTCAGACCAAAAACTACCCTTAATAGATTAGTAGTGAATATATAAACCGCATATTATAAACCACATATCAAAACTAAATTCTCAGAATGAGCATTGGCAGAAACTGTACACATCAAGTGACTTAATTATGGACAGCCCTGAAGCTGTACATACGGTGTAATCTAGGAAAACTTTTGGTACATATTCATGACATGGGGAAGACACTATTCATGAACAGTCAAGATTTAAACAAGAAATTTGCTACTGAAATAAAATGTAAGAAAACAGAAAATGATTTGTTGAGATGAAGGGGGGAAAAACAATATTCATTCAAGAATTACGAGGAAAAAACTTACCGTCTATCCCGAACTATTTCTTCCACACAGTTGTCTTTGTGGTAGTCCTCAAACTGTTCACATGTCTTTTTGGTAGCAGCATCCAGTTGATTTAGGCTAGGCAAGCGTAACACTTCTGCACCAAACAGCAGTCGCCTAAGCCTTATTAATAAAATAATAAAACAAAAAATTGAAGCATTATTTATGATATATAAGTTTTTGAAATTAAAGCTATCAGGTATCAATAAGTCATGGAAAGCAACATTTGCTAATTACTAAATTCACTATTATGTAGCCAAAATTTTTGAGCTGAAAAAATCACAAGGAGGTTTTTTTTTTAAACAGGGAGGAAAAGTAAAATCAAGCGGGTTGGGTGACTCTTGTGTGTTTAGCTGGGTTGTGTGTTAAGCTGGCTTGTGTATTAAGCTGGGTTGTGTGTTTAGCTGGGTTGGGTGACTCTTTGAGTTGTGTATTTAGCTGGGTTGGGTGACTCTTGAGTTGTGTGTTTAGCTGGGTTGGGTGACTCTCGAGTTGTGTGTTTAGCTGGGTTGTGTGTTAAGCTGGGTTGTGTGTTTAGCTGGGTTGGGTGACTCTTGAGTTGTGTGACTCTTGAGTTGTGTGTTTAGCTGGGTTGGGTGACTCTCGAGTTGTGTGTTTAGCTGGGTTGTGTGTTTAGCTGGGTTGGGTGACTCTTGAGTTGTGTGTTTAGCTGGGTTGTGTGTTTAGCTGGGTTGGGTGACTCTTGAGTTGTGTGTTGTGTTGGGTGGGGTTGTGTGTTTAGCTGGGTTGGGTGACTCTTGAGTTGTGTGTCTCTTGGGTTGTGTGTTTAGCTGGGTTGGGTGTCTCTCGAGTTGTGTGTTTAGCTGGGTTGTGTGTTTAGCTGGGTTGGGTGACTCTTGAGTTGTGTGTTTAGCTGGGTTGTGTGTTTAGCTGGGTTGTGTGACTCTTGAGTTGTGTGTTTAGCTGGGTTGGGTGACTCTCGAGTTGTGTGTTTAGCTGGGTTGTGTGTTTAGCTGGGTTGGGTGACTCTTGAGTTGTGTGTTTAGCTGGGTTGGGTGACTCTTGAGTTGTGTGTTTAGCTGGGTTGGGTGACTCTAGAAATGTGTGTTTAGCTGGGTTAGGTGACTCTGGGGTTGTGTGTTTAGCTGGGTTGTGTGTTTAGCTGGGTTGGGTGACCCTTGAGTTGTGTGTTTACACATTTGAAAATATGAAAATTTATTCAGCAAATAATGTCTCTTAAAACATACTAGTTTTTTTTTTTTTTACAGAAAATATATATTTTCCTTTTTAAAAAAATAATTTTACACATTTTGACGATAAAGTAATTGCCAACTTATTAAAAAACTTAGTTAAATTGAGACAGAGTGGACATAAAAGATGGATAATGTAAAGCAGATATTCTAAAGAGTTTGAACAACATATTGCAAAATATCAAATTGTAGAAACATGGTTGCTGAAACCTTAACATGTGACCGTTGTCACCCAGAAACCACATTAGTTTGTGCAATGTTTACGCTTCCCCTGTCAAACATCCTAGAGATAAAACTAATCTGGGGCCAAAGCTGCAAAGTTGACCTATAGAGTATGTTCTCATTTCTTTTCTTAATCAAGGACTGTAAAGGAGATCATTTCATTTGAAAACACAAACTCTGAAACAGAAGAGCTAAAAAATCATGGCTGAGATCACTGAAGGGTGAAACAATACATACTTTCATTTATTTAGAAGTGAGAGAGAGAGAGAAAGTTTTTAAACTTTTCAATGCACAAGGCATAACTGCTTTCAATACCCAAAGTTTAAAACCAGCTAATAGGGTGTGAAACTGCAGGAATGACTATTTGCCGAAGGAATTTGAGGTCTGTCAGGTGTAACTGCCCCCCCACCTATTACCCTCAGAAATGAGCCCCATTTACATAATAATCATTAGGGCCTAAATTATTGCTAATTGAAGAAGAATGTATTGATTGTCATTGTCTAAGAAGGTCAATAGGCATCAAATTTCTTTCTTTTGATCTATCTCAAACATAACATTTAGAGTGTTTGCATGCCTATGCTATAATGATAAACAAGGACAAAGCTAACACTTACAAGAAATAATCCCAAGGTTGGGTTAACACATTTAAAATGAATAAACTGAAGGTTGGGGTCAACACATTTACAATAAATCAACTGAAGATGGCGTGAACAAATTTACAAGCGACAGTCTTAAGTTTGGGGGTTAACAAATTACATGGACTCTTAAAAAAAGGATATTCTACAGTTAAAGAAGTTTTAAAAACATAAAAACAACTAAATATCATAAGTGACTCATTAAAAGAATTAACAAACTGCCCTTTGAAGACTAGAGTTTTACATTTTGAATATTTGTAACAAAATGGGTTCACAGAAAATAACTTACTTATTAATTACATGAGTGAATTCATTGTATTTTAAGAATGTTTATAGAATTAATAACTCAATTTATATTTCTTCCATGAAATAACATTGACATTTAATCTATTCATATTAAATTGTAATATTTTTAGATTTGATGAATTCAATTAATATTCAAACTCACCAACTGTATCTAGATTCAAAAGCATTTATCAACTATATGCACATATATTGACAAATATGCTTAGATGCATATGCACATTTATTGACAAAATAACTTAACATATGCACATTTCAACAAAGCAACAGAGATTGGTTTGAAATTGATCTGGAAAAAAAAATTAGGTGCACCAAAATTACCTAACATAAAAAGTATAGACAAATCTATACTTAGACATGTGCCTGTAAGCAAACAATAAAGCATAAATTATGATCAAGTCAAATAATTTTGTTTACATCATTCAAATTATACATATCAGTTTAACACAACTTACATGTTATAGTAGACAACAAATTTTATTTGGACTAATAAAGAAAAACTTCAAAAACAATTCTGGTGTGAGAAAAGGTTTTAACTTGTTTAACATAACACTTTTGTATGCTAGAAGCATACTTTGAGGCATCATTAAAACATATGATCAGGTTTACCGTTTTAAACAGCAGACCAAAAGAGTTCTTACCGTCTAACGATGGGTGAAAACACCAACTTGGTTGTATCAAAGCCAAACACCATGAGGACTAGCAGACCCTGATAGACAGAATTGACAGCCGACATGTTAAATCTGTTAATGAGTCTTAGAAAACTGCTTAGACATTTTATCTCCAAATTAAAACAGGAAAGATCTATAGTATTCCTTTCATCAACTTATTACATGCCAATACTTATTTTAGGAAGGTAAATTAATTTTTTTTAGTGACCCTCAAATTTAAGTTGTTAAATGTATTGTTGAGAGTTGTCTAGTTTAAAACTTTTTGAAATGGAATTTTTATTTGAACAGTTTTCAGAGAAAAAATGAATACAGCATAACAAGATGAATATTCGTTTCCACGCAGTAAAAAAATTTTAAGAAGCATTTTCTGCCATGGACGTTTAAAGTTAATTCAATAGAGTGTCAAGAAACATACCTGTCCATAGTTAAAGACACAGTCTAGAAACTCAATCTCCACATAGATACCAGTTGGCTGGCTGTTAAACATTCGCCAAAAGCATAAAATTAAACCCTGAAATATTTAAGGGTATTTGTTAGTTGTTTTTTTTTTTAAATCTTTCCCTAAATAATTAATAAAACAATACATATGCGAGAATAAGAACCACATTCTTTTTATTAAATAAAACACAAGAATAAATGAGTTTGAAGTTATTTCAACCAATCTGTAACGGTTAAGAAATCCAAAATAAAAGAAACATTAATTGTATATATATTTATTTTCATTGATCTATTCATGGCATCGGTTAGACCTGAGTGAAAAAAAGTGGTGGAGCTGAGCCAAAGTCCCAAGGGGGATGAAAGAATAATACATACAAACACATATGATTTCATAAAACGCATATGATTTCATAAAACACAACTACAGACACTAGTAAGTAGTGTGCCTAAATAACATACTGTGCATTATAGTGTACAAAGATCCATGCTAACACTAGGGCATGACAAATAGTTGATCTTTAAACTGAATTACCCACCATAGTTCTAAAGTTCACAATTTAGATTAATTCTGTTAAAATTATTAAAAGCACTTGATCACAGCTCTTGCGGCAAGCCACTATCTGCACTTTGTAAATAGGTATAAAAACTTGTAGCCCAGTTTTGGCACAAGGGTTCCATTGATTTGTTAATGGCCTTATCTTTCTGTAAACATTAAATTTAGGGACCATTTCTTGGAAAGGAGCACCCGGAGCAGCCTTTAAATATGTTATACACCAAAGTGCTTGGCTCATGTGGAGTTTGACAGTCCTACAGTATCCTCCACTAATCAACCCAGTGAAATCTGCCCAAAAATGAATTTAGCTCAGTTTTTAAAAAATGTTTAGATACTAGCATAAGTGAGTTGAATTGTTTTCAATTTATCATTTCAATTTAAGTATCTGGAAATTCCACGCACCAAAATATAGTTTTAGTCATTTTTTAAAATTATGAACTAGATAACAATATTGTAATGTACAGTAACAATTGGTCTAAAATAACAACAAGAAATTAATTCTAACAGTAATAAGTATCGTATGCTGCGGGTAATAAGTAGCATATGCAGGACCAAAATAGCTGAAGAAAAATGACAGAAATTTAAAGCACTTACAATAAACATGGACAAAAGTAGCAGTAGCAGCAGTATCAGATGGTGGGCTGTTTGATACTCCTCCATGGAGAGTTCCTTGACAGTTTTAGGCTCCTCCTCCTGTGGTCCATCTCCATTGACTATAACACTGGCCGTATAGGAACGTAACCTATCCATGCAGGCATGGCGCTGTTCTGTGCTACACTGATTCAGTAAACAGGTGCGCTCTGAAATGTTCTCCATGGCTTCGGTGCCTCCTGCCTCGAACTCACTGAAGATACTATCTGAGTTTTTTTCCATGTAGGGAATGAGATCCTCTATACTAGTTGCTGAAAAGTGATTAAAAAATGAGAGAAAATAAAAATGAAGTTAAAAAAAAAAAAACAAGCTTTCTGTGAATTCAGTTGCTTATTCATAAACTTTGTTATGATACAAAAATCTGCTCTTCTTGCAATTAGCAAAATATTGATGGCGGTAGCAGCTAATATAAACAGGAGCATTAAAGACACCTTATAACAGTACAGTACCATACAAGCCAACATAATAAAGAACAGTACCATACAAGCCAACATATTAAAAACCAGTACATACAAGCCAACATATTAAAGAACAGAACAAGCCAACATATTAAAGAACAGAACATACAAGGCAAACTTAAAGAACAGAACATACAAGCAAACTAAAAAAAAAGAACAGTACCATTAAAGTACTATTAAAGAACTGTAACATATACATTTTGTTACTATAGGCACAAGTCTGAAAATGTTAAAATTAGGTAAAAATTAATACGTTTATTTGTTTTTTCATTTGAAGCCTTAACATATCTAGTTTCAATATTTCCTACAAACTATCATATGATATAACCTCCTTTGCAATGTATATTTATTCATGATTTTAATACTTTATAAGGCAGTTATGCATTTTCTTATGGTCCACTAGTAAGATAGTTAAATAATCATCAACACACACAGCACTTACATTTTTTAATATTTTGATTTTCATTGTACGTTTGATAATTTCTGCCATTTTTTAACTTTGTTTCATCTTTCCGAAGCAATTTGTGTGACTGACGCCCACCAGATGCTTCCATGGGTTCTGATCCCTCTTCATTGATGACTGGGTATTTATCGTCCCTTGTACTGATCATACTATCTTGCCTGTCCACAAGGGACTGTCTGCTGATGATGCTGTCCTGTCTCTCTACTATAGACTGCCTGGCTGGCCTGGCACTAGCTATACTCTCTTGTCTCTTGTACTCAGGACTTTGGGATATCCCTTGTTTCTCCAGGCGTTGCCACCACACAAGGGAGGTTATTGTGACAATAAGTGTCAGCAAGAGAATTACTAAAGAGAAAGCAGTCTAAAGAGAGAAGAAGTAAAAATGGAGGAAAACATTTTGGACCATAAATTTTAATTTAATATAATAAATATATTTATTTTCTCACAAATAATTGCTAATTTGTTAAAAGTTTTTATCAAGGTTTCAATAGATAACGTAAAATATTCAGGACAGGCCCACATATTTATTACCTGAACTTTTCCATAGTGAAACGCCGGATCAATTTCTCCTGCCAAATTATGAGATCCCAACAGAAATAAAATACCGGTAACAAAAACTGGAACCCTGAAATAAAATGTAACCATGAAAGAAATTCTCCAAATTTAATTAAAGAAAAAAGTTATTGAACAAAAAGAGCATTTAATAATTTTTTTAAGAAAAAAATTAACTGCAAATGACAACATTCAAAATTACCGAACTTGTTTTGAGAGATCAATTAAAATATGAGGGAAGTTTTACAGCAAAACTAATTATTGGTTAAGTTTGAGTTCTCACAAAGAAAAGTGAAAAGAATGAACTTAATTAATTGTATCATACTTTTCATTCTTTAACTGTCTCTCAGCTATTTAGTTCGTTATCAAAATACTAAGATTTCTTTCTTAGGCTTACCCAAATCCAACAAAGTAAAACCAGACTTGCTTGCGCAATATAAAACAAAGACTTCGAGTGTGTAACAGACAAATGACAATGGCTATAGCGGCGGTCCAGCACCTTGCTGAGAAGACACCCACCAGCAGACATATGATGATAGGATAATGATGCCAGCCCTTAGTGTCCCCATGGCAATAGAATGTTATCATACCAACACAGGCGATGATCTGGGAGAAAAGACATTGACTGTTAATGTAAGGTGATTTAATGGTGAATGCAAGTAAAATTGTAAATATAAATACATCTAAATAGACTGAATATAGTTACTAATTAGTTTATGCAACAAAGGAAAGAAAATTGTCAGTCCCATTTTTGCCACTTTCATCAGTTCAAATCATAAATAAGGATTGCACAGGTTTCTCATGTTAATAAATACACTTACATGTGAGAACATAAAAGCCATTGTAAAGCGATGAGGAACACGTTTCCATTTGCCACTCACAACAAAAAGGCCCATAACCCAAATCTGAAACAAAAATTTGTCCTTGATTTCATTATCACAAATATATTTATTTATTTATTTATTTAGGCATTTTTATATAGCGCTTATCATAAAGCTCTAAGCGCTTTACAATTATTAAAACATGTAAACTAAGTAAATACAAATGAGACACTAGGATAGTAACTACTATTCTATAGAAACAATGAAAATGGCTATAAAACGAGGACACTTTGACACTTCAGGATCAACCCGAAACAGAAAATGAGGTAGGGCAAGGAGGGTGCATCACAGGTCATAGGCGGACCTAAACAGATGAGTTTTAAGGGACTTTTTGAAAATGGACGAGGTTTCACTATGACGTATATGGAAGGGGAGCTGGTTCCAGAACGTGGGCCCATGGAAGCAGAAGGAGCGTTCACCGATGGTCTTAGTTTTAGTTCTTGGGATTGAGAGGGTTCTACTGTCAATGGAAGAACGTAGTTGTCTTGTGGGGATGTAAGGAAGCAACAGTTCAGAGAGATAGACAGGAAAGTGAGGGTCAGTGAACGAGTTGAAGCAAAGATTGGCAGACTTGTATTTGATGCGAGAGGATATTGGAAGCCAGTGGAGTTGCCGCATGTGTGGTTGAATGTGGTCATGTTTCTTTGATTTAAAAATGAGTCTGCATGCTGAGTTCTGTGCCTTCTGAAGTTTTTCTATGTGGTGTTGAGGAATGCCTGAGAGAAGAATGTTACAGTAGTCAAATTTTGAAAGAATGAGTGAAGAGACGAGAGTTTTTGTGGCATCAAAGGAGAGGAGGTGTCTAATGGTGCTGATTTTTCTAATTTCGTTATATGCTGATCTGCATATATTCGTGACATGTTTGTCCATGGAGAGGGTGTCCGTAAGCGTGACTCCAAGGTTTCTGGCAGAGGGAGAGAGTGTTATGTCAGAGTTGCCAATAGATATAGAAGAAGGAGCGAATGGAGGGAGAGGTTTGTTTTGAGAGTGGATGAGAAGGATTTCCGTTTTATCATCATTTAGCTTCAGTTTGTTGCAAGTCATCCAACGCTTTACATCGTCCACGCACTCCTGTATGCGAAGGATTGTGGCATCAAGTTGATCAGGAAAGCAAGAGTCACTGATTTGAGTGTCATCAGCAAAGGATTGACTGGAAACTGAGTGGTGGCTAATGAGAGATGATAGAGGTTTAGTGTAGAGGATGAAAAGGACCGGCCCAAGGACCGATCCTTGAGGAACTCCAATAGACAGGGCTGAAGGTTTGGAAGAGCGGTTGGAAATAGAGACTTTTTGAGTTCTGTCAGAAAGATATGATTGAAACCAGTTTAAAGCTGAGCCAGTAAGTCCGAAAGAAAGATGAAGGCGGTCAAGAAGAATCTGGTGGTCAATGGTATCAAATGCAGCAGAGAGATCTAACAGAGTGAGAATAGAGAGTTTGCCATCGTCCATCGCGCGCAGGAGGTCACTCATGACTCGGACCAGTGCTGTTTCTGTGCTATGACCAAGTCGGTAGGCGGACTGAGAGGAAGGATAGAGATTGCGAGAATGAAGATAGCCAGAGAGCTGAGAGAGTATGAGTTTTTCTATGATTTTTGAGAGAAAGGAGAGGTTGCTGACGGGGCGGTAATTCTTGAGTGTATATATTTCCCTCCTACAAATTTTATAGCAACATGTACTTGTTACAAAAAAATTTGCTCTCTAAATTTCCTTACAACAATACTTTTATTCATTGAATAGATGATAGAATTTATAGAGTTAATTAAAACGTTAAAGGGCCTACTCTGGCAAATGAGCCTCAGATTATCAACATTTTTCTTTTGTTCAATTACCATACATGGTGTGAGTTTCTACACATTGTTAATAATTAATTTTTACCCGAAGGAATGTTAAATTAATGACATACAAATTAATAAAATATAAATATTAATATATTAAAATGGTATAACATTCATCAGGGTAGTTGCTACCCTATTCAATGTCCACTTGTAAACATGCACTTACGCAGCAAGTGAGACTGATGATGCTAACATCAAAAGATGTGCTACTCAGCACGTTCCTGTAGTCAGCACCTGTCACCACTATTAGCGTCATCATTTTAGCCGAGACAAACATCAGAGGAGCCGATAAGAAAGTACCCATCACCAGCCCTGTAGCAATCTGAAATCACCGGTTGATTTTTGTTAACTGGACTGCACAAATTGATTCATCCGCTAACAACAAAGCAGATGAAGCTAATACTGAACATTAATGCAGGCCGTTTCATATATAACTTAATGTATATTTCAACAATATGAAACCCACAAGAACATTTGTCAGCACCATAACTGTGTACCATGTTCATAAAATGTGAAATGACCTACGCAATGAACTTACGATATCTTGGGCGATGCCATAATCACTGGCATATAGAAAGACAGAAGGGGCTGATGGGAAAGTGCCATAGAGAAATCCATACATGCTGAATGATGTTGATACATTGCCATTTTCCAGCCAGCCCATAACTTCCCAGGTTACTAGGGGCAGTATTAGACTGAAAGCAAATGATGATAAATAACTTACAAAAAAATGAACTGGTTTTCATGTACAACCTTGGATTAAAACCTTATTTAAACACATATTTAGATTTTTATTGAGGATAGATGTATTATAGACTAAAAAATGTTAATCTTTTTAATTTAGTTCTTGTTCTAACTTTAGAATTAAATTTGAAGTTTATCAGGGCTTGTTTATAAGTATTAATCTAAAGCAGAACTACGCATGCAGAAGAAATGCATAAGCAAATATTGAAATGATATTTTATTACAAATCATTTCAATAGCTAGTTGTAATGTGAACTAACCTTATTATACATCATATGACAAAAAAATGAATAAAATTAATTCCATTAATTCCAGCTGAAATAGTTGTTACATAATAGACCCTTACGTCTTTGCTGTGATGAGAAGCACTGGAACAACAAGACCCATACCCAGCTGACTACGAACTTTGCCAACCATACTCAGACCAAGGTAGAACAGGGCAGAGGCATTGTAAGCGTCCCCTGTAAAAGATATATATCAAGTCAATATACTTTATTGGATCAATTACGATCCAAAAGGGAATGTTTTTAGGTACCGAAATAACAGGAACAAATTATTAACAGACCAAGATTTCAACAGAAATAATAATAAAAATAGCCAAAGGGTAGACATAAGCCTTTTATAGAAATAAAATGATAAATAAGAAGCAAATTTTTTATAACCATCTGGCTCATGGTTGATGATATAGAGAATATATGACAATTGTTTTCATTTTACATCCCTTCATATGGATGTAGGTATTTAATTCACAACTTTTTATACTATGATGATAAAATGCTAATGATTGGGAATTCAATGAATAACTTTGTCAGGATAGCATCAAAGAAATGTTTTTTTAGTGTCGCCAAGGGTCTGTGAGACCAGTACCACTGGATGGCAGGAGCTCCCCCAAACATTAGTGTACAGGATCAATAGAGGTTCGTTCAGCAAGCAGTTGGATGTAGATGGCAGAAGCTCCCCCAAGCATTAGTGTACAGGACCATTGCAGAAGGGATGTTCAGTCAGCAAGAAGTTGGATGATGGTAATATAAAACTTCCAATTAAAAGCAATGGTTGATTAAGTTTATGATTGCTAATGTATAAAATAAAATGATCCAGCCTGGTCCTTTATACAAACATACATTAGAGAGCAAAAATGTGCCCAGGGCGGCTGAGTCAAAGGTGTGTAACAGTTTTTTAAAGTTTTTAATGAAAGAATTATATGTCAAAATGATACAATTTATCACTTACCCAGTACAATGAGGATGTCACTTAAAATCTCAGGGACAGACCCAGAAAATATGAAGTTTCCAAACACCCCAATTGTTGTCATGAAGACAATAGGGTTGAGAATGACACCTTTGACAACATGCATAACAGCAGTTCTAAGTTTTGATTCTTTTGAATCATCCTGCACGGATCTATGCTTATGGACCTCCATAAGGATGAAGCCAATGGGGTTGAGTAGGACTAACGAGATGGGTGCAATAAGATACAGATACTTGAGGTACTCCGGGTGAGTTCTACCATACAGAGCTTGCACTGAAGATGGAAATGTAAAAACTTCTGTGTGCTTATGTAAGTTGACATCATTCTAAATATCAATGTCATAAAAACCAGTCAGTCAAAACTTGTTTTTACTTATACTTTCTACCCCAGCAAGAGTTCGTTAGTCAGTGTGTGGGAAATTTATATGAATTATCTTCACAAATTAAAAAAATCTAAGAGGAAAAGTAGATTTTTTTTTCCATGAACCTGAATAAACTCTCCAATATTAAGTTTATCAGTTATTTTTAGCAACCATGTCCTAATAGTCAGACAATGCTCTTCCACTCTTTTATTATCCTCAAAACTAAAATATCACATCAATACATCTAGTTAAATGATATTTAACATCTATGACAAAAGTCTAGATGAGAGCCAGAGTCAATTGTTGTTTTAATCATTTGCTTCAACATTTCGCATAAATATGAGGCAAATTATATATTCATTTTGCTGTTTAAAAATACTATATCATCACTCATACATAAGCAGAATGGTGCACTACATAAATTTGCCAACATCTGTACAGTGGTATCAAATTAATGGAAGTTTTTTGTATTCATAGAATATTAATTGGTTAGTCACCCTGTAACAGGCATACACAGGGATATTTTTAATGATAGGAGACAGCTGGACCTGGTGTCATATTATTGACAGTATCATCAATATCATATAAATTACACCAGGTTTCAGTAGTAAAGGCCACATGAAAGTCTACATATTTAACAAGTGATCAATGTCGACATCTATAACAAGTGAAATCTGCATTTATAACAAGTGGTAATATCTATATTTATAACAAATGATAATATCTATATTTATAACAAGTAGTATACCTTCTCATTGGTATACCAGGCAAAATTTAGAGTAGTAATTTTTCTCCTATTGCAGAATCAAAAACTGTTGATGTTGTCTTTAAAATAATTTCATCAAATATTAGCCATTTCAAGTACTGGTAATGAATACTTAGGAAATAAGAGCTGTTGGTTTTCACCATATTCAAAATACATTGTTGTTGGATTTTATGAACTCATTTATAGCTAGTTATTTTAATCCTTTCAATTCATTTGTTAAAACTTACCAATTGGATATCCCAGTGCAAAGTCATTGCTCTGAGTAGCAAAAATGCCAAATATGGCTGCATAGCCAAGGTTAAGTGGTCGCTTGACCAGGAGTGTGACCAGACCCACAATAACAAACACAGAAACCTTTGCTATGAGTATTCCAACCAGGAAAAGCCAATTTACCTAAAGACGAAAAGAAATTTGAGAAAGAAAGTATTTGCTTATTATGCACATTGTAAAATAAATGCACGCTTATAAAGATAGCTTTAAATCCCAATCAAATGGTGATACTTCAGAGTGGTGATGATGTAGAGTACTTTATATCGTCAAGGTTTCAGCTAACTATAAAATAAATCCAGATATAAATGGGAAAAAAAATCAATAAATGTTCAAAAGTACTGTTGACATGTTTCTATTTAATATATGTGGGAAGCTGGTGAAGGAATTATCAAGCCACTAATCTCTACAATGGTTTATATATATAGGTGCTCGAGTAGGCTTGATTAAGACAATCTCTACAGTGGTTTAATATATCTAGGAGATCATGAAGAATGATTAAGACAGTAATCACTACCAAAAATAGTTTATTGCTTCATATGCAATGAGAAAAAATTCAAAGTTAAGTTAACGAATTCCAAAGTGAATCTCTATGGGTGGACACAAACTTAACATTTAAATTATTATAGCAACTTTTGTTAAAACTGTGTTATACAAACATGTTAAACTACTACTAACATTGTGTTAGAAAAAAGTCAGAGAAGAGCAGAGTTGTGGACAAGATTTGATGTTTCTCATCACTAAAAACACACCAATTTTACTTTTACTCACTGCACTTGTAATATTTAACATGTAACTTAAACATCTCTTATGTCACATTTCTTTTTTATGTTTACATAGTACACTGACTTAAGTTGCATAATAAATCAGATATTGATTCTTTTTAGTGATCATAATCTGACTTAATTAAGCTCACTTAGGGTATGTTATCCTTTACTTACAATTTGAAAACCAGATGAGTAAAGTTTATGAATAAAAATCATCACACTGGTTAGGTGTGTCATTCATAAGCTTTATGAATAATATTTTAAAGTAAAGTTTAACTTCTGCATGTAATAATATAACACAGGAATGTGGTTAATAAAATTTTCAACACATACATTTTAAGGTTGTTTAAATTCTCAAATATATTCTCTTTTTACAACAACAATGTTTAGTCAATGCAGTCAATGTTTAATCAATACTTTTTCCAATTTTAAACACTTTCAATTAAAATGAGTTATTGTAGAAAATTATGAAACTACTCACTTGGTAGAATGTTTCTACAAATAAAATTGCTGGAAGATGATGTGTTCAGAAATAAAACTAGTAAACTCAAGCATTTTCTGGCACAGTATTTTATATCATTAATTAATGTTCATAAAACTCCATAAAATAAATGGGACATTTTCTTTATGAAACCTATCACGGAATGTTTTATTTTATTAATTTAATATTATAATATAACATAACTATCTATCTAGAATAACAATGTGTTTTAAAATGTAATAGAGAAATTCTCACCTCTGAAAAGTTAAGCTCACACATGCTTTTAAATAGCAGTGCAGGGAGGCAAAACTTGGAGACAAACGTTCCAATGCCTGAACTTTGAGTAGGTGTAATGATGCCAGCCCTCCCAGCAATGTAGCCAAAGAATATGATGACAAAACATTGGATGATGGCACGATATAAATGATCAAAAGAAACATCACTGACATCAGAGGAATTTCCAGGATATGTGAATGTTGCATTCATTCTCAAATTAATAATTACACATTAATACTAATAACTTATGAGGTACCGGTTATCTGTAAAAAAAATAATTAAAGATTAAATGTAAGTGTAAGTAATAAATAAAACAAATTTATTTTTAAAAGCTCTGGCTCTGAAGTGGCCAATGCCAATGCTGTTGCATCCAAGGATTGGTGTTGTAAGTCTAATTTTATACTATAATTATAGCCATTCTTCCTACCTAGAGTAGCTTAGTTCTGCCTATGTCTGCTATGGCTATTATGCTATTGGTGAATTGACTTTATTTATTCATTTAATGGAGCTATTCACTAATATCGTGTTTCACTTTTGCCAATTTAATTGTCACATGTAATGTACTGTAGTAAAGTGTAAAGCTGTCCTTGTAACAATAAGGCCTTGTTCAGCTTTAAATGTATAATTATTAAATTAATAGTAGTATGCCTAATAATTAATAAGGCTTAGTAACTTCTTAGTAGCAATAAAATTTTAATTTAAAAGATAAATGACAATGTCGTCTGCTTTCAATAGTAGGCCTAATTTATTATAATTATAGTAAAAAGTTTTGATCTGACCCACCAGACATTATAATCTAGGATCATAATCATAAACAAATGCTATAAATTTGTCAAACTTGTAGTTAAGAAGTTCTAGTCTAACTCAAAATGTTAAATAGCTGACTATTTCAGTTTTTCTGCACATTTGACGTGATTGCGTAACTGTTTTTAAATGTTAGTTATACTACTCATATTGACAATATTACTTAATGATTGTTTCACTTCACTTAGTTAGAATAACATTTGTATTACTATCTATTAGTATTATTCTAACTATTATTAGTATTACTAATACTAATAGTATAAATAGTACATAGTAGATTCACTGGTTTCAGCGATGGGATTTGTAGTATTCATTAGTATTGATATTGTCATTGAGAACGGTTACCGGTTAGTCCCTTATCACAGTTTAAACACTAAAAATTTGAATATAGTCCGACTTGCCTCAATACGTTGACCCATTATTGATTAAACGATAAGACTGCCTGACGTAAATTATCACAAAATATGTTTGTCTCTTTTGTCTTCATCCATGCCCTACATTTATTACTACATTTGCATCCTTCTAATTATGTATCCCGGCTGGTGCAGTTTGTAAAGTTAGCGGTGCAGGTTCTCCTTCTTCTCCCAGGATATATTTATCAAATAGTTATTTTTGAAATGTTACAAATCCAATCACGGTGTAGTGCAAATTTATTGATCAACAAATAAATATTTATTATGAACGATGATATTTTTAAAAAAGTAATGTGTCAGCAGTCAGTCGGGTGGGGGTGAGGGGTGCTTTTCAGGCATTTTTTCATTATAGCTATTTACCACGGTCCACTGGCGATAAGCTTTTGTTCCCAGCTTAGTTTTGCCCATGGAATTTATATAATCATCAAATAATTCTAGCGCAGCGATATTTCACAGGTTCCCTTATTTCAGTAATTTAAGAGTTGAAAGATAGGCCTATTCCCCCACCCCAGTGATGCCCGAAAGCAACACTGCAAAAAGGCCTACCAGCTTATAGCCTCCTTGGCAACATGGGCCGTCGTGTTAAATATTTTATTGCAAAAGTTGGTGCGCTGAAGACATAAGGAAAAATGAACGCATGACATCACTGACTTCACCAACAACAAAGGTTGGCAATATATATATATANCGGTTGTCAATTTACCCTCTCTTTTTTTTCCGGGTACAGTATCGCCGCCCCCCCCCCCAAGCTATTAAAGTCACACTTTCGAAGTAAAACAAGTCTTTAACAAATAACAACTACTTAAAACTTAATCTAAAACAAATGACTATTAAACTATTACATTTATAAAAGGTGACATTTTCTGTCAGAATACATCCATCACAACATAAAGTTAAACATCACTGTCCATTTCAGGTTTTAGATGTATGATTAAAAAAAAATGTTTTAAAATGTGTGACGTCACATTTGATCTTACAACACCCCCGGTCACAAACTGTCACCCCCCCTTAAAACAACCCCCCCCCCCCACACACACACACATATACTTTAAAAAAAAAAAATTATTTTTACTGAGTGAGTTATAAAGGGCAAATACCACTCTCTGGATTTTTGTAACCAATCAAAATTTTAGGTTGAATAGTAGAATAATCATACAACTTTTTGCTTAAATTATAGTCTTACAAGACTTCAGGGACGTAGCAAGGGGGGGGGGTGCGGACTGCACCGGATGACACCATCCAAGGGGCTGACACCAAATGGAAAAAATGCATATTTACAGAGCACAAACTGCTCGGTGTAATCTAATTTCATTAAAGGGAAACCGATGACACATACGTTTTTCACACATATAACCAGTCAAAAGGCGTGTTTTATTTAGAATTCAAGGATGATGCGTTAGAAATGCGGTGACACTATTTTAGGTCAGAAAAACATCGTTTTTATC
This sequence comes from Lymnaea stagnalis, assembly GCA_964033795.1. Classification (NCBI taxonomy): domain Eukaryota; kingdom Metazoa; phylum Mollusca; class Gastropoda; family Lymnaeidae; genus Lymnaea; species Lymnaea stagnalis. The sequence continues at coordinate 363,948 of CAXITT010000320.1, read as the reverse complement.
ATAATGTAACGCCCATTGAAGTGTTCGGTATGTGATAGGAAGCTATATGTAGCCTATATCTAATTTATGAGACTTAAAGCTTTCCATTAATATCAAATGCGATTCAGTCAGGCGATTCTAAGTACGGGAATCGAATCGGTAAAAATTGAAAACATTTTAAAAATGAATTTTACTCATTTATAAGTATTACAAAATAAAGTTTTTCACACTTTTCTTATATCTTTAATTGAATTAAATAGATTTTTTTTTTAATTCTTAAAAAAAAAAAAAAAAAAAAAAAAAAAAAGGGTTTTAAACTCTCCCCCCCCCCTCTCTCTCTTACATATGCCTGAGATTGCACCCCAAAACAATCACTCACCCATGTAAAGGAGTTATGTTTTAAAGGTTGTCTCATCACAATCGGTTTAAAATACTTTAAATAGGACATAAGACTACTATTAATTCAGGTCAAAACTATGACTATTGCGTTTTCTAAGTCTGTTGATATTAATATTGCTTATATCACGAACAATGAATTGGGGCCCCCGGCCAAAAAGGAGTGGATTTTATGATTTCATTATTCATCGTTTTTTTTTTTAAATATGGATCATCAAGTGCATGCGTCCTAAGTTATGTCAAGATTCACCTGGAGCACCGGTAAAGTTGTCCACCGACTGCAACAGCTACTAGAGCGACACCTTTCCACTATTCACATACGGCGAACCATTCTCAAACAGGCGATCGATCTCAAGGTGGCCTGTGTAGCGCCCCAAAGGGGACAAGCAACCTGTTAACCTGGGAGTACATTGCATCAAAAGTTACACATGCATAATTGTGTTCAAGATCTCTGCTCCCAAGCTCAACCTCTTAAAAAATGTGACATGCATGCATATATATATTATATATAAATTCTAAGAAATAAAGCTTTTCTTTTATACCAAATACGATCTAGTCGGGGCGATTCTGAGTACATGAATTGATGAGTGTACTGGTCGCTTTCATTCTGAACCCCAGATCAGATCATCAGCAATCAAGGAAGTAGCATATATGTTTGGGGGTGTTCAATCCAAGGGTCTACTATCAGCAAGTGAAGAAGAGTTATTGGTGTCCGTTCCAAAATTAACCTCTTTCTATGATGAGTTATCAAAATATGAAATGTTAAGAAAAATACCAAGGCGTAGAGGACACCGAAAGACAGCTGATATGAATTTTTACAACGTCATGTACTAGTCAGTGTTTGAATTTTTGAAATTCATAGCTCTATGGGACTTCCTAGAATCTCTTCCAATAAGCCTTCAATTGTTTCTTACGACCCGTGTTTCTGTGGTTTCATGTGAACGGAACTTTTCAAAACTAAGGCTTATCAAGACCTTTATACTACCCGTCATGGGACAGTCTATGATTTCTAATCTGGCTCTACTCTCAATTGAACGTAATACAGTGAACGACATTGATTATGATCGAGTCATTTACAGGTTTGCAACTTTGAAAAACAGGAAAGGAAAATTTTAATTAAATTAAATGTTATGAAAAATAACTCTACTGCTTAATGTTGTTAAAGTTCTTAAATACATTTAGCTTCTTTGGCTCAAGAAGAAATCCATCGTGGGGGGGAAAGGAGTGTGTGTGTGGGGCGTGGGGGGGGAGGGTGACACCATGAGTTTACCGCACCGGGTGACACCAACCCTAGCTACGCTACTGCAAAAACTGGCCTCATTGTTTTTGTAATTAACTTGCAAAGTGGAAATAGCATTTTCGTTCCATAAGTAGCTCACAATCTTGGACAATTTAATGGAAAATTTCTGTAGACGTAATATCAAGACTTTCTTTAAATCTTTTGCCCTGACATTGTTATTCTGATTTAAAAAAAACAAAAACATTAAGACAGTAAAAAATGATTGGCAATTAATTCATTAACGTTTATAATTACTTAATTCCGCAAAAGAATTGAACCCCAAAAAGGCTTCCAATGTATGCTATCCTGAGTTCAGCATTCCGTTGTTTGGAGTTTAAGATGGACATGTATATAAATGCAGTTAATGTCATTCAAAGTTTAAATCAATTGGTTTCCAACGTTTAATGTGGATATGATGTCAACCATTGATATGATACTGCATTTAAAATCGACTAATTTTCTATTGAAATGGTACGTTTCAGTGTGCAGCTTTTTGGCATTTTCATACCCCGCTGGCAATTGCTGCGGTATCTTTCTGAAAGTCCTGCACTGCCAAATGGGGTATGAAAATGCAACAGAGCTGACCGTGATGGCTTTTACGATCTAGCTGTCAGGTCCATCGTGTACACACCAGGTACTACCATTTTAAGCCACACCACGTACTACAAATTTAAGTCACACCAAGTACTACAATTTTAAGACACGCCAATTACTACAATTTTAAGACACGCCAAGTACTTCAATTTTTTAAGACAAGCCAAGGACTACAATTTTAAGACACACCAAGTACTACAATTTTAAGACTACCAATTACTACAATTTTAAGACACACCAAGTTCTACAATTTTAAGACACACCCAGTACTACAATTTTAAGACACACCAGGTACCACAATTTTAACACACACCAAGTACTACAATTTTAAGACACACCAAGTACTATAATTTTAAGACACACCAAGTAAGTACTACACTTTTAAGACACACCAAGTACTAAAATTTTTAAGAAATACCCAGTACTACAATTTTAAGACACACCAGGTACTACAATTTTAAGACACACCAAGTACTACAATTTGACTGATGTAGACCATTTGTTCCCGGGATTCTCCTATTTCTGCACGCGTGATATTAAATAATCTCAGTGATTTATCTCAAGTCTGTTAGATTATCTGATATCAATCGGCATGTCGCTATTATCGGTTACACAAGCCAATGATGTCATTGAGACAGGTCAGAATCAGTGCACTTCTAAACATCGTCATCACGAACTATGATGTCACGGTTTGAAACATCATCACATCTTCCATACCAAGCCACCAATGCCATACTTTTGGTAATGTTTAGATTTAATCACATGACTGGAGATGAGAAAATGAGAGAGCCCCAACCACCAATGATCTTGCTTCACTTCACGTAGTTAAACCTTTAGGTGCTCCACAATTCTACTTTCCCTATCAGACAGATATACAATTAATAAAACATTATCGCTCCCTTCATTTATCATTCAAAGTTTCTTATCGATCCGTTTGATTTTTTTCTCATTCATACATGTGTCACGTGATTTCGGTACGGGATACATGATTGTACCACGTGGACTTCGTTACATGAACATTGGGTTAAAGAGTTCTGCAAGCCATGAGGCAGTAGCGTGGACAAGACACTGAAGCTTGCATGTCATATGATGGTGTCAGCGTGGTATTGACGTCTAAGCAAGGGACACAGCTCTTGAGTGCCAGTTTTAACGTGAACTGAAACAAGCCAATTTAGTTTTGGATACTTTATTAATTATTTTAAATATGGAGTCCTTCCGTAAATGGGGGCGTCCATTTATTACGTACACAATTATTACACAATTTTTACTACCACCCCCTCCCCCCCGCCATGTCAACATCTGTCAAACTTTCAAAGATCCCCCCCCCAAAGTAATTATGTCAACATNCCCCCCCCACCAAAAAAAAAAAAAATTAAAAAAAATTTAAAAAAATATAAAAAAATAAAAAAGTAATAAATTATAATATAAATAGATCTAAATATTACTTTGTGCTGATCTATTTAAATGACTCCTACAGTTGTAGGAAAAAACATTTTATTACATCTTAATCAACAAGTTAAAAAGTGTGTACACTTAAATTTTATAACGTAGAATCGATTAAAAGGTTGCTAAAGACTACATATCATCATTGTTTGTGGAAGTATGAATAGGATTATTGTTAGTATGACTGACAATTGTAGCATAGTTTCTACCTGCTATCATGATATCATCCTGACATGGAGTATGCATGTATCGCTCTATCGTAAAAATGGGCCTAGTAGCTGATTTATCCTTTTCATCTAGCGGGACTGATATTCCAGACAAGTGAACATCATTCTCTAGATGCATTGTCAGTTTGAGCGATAATTGCCATAAGCTCTCTCTGTCTCCTGGCAGCTACTTGCATTAGTCGAATCATTTTTTGTTGAGTGGCCGGTGGTAATTTTTTATGCTCACGAGGGCATTGTCGGTGCTGTTGAAACATGCTTTTTAAACATGAATTGAAATGCAAAAATCGATGTTACAGATTTTGCACATACGTTCAAGCAGCGATGACTGGACTGAGTGACAATAAAGATCAAATGGAAGAAATTATGAATGCCTTTGTGAATCGAGGTAACATATTATCACATTTGACAGACTGATTGAAGAAACAACAAAAAAAAAAAAAAAAAAAAAAAAAAAAAAAAAAAAAAAAAAGATGGAAATCTGTGTAAGTCCCTCCCACAAGCATCTGGTGCCCTGAGGCCTTCACTGGTTTGAAAGACTGGAATTGGTGGGGAAACTGTTTTCTTTTGTAAAATGTGCGGTATGAATCAGATTAGTGGTCACATTTCATTTCTTTTCCCCCCAATCTCAGACCTATAGCTAGTCATACTGTAGCGTCTTTTCGACTGCACGGTGTTATTATTGTTACTCACTTTACTTTCCCCTCATTCTCAAAAGATAATAGTCATCGCCATCATTTGTCTTGACTGCGCATCACACTTGAACCTTGTCCCTCTGCCCTACCTGCAACATGATCGCAAACAGACCAGACCGCCCTAGTCATTTGCGACCACCAGAATTAACAGGTGAATTATAGAGGCCAACGTTTGACTTCTCTTGCACTAACAAAGTGTGTTAACATCCTGACTAGCCATCTGCAGTGCACAGACAGACAGAGACACATTCAATAAATCTTATATTGTTAAAAGCCTCAAAAATTATAGGACAATTTAGACCCGGTAAACTTTTTTTGAAACAGCAATAACCTGTCCATTTTTTGAAACAGCAATAACCTGTCCATTTTTCGAAACAGCAATAACCTGTCCATTTTTTGAAACAGCAATAACCTGTCCATTTTTCGAAACAGCAATAACCTGTCCATTTTTTGAAACAGCAATAACCTGTCCATTTTTTGAAACAGCAATAACCTGTCCATTTTTTGAAACAGCAATAACCTGTCCATTTTTTGAAACAGCAATAACCTGTCCATTTTTTGAAACAGCAATAACCTGTCCATTTTTTGAAACAGCAATAACCTGTCCATTTTTTGAAACAGCAATAACCTGTCCATTTTTAAGATTAGCATTCAAATAGAGAAAACATGATTCTTGACGTCAATTAATGCAAAATTCCCTTCCCCCCCCCCCCAACCTTGTCAAAAATTGTCAAACATTTCTACCCCTCCCCCATTTTGTTGACACAACCCCCCTCCCCATAATCATCAATTTGTCACGCAATTTTGACCAAAAATTCTTGACACTCCCTCCCCCATTTTGTTGACACAACCCCCCTCCCCATAATCATCAATTTGTCACGCAATTTTGACCAAAAATTCTTGACACTCCCTCCCCCATTTTTTAAAGACATTTAATAGATACGTGACGTCATTTATGGATTGTTCCATATCTATTTTTTTTTTTTTTTTTTTTTTGGGTCAGGTTTTGCATTGCTTTAGACGTAGGCGTTAGGAAAAAAGGGGGAATTAAATAAAACTTTAATGTTTACTTTTAAAATTTTTTTTATGTTTTTCTCTTCTGATCAATTTTTTTTTTTTGGGTTTTTTCCTTTTTTTTTTTTTTTTTTTTTTTTTTTTTGGGTCAGGTATTGCAGTGCTTTAGACGTAGGCGTTAGGAAAACATGGGGAATTGAATAAAACGTTAATGTCTACTTTTAAAATGTTTTTTATGTATTTCGCTTCTGATCAAGTTTTTTCTTCTTCTTCTTCTTCTTTTTCCTTATCCTGTAACTCCTTTAAAATATCTCCGAATTTGCTGGAGTTGGACAAATGGATGATGAACACCGTTGCCATAGTACAAAGTCAAAACTGTTGATGAATAATCGGAGACAATGCTTTTTGAAAATGAAGCTTATTGATTATACTTAGATATACTTTTTTTTATACCATTTATTCCAAAGTTATTTTGAATGCTTATATTTTATAACAAGAACATTTTATTTTAAACACTTTAAATGATATCACATTTAAATGCCCAACAAGCTTCAATCACGTACACAAGACAACATCAGAAAAATAATAGCATATTTCTAACCAATGCAAATTTATTAGATATTGTATCATCATAATTCCCATTCAGCGATTTGAATATTTTAAAAGATGCTAAATAAGGTTTTAAATTGTATTTCGTAAAAATACTTTAACCCTTTGATATCTTTGAATGGGCCGTGTTATCTCTCTACTGTCACAAAACTCGTTGCACCTTCACCTTCACCATCTGGCAATGTTTTGTAGTCTTCAGTAGGTCATACATTGTAATTTGTTTGTAAACTTCCACCTAAATATGACCAAGCGATTTTATTTTGTTAAAACAAAGGTTCTCGAAGTTCTTCTAGTGTTCACATCAAAGACATCAATTAGGGGAGGGTTGTCCTGCACGTAGTTTTAAGCAAGTGTTTACTTACTTGACCCCTATATATATAGACATGAAACTGACCAACTTGACCATTTGTATCAAAACATCCTGACATAATCTGGTGTATTAAAATTAACTCACACACACAAAAAAAAATGTATTTATAAAGCTAATTCACATAAAGTTTCTGGTTTTCTGTAACACTACAGTATAGCTATCATTATCATCTTTAATGCTAATTTGTTTGAGAAGCTCTATGTTTACTGACAAACATCCAATTAGTTGGGCTGGACTTAAGTGTGACTGACTTTTGAACTTTGATCTTTCTAAGTTGATGTTTTGTTTGTTTTTTTTGTTTTTTTTGTTTCTTTTTTTTTTGAAAGTTAAAAATAGACTAGAAGTTGAATTCACATATTTGTAATTGTAGGCTTGGGTGTGTACAGGGAACTGGTTTAGGCTTGGGTTTGTACAGGGAATTTTTGAAGGCTTGGGTTTGTACAGGGAGTGTTTGTAGTTTTGAGTTTGAATATGGAACTGTTTGTATGCCTGAGTTCGTACAAGGAACTGATCGTATGCCTGGGTTTGATCAGTTGACTGTTTGTAGGCCTGGGTTTGTACGTGGGACTGTTTGTAATTAATTCATTTGAAAGGAAAGACTGTAGTGTCCCATAGTCTCTCTCAAAACATTATTAAATGTTTTAACTTATATATATATATATATATTTTAGGACACAGTTCGTCCTATATGTATATTTAAAAACATATTCATCTGAGATGTAGTGAATGTGAGCTTGGAATAATTAGGCCAGAAGGGGAGACAAGCGAAAGTATTCGTGTAAATGATAGCGTTTTAATCAAGGGAGCTAATTCAAAACTTGGTTACCAAATTTACTTCTGTAAAGGGAGCTAACTCCCATGTTTGTTTTCCACTGAAGCGCACGTGACCGACGAGCGCGTGCTGCCCGACGAGATGTCCTTGAGAGGCTTTTTGTGATACTCTTCACACTGGCGTAGTCACGGGGGCGGCACCACAGTCGCGCGGCGAGGGGCGCGGATTTTTTGTATCCTTAGCTGTGTAATCTCAGCTCGGTTTGTAATGACATGGCCAACACGTGACACGGTCCTGTAAAATCTGTGACATTCGTTCTGTCACTCGTCTGATGGGGCGCGCCATTACTGTAATCGGGTTCGCCAGTTCATGGAAGTTGAGTAAATATGTACTAAACCCAGTTGAGTTAGATTCAATTTTAATGAATTTTTTTTTTTTTTTTTTTTTTTTTTTTAAACATTCGCCCAAGTTGACATTTTTTCTTTGTTTTTTTTTTTAATAAATTTTTTTTTTTTTTTTTTTTTTTTTTTTAAACATGCGACCAAGTTGACATTTTTTCCTTGGTATTCATTTGAAATGGAACACCGTTTTTAAGAGGTCACTTAAAATTTACAAAATGTCTTCAAGAAGATTTATTTTTAGGCTGTGTGGCGTTGGGAAAGGGGCGGGGGAATGGGGAATGGTTTGTTTCAGTTTTGATACATAACATGTAATATTTTTATGACCAGCAACGCCATTCACACAACTTATTTAAATACGACTCCTGTTGTGTAAAGGGTACATAAAGCGATCAGAAAACTAAATGTAAATAATGAAAACTTGGAAATTTACATTTAATTCAAAATAAGGAAGAGGGATCGGTATGAAATATACGATGATCACCACCAGTCCCGGGATCGACATTTGAAACTGATCTTTAAAAAAACTGACCTTGAAAAATATACTTAAGCACAAAGCCACAAGGGTTGATATTTTTTTTTTAAAAACTTTCTTGTCTATCCTTTTAGGTATATTATCTTCCATGTGCTAGGAACATTAACTCATGAAATCTTTTCAAGGACTCGATGACGTCACGTTGAAAGTGTGGAGGGGGACTTGATGTTATTTAATGTAAAAAAAAAAAAATGTAATAAATAAAATAAGGGTAATAAAATATGTTTTAATGTGTTTAATTATTATTTGATCCTAGATTTCTACTACTACTACTACAGATAAAAATATTTTTAAAAGACTGTCAATAATTGATCTAATTTTTTTGGTAGAGCGATTAATAGTCTTGAAGATTTACCAATTTACTTCAATGGATTGTTCGTAATTATATATATATATATATATATATATATATATATATATATATATATATATATATATATATATAGTTTGTTAAAAGGGTAAAGAAAGATTTAGTGATATTTACACACGCACGAACGTACACACACACATACACACACTCTCTCTCTCTCTCTCTCTCTCACTCACACACAAATGATTTACCCTAAAAACTCTCCAAATCTGTAGATAGCTATAGTGATTAGGATCGTTACCAGGGTCCATGCACCGTTGTCTATACTATAAGAACTCTCCTATGTGTACACAGGCATCCGCACATAGCACTTGGCAGAGGGGACATTTTAAACAGTTAGGATAAGGGTATTAATAGGTTTCATTAAAATGAACGGGATGTCTCATTCCAACAAAAGCCCTAATCACCCACATCTCATCATCCATACCTCATCACCCATCCCTCATCACCCATCCCTCATCATCCACCCCTCATCACCCATACCACATCACCCACCCCACATCACCCATCCCTCATCACCCATCCCTCATCACCCATACCACATCACCCACCCCACATCACCCATACCTTATCACCTATACCTCTTCAACCATCCCTTATCACCCATACCTCATCATCCACCCCTCATCACCCATACCACATCACCCACCCCACATCACCCACCCCACATCATCCATACCTCATCACCCACCCCACATCACCCACCCCTCATCATCCATACCTCATCACCCACCCCACATCACCCACCCCACATCACCCACCCCTCATCATCCATCCCTATCCCTATACCCTTATCTGGGGTTGGATTTGGCTTTTCTAAGGTTAAACTAAAAAATAGAACTAGGAAGATAATGATAGTTACCTCCCTTGCAAAATTATTGAAATTGTCACAACAATAACATCTTAGTGAATTTCCCCACCTGTCAATCATTAATGTCGTCATGTCAAGTATTGCTCTAGCTCAGCGG
>CAXITT010000320.1:328382-340341 GCA_964033795.1 Lymnaea stagnalis | reverse complement strand
AAAAAAAAAAAAAAAGAAGGGGGGCGTCCCTCCCCCCGGAATAACCCCGCCTTCTAAAACCCACCCCACCCCCCCCCCCCCCCCCCCCAACCCTAAACACCCCGCCCCCCCCCCTTTCCTTTCACCAGACACAATGGCCCCTGTACATCACCGCCTCATCCAGCCGCCAAAATATTGGCAAACACAGACCTATGTTTCTTGTCAAGTTAAGACCCGATTTGACGCCTCGCGGGTTCTACTTGATACTCTGTACACTTCAAATCTTGCCAGGTAACACAACAGATCCCGCCATTGTTGTCACGAGACGAGCCCCGCGCGCATGATGGACACAATGAAAACGAGGCGCTCATATCATCGGCATTTTCCAAACAAATCTATAACGAGTAGAGAGAAGAGTTGTTTTTTTTTTTGTTTTTTTAAAAAAGTGTTTATATTTGAGAACTTGATCCCCAAATAGTTCGTCCGTCGACATTGTAAGACTTTGTTAGGGGCACAGAGTTGTCTTTTGTTGGAACGATTGTTTTACCGCCAGGGGGGGACACGTCTCGGTGGCCGTACGCACGTATCTTTAATGATTAGCCGGAGCAGAAGTCTGTGTCAAGACACGTAACAGACATGGTGTCGTCCCCTCCCCCCTCTCCCCTGCTGAGATCCCATTTCACCGACATTCACCTTTAACGGAAGTCGTTAGGTCTTTGCATTGTTTCCTTACATTTTTTCCTGTCATTTTTTTTTTAATTGGCTTCTTCTTATTGCTGTTGATCGGAAAATGGAAATAAGTTATCGAATTGCAGCTCAGGCTTGGAAAATAATCAAATAAAGTTTATTTAAGAGTGGGATCTACTAGCTTGTGAATAACTTGTGATTCAAAATTGTGCACCTCATTATTCTTTTTTGAGTTTCGAGTTTTAATAAATATTTATGTTTTTTTGTATATTTCAGGAACTAATGATGACTTTGATATTTATGGTCCACCACCACTCACCGGTCACTCTCTGTCTTGGCGTGACGTCAAACATCCCAGCCTAGGACCCCGTCACACAATGGTCGCCAAAATATGGACTCCGGAGGACCCCAGGTCCCACAAACTCCAAGACTTGGCATGCTCACCCATGCTGCACTCGACGGTAGACTCCAGTGAGTTGTAGTGCTGACACGAACTTGTTTTGCACTCCTACGCACCAAAGCTTGTTCTAATGTTACCAAAGAATTGCTCAGCCTTAAAAAAAAAAAAAAAATTTAAAAAAAAACAACAACAAAAAACAACAAAGAGTTCGAACAACGCCGTACACGTCTTGACTGGGTTGTCACAGCTTAAAAGGCAACTGATGTCCAGCAAGACGCCAGGGGGTCTCTGCGTCCAAACATTTCATGTTCTATTCTGACACTGCAGAAGAGGGTGACCCCACGTTTTCTTTCCCTGTGCCCCTGGCCGTCTCATGCCCGGGTGTCCATTAACACACGTAGGCTGGTTTTTTTTTTGCTCTACTCACATTACTGGATGTGAGACGCATCTACTCGTGCACATCGCAGGACTACTACCATGATTGGCTATTGCAGACTTCTCATCGGACTTAAATCTCAAGGTTTATCTTTGACCGATCACGTAGAAGTCCCTGCATGATCTTAATTTACCGTGACCATTATGAAACCGATGTGGCAGTTTTTGGTGTTTTTTTTTTGTGGCAAAGTCACAGCGGTTGACATTATGTGGCAGTGATTGAGATAGTGTGGCAGGATGTGACATAAGGTGGGAAATATTCTACAGCTGGCATTGTCCGCATTATTCTAGGTCAGCAAACTTTCTCCAGAGGATGTTGTCCCTCTTTTTGGTTCATTAAATTGACTTCTGTTACGGCAATCATGTGTTGGTGTACACACATTTTTGTGGATGATTTTCTTGTTGAAGACAACTGTTGATGTGATTGTTACGTGCAATGTGTGGCCGGAGATGTGCATTAGATCCTTTGTTGCTGCTAACATTTGTTATGGAGATGTTACGAAATGTATACAATGTACTTTAATCGTGCATAATTAAAACAAAAAAATAAAACAATGATATTTTCTCTCTTCATAATTCTATCAGATATGTTTGTAATGTATGTTTGTATGCATGGTAAGTTTGTAAGGTATTTTTGTAAGGTATGTTTGTAAGGTAGGTCTGTAAGGTATTTTTGTAAGGTTTTTGCCATGTATGTTTGTAAAGTATGTTAGTAATGTATGTTTGTAAGGTTTGTTTGTAAGCTTTGTTGGTATGTTATTTTGTAAGGTTTTGTTAGTACGGTATGTTTGTAAGGTTTGTTTATAAGGTATGTTTGTAGGGTGTTTGTAAGGTATAGTTGTATGGGGTCTGTAAGGTTTTTGTAAGCTGCGTGATATTTTTGTAAAGTATGTTTTTAAAGTATGTTTGTAAAGTATGTTTGTAAAGTATGTTTGTAAAGTATGTTTGTAAAGTATGTTTGTAAAGTATGTTCGTAGGGTGTTTGTAAGCTGAGTGATATGTTTGTAAGGAAAATGTTGTACTCTGACATACAACATCGTCCACTCTAACCTTTAACATATACATAATATTTCCATAAAGGAAAACGATCTCAGTCATAAGAACCAGTACACAATAAACACAAATGAACTACACTTAACCTACAACATCATTTCAACATCGCAAACCTATAATATGCAACCTGCAACTTCATTTCACTCTAACAAACCTATGCAAACTCCAACATCATATGCAACCTCCAACATCATATGCAACCTCCAACATCATATGCAACCTCCAACATCATATGCAACCTCCAACATCATATGCAACCTCCAACATCATATGCAACCTCCAACATCATTTCACTCTGACGTTATTTTAGCATCACAAACCTATGCAACCTGTAACATCATTTAGATGTGATAAAACTATTCAACCTCCAATATAATTTCCCCCCCCCCCTCACAATTTCCCCCCCCTCACAAACCTATGCAACCTCCAACACCATACACCTTCCAATTATTATACAACCGCCAAATCCAATTCAGCTTTCAACACCAAACAAACACAATATCACGACCTTAATCACACAAACGTCTATTTAAAAAAACACACTGAGATGTCCATTAATTCATCTCCACCAGCCTCCAGCTGCAATCAAATCTCCCCCATACCACCCTGCCACCAGCCCGCCCCCACCCACCTCACAAAATCCATCATCTCTAGTACCCAAGCAACAAACCTTATCTCAAGGCTTTCGCTCATCGTTACCATTCCAACTCCCCCCTCTTTCCTCCCACCAGCCATACCTCTCCCGCCCCCCCCCCCCCATTTCTTGAAAAGCAGTGGTGTTGCCGACAAGGAGGGGGGACCCCATCGATAACCAATACCCCTGCTTTGGTCGTCTGAGAGTAAACACCCCCAGCCTCGGCGAGAGAAATCAGTTGGCACAATCCCACGGTCCGGTCGATAGCCCATGATTTCCCCGACAGAGCCCAGAGTGCTGTTACAGGTTCCACGAGACAATCATCGGCCGAAGATAATCTGCCAGCGGTAATTAAAAACTCTAAATGGTTTCTAAATGGAAGAAAACCCGTCCTTTTCATGTCAGTTTTCTTTCAGATTTCAGAAAGCTTTGTTCACCTCGGGGGGGGGGGGGGGGGGGGGGGAGATGGGATGAAATCGGTCCCGTGAAAGTTTCCAAAGATTGTATTTGTGCAAGTGTGTGGATGACAAACTAGAGACACTATACACACGGTACTGAAATAGTAGCTTACGACGGAGAAGATGATAACAACCGCTGTGTTACCAGTAAGATCTGCGACACCCAACTCAGATCTTGGACACCCAACTCAGATCTTGGACACCCAACTCAGATCTTGGACACCCAACTCAGATCTTGGACACCCAACTCAGATCTTCGACACCCAGCTCAGCTCTTGGATACCCAACTCACATCTTGGACACCCACTGCAGATCTTGGACACCAAGTCATATTTTGGACCTCAACTCATATCTTGGACACCGAATTCAGATCTTGTACACTAAATTCAGATCTTGTACACCAACTCATCTAATATTTCACAACCAGTCCTAGATAATGGTAAACATAGTTGGGAGTAACGGTGAAGTCATATATTATGTGAGCTGAAAGACATTGTGAAGCGACGTCAAAAAAGCTGGGGTGGGCGGGGGGGTTGGTGAAACGCTAGGTACAAGCTTTATTAAATAAATGGTGAACCGATAGAGAAGAGTTTAGAGACATTGTGAAATGTTCTCTGTGAACCCAAAATGGAGTTTTAATACTTGTGGACAAGGTCATAAGGATAATCAAGACAAAGAAAATTGCATTGTATCTACGTTAATATTAATATATATTTTTAAGTCAATAAGTCATTACGTCTCCCTAATAATGTGTCTGCGTCATTGTGTCAGCATCATTGTGTCAGCATCAATGAGTCTTCATCGAAGTTCTTAAAAGCGCCCTCCCCCCCCCCTGTTTCTCAGCTTGTTTTTCTCAACCCACTTGACACGCCCCTTCCAATCAGTTAGAGCAATCCAAATCCACCCACCCATTCCAACCATCAGCAACGCCCCCAATCCAAGTTACACCACTTACTAGCCAGGTGATTCAACACGCCCTCATCTCCCAGCTGCACCTCCCAGCTGCATCGCCCAGCTGCACCTCCCAGCTGCACCTTCCAGCTGCACCTCCCAGCTACAAGAACCGTGTTTCTCCACACATCAAGCATGCTACCCACAAGCCTGTCCACACATTAAAATTACAATTAATGTAGCAAGTGTAATGATTAAAATTAATGTAGCAAGTGTAATGATTAAAATTAATGTAGCAAGTGTAATGATTACAATTAAGATCCTTTTTTTTTTAAATACGTGAAATTTAAAAAAATGAAAATCACAGACTAGCTGCACATTGTCTTATAATCCATTGGTAGAATTGTGCTGCACATTGTCTTATAATCCATTGGTAGAATTGTGCTGCACATTGTCTTATAATCCATTGGTAGAATTGTGCTGGACATTGTCTTATAATCCATTGGTAGAATTGTGCTGGACATTGTCTTATAATCCATTGGTAGAATTGTGCTGGGCATTGTCTTATAATCCATTGGTAGAATTGTGCTGGACATTGTCTTATAATCCATTGGTAGAATTGTGCTGGACATTGTCTTATAATCCATTGGTAGAATTGTGCTGGACATTGTCTTATAATCCATTGGTAGAATTGTGCTGGGCATTGTCTTATAATCCATTGGTAGAATTGTGCTGGACATTGTCTTATAATCCATTGGTAGAATTGTGCTGGACATTGTCTTATAATCCATTGGTAGAATTGTGCTGGAAATTGTCTTATAATCCATTGGTAGAATTGTGCTGGACATTGTCTTATAATCCATTGGTAGAATTGTGCTGGACATTGTCTTATAATAATCAATTGATAGAATTGTGCTGGATATTTTTTTATGACCCATTGATAGAATTGTAACACTTACTGCGGGGCTGAACATAGTCACATGGAGTAGTCAGGTTGCATGATGTTGGAGTTGTAAGGTTGCATGATGTTGGAGTTGTCAGGTTGCATGATGTTGGAGTTGTCAGGTTGCATGATGTTGGAGTTGTCAGGTTGCATGATGTTGGAGTTGTCAGGTTGCATGATGTTGGAGTTGTCAGGTTGCATGATGTTGGAGTTGTCAGGTTGCATGATGTTGGAGTTGTAAGGTTGCATGATGCTGGAGTTGTCAGGTTGCATGATGTTGGAGTTGTAAGGTTGCATGATGTTGGAGTTGTCAGGTTGCATGATGTTGGAGTTGTCAGGTTGCATGATGTTGGAGTTGTCAGGTGTTGAATGCTGTATGCTTGCTAATAGTTGTCTCCGGATATGTAACGTTCTAAAATTGTATGATTTTAGATGTTGGATAAAGTGTGTAGCGCTGTGATGTTGTATGATGTTCAGGGGCGTAGCTAGGGGGGGGGATATGGACCGCACCGGGTGACACCATCTCAAGAGGTGACACCATCTCAAGGGGTGACACCATCTCAGAGGGTGACACCAAATTGAACAATTGCCTATTTACGGAGAATACACTATTCCATCTAACCGAATTTCGTAAAAGGATAACAGATCGCCAGTACATTTTCCACACATAACCAATCCAAATGCGCGCTTTATTAAAAGTTCAAGGTTGGGGTGTCAGAAATTAGGTAACCCTATAATTAAGGCGCAAGTAAAAGGAAGCTTTGTTTATCATAATTCTGAGAAATAACTCTTTCCATTGATCCCCAATACGATGTGGTCGGTCGATTCTAAGTACACGAATAGAATCGTTAAGAATTAAAAACATTTAAAAAATGACTTTTTACCCATTTTTGGTGTTAACAAAATAATATTTTACAACATTTTCCTAAATCTTTTAATCATTAATTTACATTAATTGATTTTTTTTATTTTTTTTATTTTGTTTGAAAGCAAATTGATTGAAACACAGACATACTCAAAAATTAATATTTTCGCTGATTCTTCACCAGCACCGTCGATCCCTTAACATTTGAGCACGATTGTCAGGTTTTCAGCTTTGAAGACTTAGGCAAGGAAAGTTCTAAATGAAATAAATTACATGTTTAAAACTAACTATAACTTAACCTTGTTACAGTTCTTTGAAATACATTTACGTCCTGGCCTTCATTGTTTCTTCTTGTTATCGTTGTGCTGTGAACTTATTTCAACAAGAGGAAATCCACCGTGTGAGCCATGGGGGGCAGTCATGGGGGTGACAGGCACCTAAAGTTTACCGCACCGAGTGACACCAACTCTGGCTACTCCACGCTATGAATGGTAGATGTCAGTTTGTAGCATTGTAAGATTGTATGATGTTAGATGCTGACCATCTACCTATTTAATTTTTACACCGTCTGTTGGTAGCAATATTTAAAATAAATACACGTCTTGAAATGGTTTAAAATCTGTCGCGATGTTCGTGAACTTTTTTCTTAGACTCGATAATTCTTTCTTAGACTCAATAATTTCTTTCTTAGACTCAATAATTCTTTCTTAGACTCAATAATTCTTTCTTAGACTCAATAATTCTTTCTTAGACTCAATAATTCTTTCTTAGACTCAATAATTCTTTCTTAGACTCAATAATTCTTTCTTAGACTCAATAATTCTTTCTTAGACTCAATAATTCTTTCTTAGACTCAATAATTCTTTCTTAGACTCAATAATTCTTTCTTAGACTCAATAATTCTTTCTTAGACTCAATAATTCTTTCTTAGACTCAATAATCTTTCCTAGACTCTATGTTCGTCAACTTCTTTCCTAGACTTAATGTTCTTGAAATTGTCCTGGCATCGGACGTGGGTTCAATTATTTAAATATAAATTTAAAGAATTAGATAAGGGGGCGAAATGGGGAGATGCGATCGGGTGGTGGGATGAGAAGTTGGGATGAGAAGTTGGGATGTGGCAGTTAAAGTGTATTGACGTGGAGTTCCGTATGGCATTTTCTCAGACCAGTGTCTGACATCGTTGTCACATAGAAATCAATTAACTGCGACCAGAGGAACTTCTTGGCACGTAGAGGACAGATTGTTGACCAGCAGATTCCATATTGTGTGCTAGTGTGGGGCATTTTGTGAGCCAGTGTGGGGCATTTTGTGGGAAATTGTGGTGCATTTTGTTGAAAATTGTGGAGCATGCGGTGTTGAGTATATATAGTGTGGCCCAGACAGGGTGGACTGGAGTGTCCAAGTGGCCAGGAACGAAATAGTGTGGATTTTAAACGCAATTTTAATTGAAATGAGGAATCGTCCTAAGCAGCCCTGCCGGCTTAGGGCTCTGCCGGCTTAGGGCTCTGCCGGCACACCAGGAAATATATTGGTGCCCCGGTGGCCCCAGTCCACTTATGGGTGGTGTATCTTGTGGGTCAGTTAGAGTTGTACTGAGGCTCTATATTTAAAGGAAGCACCATGTATTTTGTGGGTCAGTGTGGGGCATCTTGAGGTGCTATTTAAATGAAGTACCATGTATTTTGTGGCTTAGTATGGGCAGATATAAGAAATACTGTGGGGAAAATATAACGAAATTTGGGCAGTTGTTTTCAAACGATTTTTGGCGTCACAAACGGGTGTATCGCGACAAGTTCCTATTTTCACAATATTTTTATATAAAGGATACAAATGATGTAGTTTGTGTTTGTTTGTTTGTTTGTTTGTTTGTTTTTTTTTGTTGTTTGTTTGTGGGTTGTACTTACCTACAAATGACCAAAGTATAGGGGCATTCAAGGAAAGATAGCATCTATAATATAATCCTTCTTATTTATTAATTTCCAAGTCTCTTCTCTTTAGCAAAAGATCCGATATTTAAATTCGTATCAATTGCTGAGTTTTAACAATTTTAGTCTTAAATTGTCAAGTGTTTCCCATTTTTAAAAAAAATAAGGTTGCAAACCACTAGGGCCAACTATAGTTTTATTAAAGTGGGTCCTATCGGGTTCCACTACTCAACAACGAAACAAACCAAAATTTATTCGTCAAGATTTAAGATTTGCCCATTGAGGTTAACCATTTTTTTCAAAGATGTCTAAAGAGTTACTGATGGACGTTTCAGTTTTATCGTTTACTTTATGCTAATTCTCACCTCAGAACCCTCCACCGTCAACAGGGTGAGGGGCGTTATGAGAAAATGTTTTCTTAAATTAGGACACCGGACACAAATGGCACGCGCGTGCAATGACCAGATCGTATTCCAGCACTTGAGCAGGGCGGTGTGCGTGGCGGTCCCGCCTTCCATTGTCCGCCAATAATCTTTCATGTCACTCGGCAAATAATTTTGGCTTTGACCATTTCGTCCCACCGAAGGCTCACCTTCTAAAATGATATTTTGAAGAGATGAAGACGCAGTCCGTCCCGTCACCACACCTTAACCTTTGACCCGACACTACAACCATCTGATGTTGTCCTGGGCTCACATTACCCTTCCCGCCAACACCACACCCCCCCCCCCCTCCAATCGCGTTGTTATTCAATGGCGACCCAAAAGACGTCCACCGTAAAAATGGACAAGCACTGATGAAAAAATTAGTGTAAAGATAGGCCAAAGACGGTCACGCCAGGACAGAAGTTGACCTGATTATGAAGTGGCCAAGACCGCAGACACTGCAAAGTCTCGTAGGCTGCGCCGAGCACCGTGGTCACGTGAAAGAAGGTAGCCCTCGGGCGGGCCTGGAATAGGCGGGCAATGAGTGTGTGTGTGTGGGGGGGTGGGGGGTAGGGCTGATCACAATAACAAAGACGAAATGTCCAACACGAGAAAAAAAACGGACTGGAGAAAGAAAAAGAAAAAAGACGAAGTGCCGGACCGTCAAGACTACGAGCGAGAAAAGCGAAGGTTATGCCGGGAAGAAATGCTCAAATACAAGTTTTAGTATTGTTCCACCCTTTTTACAAGGACAAGTCTNGGGGGGGGGGGGGGGGGGGGGGGGGGGGGGGGGGGGGGGGGGGGGGGGGGGGGGGGGGGGGGGGGGGGGGGGGGGGGGGGGGGGGGGGGGGGGGGGCTGAACGCTTTGCGAATTTCTTTCGGTCCCGGAGACAGCACGTGCGGCCATTGTCTGTCTGTGCACATCCCGGTCTGCCTGGACAATTACTCACCATCATTTCCTTCCTGGCGTACTCACGACAATCCGGCCCCTGTCCATTGACCTACGTTGGTCATAACATCACTGTATTGTCTGTATGTACGGTCGTTAGAGAAGGGGCGTATAGGTCCATCTCGGGCACTCGTGATTAGTCCTAATGGTCAATTGACCACCACGTGTTAGGAGGAGGGGGGGGGGGGAAGGGGGGGGGAACCTTTAGATCTAAAAATCTCTTTATAGAGTTTTAATAAAAAATATGATAAATATAAAATTAAAAAACAACATATAGAATGTCAGCAATAGCCCGAAGCCATAGGTCAAAACCATTCAGTCCATTTTTAATGTTCTCTATAAAATTATACTTGGAGTGTATCTTTTCAACAAAAACAATAAAGAAAAAGCAGACAATTTTCGTGGTAACTACCTTTGTAAAACCCTCCTTTATAAAAAATATAAAAAAAATGTGTTGTTGTAGAAGTGGATAGAATGGATAGAGTGGATATAATGTATATCGTGGCTATAATAGATAGAGTGGATAGAATGAATTGAGCGGATATTATAGATAGAATGGATAGAATGGACAGAATGGATAGAATGGATAGATTGGATAAAGTGGATAGAGTGGATAGAAGGTATTAAGGGGTATATGGAAAGTGGATAGATTGGATATAATGGATAGAGTGGACATAGTGGATATGATGGATAGAGTGGATGGAATGGATAGAGTGAATAGAATGGATAGAGTGGATAAAATGGATAGAGTGGATATATTGGATACAGTGAATATGATGGATAGAGTGGATATATTGGATATAATGGATAGAGGGGATATAATGGATAGGGTGGATATCGAAGCCACAACCTGCATGTTATCAGATGAGCTTAATCTCTAAAACGAAACTTAATGAACTCTTATCTAAACTGATAGGACCATCTCTGGCGTCATTTTAGCAAAACTCCCAATTTGTAAGAGCGCTACAATTTCATACACATCTTGGTAGTCCACACAGCCCGGGGGTCCATACAGCCCGGGGGTCCATACAGCCTGGCGGTCCACTTAATACACAGCATAGTAGCCCACATATATAATTTAATCTATTAAAGGTTAAGACTTAATAAAGCTATAAAATATAATGTATACAAAAAGAAGCCGACATTTATCCGAATGTTTATTAAGTAGTAAGGACGGTGAAACACCTCCATGATCCATGTAACTTAATGTAACACACACCAGCTGGTCAGCTAGGTAAGTAGTTAGGCTATAACCCAGCTGTTGTTTTCTTTTTAAATGTTAAATTCCTTCTAGTCTAATTTTTGTTGTTGAAAATTTTCCCGAAACCAGAACATTGATAAGACGTCCATACTTTCAATGCCATGCTCCCATGGTGACAGGAACAGCTCTGTTTTCGTCTCTGGTCCGTCCCTCAATCCAGGTTTGTCAGTCTGGTCACGTCTACGCATCAAGAGGGGGGCAGAAGTCGGGGGACCTGCGTCATTACATGACCAGCGCCCCCTGAAGTCACACCATTGTTCGGGTCATTCACGAGGTACGATGGCCCGGTGCTGGCCCTTCGTACGAGACAATAGGATGGTCCTGCACTGATGACACCCTTGTGGCCCCGACCGGACACGGTCACGCTCGCCAACGCGATCTGTCCTCGGTCTAGTGGGTGGAAGGGGAGATCAACGAGAAGCATAATCGTGGTAACAGCATTAACTGCCCCTGCCGACAACTTGATCAACACACATAGGAGAACTTTATCGCCCTGCCCCTTTCCTACCAGCTCCATTAATAATGAAATTGGTGTGCTAGCTAGAGTGTATTTTTGTATTGATGTAATACATAAAGATGAACATGTACTGACAGAGCATTTCATTACGGAATATGTTAATATAGGATAAATTAGGATAGGATATTTTGCTCCATGGAGTCAAACTTGAATTGTCAGCGTCTCCTCTCAAATAATCTTGCTGTGAGGTCGTTGTTCGAATAAAAATACACACCCTAAGAATGGTGACCAAAGTGGCTTGGGGACCCCGTCATAAAATCCAAGTGGCTTGGGGAGCCCGTCATAAAATCCAAGTGGCTTGGAGACCCCGTCATAAAATCCAAGTGGCTTGGGGACCCCGTCATAAAATCCAAGTGGCTTGGAGACCCCGTCATAAAATCCAAGTGGCTTGGAGACCCCGTCATAAAATCCAAGTGGCTTGGGGACCCCGTCATAAAATCCAAGTGGCTTGGAGACCCCGTCATAAAATCCAAGTGGCTTGGGGACCCCGTCATAAAATCCAAGTGGCTTGGGGACCCCGTCATAAAATCCAAG
>CAXITT010000320.1:307286-327898 GCA_964033795.1 Lymnaea stagnalis | reverse complement strand
AAAAAAAAAAAAAGGGGGGGGGGGGGGGGGGGGGGCAAAGAAGCTCGAAGACTAGGGGTTCTGCCATGGGCTAACACGCCACTGTATGGAGCCCGTTATATGCATCTTGTATAGCTTTCATTATCAAAACATAAGCACAATAGAAACAATTTGTTACATTTCGCAAGGCTTATGATTCAGGACAACGCAGCTGTCGGGAGAAAAGAGTGCGATCACGAGACAGAATGGAACTTACACCTTTTGAGTGAACCCTGCAACACATCAGTCACTATCTGTCCCTACCATCTGCTTTTGTCATAGGAGTGAGGGGGCCGATCTAGAATTGGTTATCAGAACGAAAGATCTCGAGCGTGCGAGTGGATGCTATACAGCCAGGGCTTACCGAGGTCGGCCATTTTTCAGTGAGCATCACGACAGATCAAGTTCTGTGTTGCCAGTTGGGCAACGGCGGACCGCGACACCAAAATGGTCTCCTTTTCTTACATCACCATTTTGTTTCCACCGGTTCAATGTTGGCGCAAATGGATGTTAATCTGCCGGAGGTTAATTATGGCATCGGTTTGCCGGAATACGTACGTCCGGGTGAGTTGAGAGGGGGGCTGGCGCCTGCAGGAGATCACCCGCAAATCCTGACTGCAAACTGCGGACATTTGAAAAATCTGTATTTGATGCCGTTGACGATTATATCTGAATCCGGTTTGATCCGGTCCGTACGCTCACAGTCGGTCCTCGCAACATATCGCCTGACAACTCACGAGTTTTCATTTCTATTATGATTAGCGGGAAAGGGGGAAACAACTGGGGTTTTTTTTTCCCTCCTTGACTCGAGACTGACTTCCCCTTGCGCTCGCAGTCACCGCAGATAACGATGTTTTGCACTGTCGCCCAAACATCATTACTGGTGACTTCCAACCGACCGCCGCATCCAGCCCTCATGCACGCGCTGTTGACCTTTATTTGTTTTCATCCTCCCAAACGACTAAATTATCGTCTCTCCGCGAACTTAAAAAGAAAAAAAATAAAAAAAAATTGTTCGTAAGTTGTTTTTTCCCGCGGGTTCTTTGACGGGACATTTGGGAAGTTGTTGAAAGAGGGAAGGGGGAGGGAAAAGGGGGGGGGGTCACAATTAGCTCGTTGGTATCCGCACGAGCAGGTTTGACCCCCCTCTTAATGGGAGTAAGGGTTTCGGTTTGTCTTCCTGCTCATTTGCGATAATGGGAGGCGGCGGATACGACTTTGATTCTTGACTAAAAGAGCGTGCGGAAGTGTGCCGAACTAATAAATCACCCACGCGGCGGCACGCGAGAGGGGTTGCGTGATCTGAATACGAGAGTTGCGCGAGTCGTCCTGACCCTTTTAATCTACTCACGATAGAACCCCGGCCATGATAGCGATCTTAAGAATCTGTCGTTAACATTAACACATGATTTGGCTGTCCAGGGACTGGCGGCGCATTGCCGTTGATGTAAGTAAGGCTGGCGGCGCATTGTGGCGGCGGCAAGTAAGAAATTGCTGGAACCCTCTACACCAGGGGTCGGGAACCTTTTTGTCTGAGAGAGCCATGGACACCACATATTTGGAAAAGTAAATCTGAGAGAGCCATGGACACCACATATTTGGAAAAGTAAATCTGAGAGAGCCATGGACACCACATATTTGGAAAAGTAATTCTGAGAGAGCCATGGACACCACATATTTGGAAAAGTAATTCTGAGAGAGCCATGGACACCACATATTTGGAAAAGTAATTCTGTGAGAGCCATACATTATGTTTAAAACTAAAAATTCAAGTAAATGTGTGCATTTTGTGTCATTTCAACACTAAAAATGCAATAATTATGTCTCTGAATTCTTTTTATAACATTGTTATGCAGTTGCTAATCAATCATGAGCATTTCTTACAAATTATGCGACTTTTTTTTTTTTATAATCGAACATTTTGTCTGCGAGCCAGATGCAGCCATCAATAGAGCCACATCTGGGTCGCGAGCCATAGGTTCCCCACTCCTGCTCTACACTTATGTTTGTCTTCTAGTAACGAACCGTAAGGTCCTATTTTGTGTTGAATGCTTTACATTAACTTCGTCGTTGTTCGTGTACTTCTGTTTGGCAAAAAAATCTTCGGACGGCTAAGTGACCCATTTCCCGTATTTTATTTATTTATTTAAGCATTTCTTATATAGCGCTTACCTTAAAGCTCTAAGCGCTTTACAATTATTAAAAACATGTAAACTAACCAAAATAAAAATGAGATATTAGGATAGTAACTACTATACTATAGAAACAATTAAAATTATAGAAGCTTGGCACATAGGCTCGTTGCCCGTGACATCTATAAAATGTTCAAACCCCCCCCCCCCCCCCCCCCAAAAAAAAAAAATAATTAAAAAATCCGTTATTCCTGTTTTTCAAGGGGAACATTGAGGAAATGGGATGACACTGATTTCATGAAATAGAAATTCCCGATAACTGCGGTAAATGAGATTATGAAAAAAACAAGAATCGCAAGTGTGTTGTGGGGGCGTGATTAGTTCATTATTTCGTCCTCAAAGAGTTGGTGAACTAAAGCTGCAGTTTAAAAGCGGATGAGGCATTTAAATATTAACACAAAATAATATCACAAAAATGCATATCAATGGTTTATACGATAGACTTTGTTTTTATGTGTTGTTTAATCAAATGCTTTATAATAACTTCAATTGTGTGTGTGTGTTTCTGTGTTTAAAGGCAAAAATCTTCGGGCAGCTCATTGACCCAATTCCTGTCATATTATCGAATTGAAACTTGGCACATAGGCTCGTTGCCGATGACAGCACATTCTCAAATTTTCAGCCCGATCCCACACCCCACCAATCCCCCAAAATGAGTTGCTCCTGGTTGTCAAGGGAAACATGAATGAAATTTAATGTGCTCAATGGTTGCGTGTTCTGGTGTGGAGATTAATGGTGCAGCTGTTGCTAGGTGCTTTGTATTTGTGCCGTATTTGGGTATGCAGGAAAATTGAGTTGTATTTTGAGAGGGGGGGGGGGTGGAGGAAATCTGAAATGTGTTTTCGCCAGAAGCTTAACCTTTTATATAAACAGCCCCTTCTTAACACATGCTAAACCACTTACAATTGCATAAAGGTAAATAAAAATGTATTTCAAGGATTAATTCGAAAATATTTTGTTTTTAAGGGTTGTGTAGTTAACTGAAATAAACACCAACATCGTCGACAACACCAAGCAACACATGCTGAGATACGACAGGAGAATAGTTTTATGTGAAGGACACCGTTTGATCCCTGTAAAGGAAACAGAGAAACAAGATAATATTCCTAGGCCTGCTATGAAAAGACAGGACAATGTGTCGAAACAAGAAACCTCACTCCACCATTTACACTATTCAAAAAAAAAAAAAAGCAGTTGATGTGGGGCTAAGAATCAACTAAACAGAGAAGAGAAAAGATGTTAATGGAGACACATAAAAAAAAAAAAAAAGCAGTTGATGTTGGTCAAAGAATCAACTAAACTGATGAGATAAAAGATGTTAATGGAGACACAGGCCTGTGTCCACTAATAAACATTTATGAAATGTCATCTTCAAAAAGCAGAGGAGGCGAAAAAAAAAAGAGGGGGGGGGCGGGGAGGAAAAGGGAGCGAGAAGGGGCGGCCGCCCCGGGTATCTGTTTCGGGAAAGCACCAAAATCTTAAATTATCATTATGTATACATATTATATCCTATATAAAGCCAATATTATATATCGTGTATTGATGAAACTGGGGGGGGGGGTGTGCACATGGCGCAGCTTCCCTAAGCAATGTTGTCTCAGCCATTGCGAGATCTTCAAATAATTTACTGGTTAAATATTAGGCCTAACAGACACCTCGTATAGGACGTAAAGGACGTATAGAAGTATCGGATGCACATGACGTATAGAACGTATAGAACGAATAGGACTTATAGAACGTATACCACTTACAGGACGTATAGAACGTGATTTACACCATCCCTTGTAAAGAGTGCGGCAAATTATATGTAGGAGAGACAGGTCATCACCCTGGAGACCTGTTTAGAGAACACCTCTATAATATAAATAAACAATCCTTATGCCCGGTCTGCAAACATTTCTGTAGTACTAACCATGAGGGAATTTTAGACATCGCAGGGACGGGTACACTGTATACAAGTAATACATCAGGTAGGATTTATATGGAAAAGAAATTAATAACAAGATTTGGTACGTTATAATTTTACGTAGCTGCCATGTCTTGTTCATGTTTAGCTTTTTACATTTTACTTAAAATCACTTCCTTACCGTTCTTCTTTACTTGTCTTTGTCTTGGTTATGCGCCCACTCCTAGTCTTTTTTTTAAAATATTTTTCTTAGATAGGATACATGGATATATATATACATATCTATATATATCTATATATATATATATATATATAAATATATATATATATTATGTACATTTAATTTATACTTATTTAATGTTTTGTTGTTGTACAGATGATGGCATTTGCCGAAACGATTACTTGTGTATTGTGTACAATTATTATTAAAGCTGAACATATATTGTTTTATTGACACAAATTGTTCGTGTCTAATTAATCTTATCTCTCATGAACGTGCTTTATCCCTGACAAAACTAATGTCATAACGAACACAAAAAGCAAACAGTTTATTGCTCAGCCAGGACTCAGAAAAAGTATATATTTTTTTTTTTCAAAAATTTGTGGCAATTTCAAAACCATTCGACTTATTAAAGGGTTTTTAAAGGGTTTTAAAAAAATAAATAAATGTGTTCTTCCCAAAGAATTTAATAATAAACCAGGAATGTATGGCAGGTAAAGGAAGGTTAGATTTCTAGTCTATCACGGCACTGTATGGCAGGAAACGGGAGGTTAGATTTCTAGACTATCACGGCACTGTATGGCAGGTAAATGAAGGTTAGATTTCTAGTCTATCACTTCACTGTATGGCAGGAAACGGGAGGTTAGATTTCTAGTCTATTACGGCACTGTATGGCAGGTAAAGGAAGGTTACATTTCTAGTCTATCACGGCACTGTATGGCAGGAAACGGGATGTTAGATTTCTAGGCTATCACGGCACTGTATAGCAGGTAAAGGAAGGTTAGATTTCTAGTCTATTACGACACTGTATGGCAGGTAAAGGAAGGTTAGATTTCTAGTCTATTACGGCACTGTATGGCAGGTAAAGGAAGGTTAGATTTCTAGTCTATTACGGCACTGTATGGCAGGTAAAGGAAGGTTAGATTTCTAGTCTATTACGGCTCTGTATGGCAGGTAAAGGAAGGTTAGATTTCTAGTCTATCACGGCACTGTATGGCAGGTAAAGGGAGGTTAGATTTCAACTCACGCCCTGAATCACCCCACCTTTCCAGTGTTGTTATTTCAAGTGAAAATTAATTATTTCAAATGACACCAACAATCGAGTGCTGATTTCTGCCCCAAGCGTGAGCTGAGACGTGAAAAAAGGTGAGGTGGGAGAGGAGGAGGCAGTGGGGGAGATGGGCCAATGTTTAGATTAGCCTGGTTAAAATGATATTAATCAAATACCGCTCGACAAAGCCGGCCTCGCTATTGGACTTAATGGGAAACTAGCTAACACTAGTCTGTTTTCTAATCGATAATCGATTCTGGGACTGAAGAAGCAGGGTGGAAATAAAAAAAATGGCGCCAAATAAACCTTGGGTCCAGAAAGATATCTAGAGGCACTGGCCACACAAAACAAACAAATCCGGCGACCCGTTTGCGCACAGGGAAATTAATAATTCATTGTTTGCTCTCGGTGCTAGGACATGCGAAGATCTGTTGTACCGCTCGCCACTGGGGAACGGCAGTCATGCAGTCTGGAGCAATCACTACCTGAGGCGTAACTGGAGCCAAAGACAGGGGGCCGCGACTACCGAAAAGTGGGGCTCAATCGATATGCGCAAAGCAATGAATAAATACTTCAACCAGTGCCGGTAGAAGACTACGTAAAGCTCTGAGGCCCATTGTTAAACCGTGCACCAGATACTCTCACACAACTTAATAACAAAATAACTGGTATAAACGACGTTTATACTAAAAAACCTGTCTGTGACATTCAAAGGTGATGTGTTTCCATCAGACAATTTGTTCATGGAGTATTTCAGATGTTCGGGCTGTTAGTGCAAGTGGCGTGGCTAACGGAACGTAAGGGGGTTGGTCCGCCCCCGGGTGGCGCGGGGGGGGGGCTTTTATGGTGGTCACAATTTCGGCCTACTGAGGAGTTTTTATCTTGGAAAAGGGGGAGGGGGGCAAGCTAAAATCTTGGCCGCTATCTACGACATGTCAGTGACACTATCTACGACATCTCAGTGACACTATCTACGACATGGCAGTGCATCTATCAGCGTTTAAATTAGGCATAGTTATAACTATAACGCTGCCCTCTTCGGTTTCAAGACAGATCATTTGAAACCTGGTTAGTGATCACATGCCCACAGAAAATACATTCACAAGGAGCGTATGCCTTTACATTGGCTCCTTAGGACACGTTTAAGTTCAAAGGGCCACATCGGGATCCTGTTGGTGTTCAAGGGGACACAACGGGATCCTGTTGGTGTTCAAGGGGACACAACGGGATCCCGTTGGTGTTCAAGGGGACACAACGGGATCCTGTTGGTGTTCAAGGGGACACATCGGGATC
This sequence comes from Lymnaea stagnalis, assembly GCA_964033795.1. Taxonomy (NCBI): domain Eukaryota; kingdom Metazoa; phylum Mollusca; class Gastropoda; family Lymnaeidae; genus Lymnaea; species Lymnaea stagnalis. Next base: position 321,218 of record CAXITT010000320.1, on the reverse strand, counting down.
CTGTTGGTGTTCAAGGGGACACATCGGGATCCTGTTGGTGTTCAAGGGGACACAACGGGATCCTGTTGGCGTTCAAGGGGACACATTGGGATCCTGTTGGTGTTCAAGGGGACACATCGGGATCCTGTTGGTGTTCAAGGGGACACAACGGGATCCTGTTGGTGTTCAAGGGGACACCGAGGGTATCAAGAGGACACCTTGGAGCAGTGTATCTTTCAGGCATCTCTCCAAGGGGAAAAGGGAGGGAGGCAAGAACTGCCCCATTTAAGAAAAGGTCAACTGCCCCCCCTCCCTTTATGGAGAATAAAGTCTCCTCTCCACACATAAAAGCGAATATGTTATTTTAAATGGTGTTATTACAGTTTTTATACAAAGTTTCAAACCTTTTATAATTTGTGAAATGATGGAACCAATGGAATATCGCTACGCTTGATAAATTTGAATGTTAAAAAATTCTTTATTTTAACTTCGCTTTTGCTCGTTGTTGGCTGGCTTACTGGCACAATCTTCGGAAGGATAATTGACCCACTTCCCGTCAACCTATCGAGCTGAAACTTGGCACATAGACTCTTTGCCGATGACAACACATTCTCTCAAATTTTCAGCCCCATCCCCAACCACAATCTTAAAAAAAATCACCCCACCCCCTTTTTCAAGGGGAAGATAAATAAAATAAGATGTCACCAATTTCACCACTTAAAGTATCGGAAAACCGCGCTAAATGAATCTTTTCAAACAAAATATTGCACTTGGTGAACTTGGTGCTTACTATTTTCTTTTGTTTTTTCTGAAATAAATCTGCAGTGTTAAAGCGGGGTGGGACATTAGAACATCAGTGCAGTTTGGGGACGGGAAAAAATGTGCGATCGTGAGCCGGGGGGGGGGGGGGGGGGGGGGGGAGAGAGCACTTATTGGGATTCTTATAAAGTGCGTTACTTGCATGCATGTTTGGTCAAATTTCACCCCCCCCCACCCTGCTCCCCCCACCCTGCTCCCCCCCCCACCCTGCTCCCCCCCACCCCAATTGCTTGATAATAAATTTTATAAAGGATTTATTTAAAAAAACAAAAAACTTTGTTGTTTGGGCTTGTTTAATTATGTTTTTTTTTTTTTTTGGGTTTTTTTTTTTTTTTTTTTTTTTTTTTTTTTTTACTTTTTTTTTTTTTGGCAACATGCCCAGTTTGAAGACTCATATTATTTGGAAAAGTGTGTCATTTCGACACTCTGACCCTCTTTTGTTTTTACATGTAACTGTTGAGATTGCATTTTAATTGCTTTAAAAAAAAATTAATGATAATAGGTTAAAACCGGTCTCCTGAAGTTGATACCGATTGGGACAACGGCACCACTAACACTAGTTTCCACAAGGCTGTTCACTCCACCAGCTACGGATTCAACTGTCTCTCGGCTATGGGCTACGACCAGTGGCGTAGCGAGGGTGTTTGGCGCCCGGAGACAATATTCGCGCCCGGGGACAAGATCTATTTTAGCGCCCCTTTTTCTTTTTTTCAACTCTCCAACCCATTATTTTCATCCAATAAAATAATATCAAAGCACATTTTGGCGCCCCTAACTAGCTGGCGCCCCGGGACATCTGTCCCCCCTGCCCCCACCACGCTACGCCTCTGGCTACGACCATGAAATGGGAGGGGGGGGCGGAGACGTTTTCCGAGAGAAGAGAGCAAATTGATCGGTTCATATCTTTTCGGCTTTCATAGCATTCGTGGTTGTCGTGGTTACGGCTAGGTAAACATGGATTGGATGACGACACCATGAATTGAGAGGAAAGAATAAAAGAATGAATTTTATTTTAAAATCATTATTATTGGTTCTGTTTTAATTACACCTACTCAATGTACAAACGACAAACTCAATAAACTGAAATTGAATTTACAACCAATGAACTAAACGTACTGAAATCAAGTTTACAAACAAGAAACATGACGTTTGAACCAACTCAAATTGGAATTAAAACAAATATTTGTTTTGGTTTTTGTTAATTGTTTTATTTCGAAGTTTAAGTGAACTAAACAGTAGTCAATAATTTTCTTAAAAATTCACTGCCCAAAGAAAGTATGTGCAGAAGGGTGACAAGGCAGATTATAAAGCCAAAGGATTCCAATTAAATGTAGAAGAAACTTAAATATATATGTGTTGTTGTTTTTTTGTGTGTTTTGTTTTGTAGTTGTAATCTTTGAAAATATTCATCAGTCAATCAGCTAAAGATTAGTCAGTCAATCTGCTAAAGATTCATTATTCAGCTAAATATTCATCAGTCTATCAGCTACAGATTAATCAATCGATCTGCTCAAAATTAGTCAGTCAGCTACAGATTAATCAGTCAATGAGCTACATATTCATCAGTCAATCAGCTACAGATTCATCAGTCAATTTGCTAAACATTCGTCAGTTAGCTAAAAATTATCAGCCAATCAGTTACAGATTCATCAGTTAGTAATCTACAGATGCATCAGTCAGCTTTTTGTTATAATTTAGATTTGTGAACTTAATTCATTTATCTACTGATTTATTATAAATAAACTAGTTCAAACCACGAGTCTCTATACATATTCTCTTAATAAACAAGGAATTGTCAACATGACCTTAAAATTAGAAAATGGCTAGTTATTATTAATATAAAATGTAACATCAAAAGCAGAGATTTTTTTTACACAAAATGTAATGAACCCCGCTATAACGCGCGCCGCCATAACGCGAATTCGGATATAACACGGTCGTAGTATGGCTCCAGAAATTTGAAATGCATTTACTCCATCAGGCCTAAGTTTTTAATGCACAGTAATAACCCATAAATATATTAGCCATCAATTATTTTGAATATATATTAATTAATACATTCCAGTTAACATTCATCTGATGATTAAGCCGACCTTTGATCATTGTACATGTACACACGGATAATATGTTCTCGGAAAAAAGTTCAATATTGTAAAACCATGCATTAAAGCAACCCCGCTTTTAACGCGATCCGATTTTATGGACCCCGATCATCGCGTTATAGCGGGGTTCCACTGTATTTGGAATTTAAGAAACCATTCCCCCCCCCCTTTTTTCAACACTTCATCCGCAATATCCCCCCCCCCCCAAAAAAAAAAAATCAAACTACTCACCCTCCTAAACTAAACCCCAAAAAACTAACTACTAAAAACTAACAACTAAATATCAACAACTAACTACTGAGTATCGTATCATCACTACTTCACCTCTAAAATCACGTAGCCAATGCCCCACTAGTAGTGCCCCCCTCCAACCCCCAAACCTCTTAACACATCACACANTTTTTCAACACTCCCCCCCCAAACACCCCCCCCCCCCAAAAAAAAAAAATCAAACTACTCACCCTCCTAAACTAAACCCCAAAAAACTAACTACTAAAAACTAACAACTAAATATCAACAACTAACTACTGAGTATCGTATCATCACTACTTCACCTCTAAAATCACGTAGCCAATGCCCCACTAGTAGTGCCCCCCTCCAACCCCCAAACCTCTTAACACATCACACAACTGCTTTTGTTCCAAAACCTAAATTAACAATACCCCAGCCCCTAGCCCAAACCCCATACCCTAACCCATAACCCTTAACCCATACCCTAACCCCTTACCATAACACTAACCCTAAATCCATACCCTAACCCCATACCCTAAAACAATACCCTAACCCCATACCCTAACACCATACCCTAACCCCATACCCTAACCCCATACCCTAACCCCATACCCTAATCCCATATCCTAACCCCACACCCTAAAGCCATACCCTAACCCCTTACCATAACCCTAACCCTAACCTCATGCCATAACCTCATACCCTAACCCCATACCCTAACACCATACCATAACCCCATACCCTAACCCCTTACCATAACCCTAACCCTAACCTCATGCTATAACCCCATACCCTAATCCCATACCCTAACACCATACCCTAACCCCATACCCTAACCCCTTACCATAACCCTAACCCTAACCCCATGCCATAACCCCATACCCTAACACCATACCCTAACCCCATACCCTAACCCCATACCCTAACACCATACCCTAACCTTAACCCTAACCCCATGCCATAACCCCATGCCATAACCCCATGCCATAACCCCATACCCTAACACCATACCCCAACACCATACACTAACCCCATACCCTAACCCAGACCTTAACGCATACCCTAACCCCTTACAATAACACTAACCCTAACGTCATACCCTAACCCATGGGTCTCAAACTCAAATCATCCGGGGCCGTAGGAGGTAGAGTCTTAGTGAGACTGGGCCGCATCAAGTAACAAAAAAAGTGATAACAAATTCAATAAAGTACCACTGATACAATCTGCTCAACCTTGATTAATTACAAAATAAAACACTAAGGGTTCTCAAGAACTAGGCTTCACTTTCTTTCTCCTACTCCTAGTCCTCAGAGACCGGGCAGCGCATCTCTGAGCTGAGCAACATTTGGCTTGAGTGAGGAAACAACTGAGGCCCTCAGTATCCCTTGAAGATGCTTATCAGCAAGTTTGGCCCTGAACTTTGACTTGCTAAATTTCATAGTTGGAAAAGAGCTTTTCACACAGATAGGTACTCCCAAAAAAGCACATGATCCGCTTGAGCAACCTGGAAATCTCAGTGAAGGTGGAGGGCAGCGCTCTCATTAATTGCCCATGCGTGTCTGTTTCTCCATTCGATCCCTTAACTTAGAATTTCACTGAAGTTCAATCAGTTCAATCCATTTGAAACGCAAGTGGGGGTGGGGGGGCGGGGTGAATTAAAGGCAAAATATCGTCTTGCAGGCCGCAAATGGCCCGCGGGCCGCGAGTTTGAGACCCTTTCACCTAACCACATTCGCTAACCCTAGCCCCATACCCTAACCCCATAAGCTACTTTCCCCTCTGAATAACTAATGCGTGCACACGGGGCGATGTAACCTCTACTTTCAAACCCACCTTCTTCAACAACTCCTCCCAGTGTCACCCCCAAATGACCCCCCCCCCTAAAACACCTACTCCCCACTACAACCCAACTGTTCTACCTCCCGACACCAGATCCCACCTCGAATACTCCCTTCAAGATCTCAGCCCCACCCAAAACTGCCNNNNCCGCCCCCCCCCTTCAAACCCCACACCCCGAATCCCCCCTCAAAAACCCTCCCCTCCCCACCTCCTCACTCCCTCCCCCTTCCGGTCAATATTTGTCAGTGTGGTGAGTCTGGCACGTGAGCCAACACAGGGCCATTTTGTTTCCATCGACCTGTGAGTACCTGGCCGCACGTGCGGAGTCAACAAGTACCTCAGTCAGATGTTTGCAGTGGGGCGTACGAGGGATCCTAGATTATTTCCTGTTGACACCGTGTATTTAAAGGGTGTTCTCAAGCTGTTAATTCGGGAGTCAAAGAATTAAGATTTTTTTTTTTTACTGTGACTATGATTTCCAAATTTCAAAAGTCTGGTCGCAGTGTCGTGGTCACTGCTCTTATTTAAGAGACTATATTCACTGGATGTATGTACAATTATACACATGAAAGCTTCGTTTACAATTATTGTTTGGACCCAAAATGTCCTAGTGTTTCATGTTCAAGTACAGATCCATGTTCAGGTACATCCATGAACAAATAGCTCCATGTTCAAGAACAGATCCATGTTCTGGTAGATCCATGAACAAATAGCTCCATGTTCAAGTACAGATCCATGTTCAGGTACATCCATGAACAAAAAGCTTCATGTTCAAGTACAGATCCATGTTCAGGTACATCCATGAACAATTAGCTCCATGTTCAAGTGCAGATCCATGTTCAGGTACATCCATGAACAAATAGCGCCATGTTCAAGTACAGATCCATGTTCAGGTACATCCATGAACAATCAGCTCCATGTTCAAGTACAGATCCATGTTCAGGTACATCCATGAACAATTAGCTCCATGTTCAAGTACAGATCCATGTTCAGGTACATCCATGAACAAATAACTCCATGTTCAAGTACAGATCCATGTTCAGGTACATCCATGAACAAATAGCTTCATGTTCAAGTACAGATCCATGTTCAGGTACATTCATGAACAAATAGCTCCATGTTCAAGTACAGATCCTTGTTCAGGTAGATCCATGAACAAATACCTCCATATTCAAGTGCAGATCCATGTTCGGGTACATCCATGAACAAATAGCTCCATGTTCAAGTACAGATCCATGTTCAGGTACATCCATGAACAAATAGCTCCATGTTCAAGTACAGATCCATGTTCAGGTACATCCATGAACAAATAGCTCCCTGTTCAAGTACAGATCCATGTTCAGGTAGATCCATGAACAAATCGCGAAATGTTTAAGTACAGATCCATGTTCAGGTAGATCCATGAACAATTAGATCCATGTTAAAGTATAGATCTATGTTCAAGTAGCTCCATGATCGAATAGATCCATGATCAGATAAAGATTCATGTTCAGGTACATCCATGAACAAATACCTCCATATTCAAGTGCAGATCCATGTTTAGGTAGATCCATGAACAATTAGCTCCGTGTTCAAGTACAGATCCATGTTCAGGTAGATCCATAAACAAATAGCTCCATGTTCAAGTGCAGATCCATGTTCAGGTAGATCCATGAACAATTAGCTCCATGTTCAAGTACAGATCCATGTTCAGGTAGATCCATGAACAAATAGCTCCATGTTCAAGTGCAGATCTATGTTCAAGTAGCTCCATGATCGAATAGATCCATGATCAGATAAAGATCCATGTTCAAGTGGCTCCCTAATCGAGTAGCTCCATGATCAAGTATAGATCCATGTTCAAATAGCTCTATGATCATGCTACTTAATATTCTAGTTACCCTGTCTCTTATATAGTTGCTTTATTTCCAGTAATCCAATTTTTTAGTATTTAAATCTTGACCATTTTTAAAACATTTAACAATATACCTAAATTTATCAATCTTTAAATGTACTTATCAATGTAATAATGTACGTTTCAATCGGACACTGTATCAACCTTAAATATGCATTTATCAATCTTACACATGTACTTATTAACCTTATACCTGTATTTATCAACTTTATATCTGTGCTTATCAATCATATACCTGTAATTATCAATCATATACCTGTACTTATCAATATTATGCTTGCACTTATTAATAGTATACCCGTACATATCAATCTTATACCTGTATTTATCCATCTTATACATTGTACTTATCAATCATATACCTGTACTTATCATCGTATACCTGCCATCAATCTTATACATGTACTTATCAATCGTATACCTGTACATATCCATCTTATACATTGTACTTATCAATCATATACCTGTACTTATCATCGTATACCTGCCATCAATCTTATAGATGAACTTATCAATCTTATACCTGTAATCAATCTTATACCTGTACTTATGAACCCATACCTTATTTATCAATCTTATACCTAACTTATCAATCTTTAATTTAATATAAATGGCTTCAATGACACCCCTCCCCCCTCCCCCCCCCCCCCCCCCCCCCCACCCCACACACATGGACTATCTGTTTAAAGCATGTGGATGCTCGATGTATACTATTTTGAATACGGGAGCTCAAATTATCTCTTATTTATATTTTGCTTATGGTGTGTCTGCTTCCCTTTCACAACCGGCCTTTCCCCTAGTCAACATGGTTTATATTAATAGTACTGAGTGGGGAAAAAAAACTTTCAGAATTTTTTTTTTTTTAAACTGTCATGCGTGACGGTTAAACTCGGGTAAAAAGGTTAAATTTTTACAGAGGCAACTTTATTATAATCAATAAAGAGCCATGGGTATCGTGTAGGACTGTCTGTAGGACTGTCTGTAGGACTGTCTGTAGGACTGTCTGTAGGGCTGTCTGTAGGATTTTCTATAGGACTGTCTGTAGGACCGTCTGTTGGACTGTCTGTAGGACTGTCTGTAGGACCGTCTGTAGGACTGTCTGTAAGACCGTCTGTAGAACCGTCTGTAGAACCGGCTGTAGGACCGTCTGTAGGACTGTCTGTTGGACTATCTGTAGAACTCTCAGTAGGACTGTCTGCATGACTGTCTGTAGGACCGTCTGTAGGACCGTCTGTAGGACCGTCTGTAGGACCGTCTGTAGGACTATCTGTAGGACTGTCTGTAGGACTATCTGTAGGCCTATTGTTTAAAAACCGGTAGGTAAGGTGCAGGACTGGCTGTAGCACTGTCTACAGGACTGTCTGCAGGACTGTCTGTAGGACTATCTGTAAGACTGTCTGTTGACCTATTGTTTAAAGGCCGACAGGTAGCGTTGTAAGACTGTCTGTAGACCTATTTCTAAAAATACCCGGACCTGGTGAAAAAAAAAAAACTGCACCCGATTAAGCCCTATTATTAAATTATATTTAAGAACGCGAGAACCCTTGGTTAGGAAAAAAAATCAAAATGATTTGCGTCCAAAAAAAGGTGAACGTTTGACATTGAAAATCATGACAGAAGACGAAGTGGCCAAATAATTAATTTGTTATTGAAATAGTCAGATGGAGCTAAGAGATCAATTTGTTCGGTGCGATGTATGGTGTTTACAGTAACAAGGCCATTAAATATTTAATGGTTAGACCAGTGGTTCCCAAAGTGTACAGTTCCACCCCTTTTATGGGAAAGGGGCTGGATTTATAGGTGTGGGGGGGGGGGCGGTTCCTCGCTCAGGAATATCTAATGTGTGTTATTATGAATGTTAATCCCAGGTTTTAATGCAAACTGGCATGACCAGTATTTCGGAGAAAGCTCTGGACGTTTTTAAAAAAGAAGAAGAAATGAAATAGTTTGAATACTTTATGACATGAGCTTAATATATAAATTATGTAATTCTATGTTTAAATACAACGACGGTTCGTTAGTTCGTTGGCGTAATAAGCGTTATCCAAATTTTATTCAGTAGAATTATGAGGATTATTTTGCCTCTCGCTTCTAAACAAAAAAAAAAAAAAAAAAGGAGATGTCGCAGCCCAATTTAATTATTTTTTTTTCTTTCAATTACCTCCAGGGGACGGTCAACTCCCTTCACCTTCCGTTCTGCCCCCCCCCCCTTTGCATGTCAGTGATGTAGTCGAAACTTGGCCATTTTTCTCTTGAACAGAAGTCAACACAATTTTATTTTTTTTAAACAAACTTACTGAACGATTTACTGAACGCTGGTTAATGAAAACGTCGGTTATCCGCACTGCCGATATATGTTATTATTATTATTAATAATAATTATTATTATTATCATCATTATCATTATCATTATTATCATTATTATTATTATTATTATCATTATTGTCATTATCATTATTATTATTATTATTAATAGTATTATTATTATCATTATTATTATTATTATTATTATCATCATATTATCATTACTATCATTGTTATCATTATTGTTATCATTATTATTATTATTATTGTTATCATTATCATTATAATTATAATTATTATTATTATTATTATTATCCTCATGATCATTATCATTATTATTTTTATTATCATTATTGTTATCATTATTATTATTATTATTATCATCATTATCATCATCATTATTATTATTATTATTATTATTATTAATCATAGAATCGGAAAAGACATTAAAAAATCAGACACCAGACAAATCATAAGACTAAACAGAACTACAGTAGACCTACTACATTATTATTATATGAAACAGTGATATATGTACACTTGTGTAATTTCGTCAATAACAATGTTTATAGGCATCTATCTGAACATAGTCTTTAAAAAAATTGTAAACAAAAATAATAATGGATATATTACCACTCCTCAGGATTATTCAATAGTATTCACTTTTGCCCATGACAACATTGATGCCCATGACAACATTGATGCCCATGATAATGATTTGAATAATCCATGGTACCCACATTTAAAAAAAAATTTAAAACAAAAATAATAATGTAAACATTACCATTTCCGTATTTTGTGTTCCTCCACAAACCTATTTACATTTGCCTAGGCCTAATTAAAATTTAAGTTTTGGAATTATTGGACAATGCAGCTGTGGGCATTGTTCGCAGAGGATTAGTCATATATCACACACAATGACAGCAAGACGTCAAGCAATTATGAAAATTGGATTGCCGGCCGACGGACAGAGTGACAGTCTGACCTCTGGTAGACGACCGAAAGCCCCAGTCACTTTCGGCCAGAGGCCGAAAGTCTCAATCACTTTCGGATGAAACCAAACATAAACCAAAAGTTAAATTTTCTGTTTCGACCGAAACTGAAACTTAAGCCGAAAGTGGTCAAATTCAACTTTCGGCGCCAAAATCTGAACCGAAATCGAAGATTCGGTCAGTCTCCACTTTTGATGGCACTGGTTAAAACACCGTATAACATCACACTATCCGTGTAAGAATATATTGTATTCTAGCCATAGGTGTCATATCTTTAAGCTTCAGTGAGCCACATTGGATGGAGACGAGCTGTTTGGAAACCACACCAGCTGTTTTGGGGGCCACACGAGCTGTTTTGGGGCCACACGAGCTGTTTTGGGGGCCACACGAGCTGTTTTGGGGGCCATACGAGCTGTTTTGGGGGCCACACGAGCTGTTTTGGGGGCTACACGGGCTGTTTTGGGGCCACACGAGCTGTTTTGGGGGCCATACGAGTTGTTTTGGGGGCCATACGAGCTGTTTTGGGGGCCACACGAGCTGTTTTGGGGGCCACACGAGCTGTTTTGGGGGCCACACGAGCTGTTTTGGGGCCACACATAAAATACCTTAACACTAACAACAGATGATTTGGACGTGATGGCTATAATAATATATCAGAAATAAGTCAGGTGAAGAGACGTGATAACATTTTCTTTAGCTTCAACGTCATATTGTAGCTCTGTGCATTCTATGTGCTATAAGCTATATGTTTTTGTCGACTGAAAACGGAGTCGTAAAAATACCGAAAGACTGATATTTTTCTGAAAATCTTGAAACCTATTCTCAAATTGATTTATCCAATCGAAAATCAAGGCTGCAGATTCGTTGTTCACAGAAACGTGTTTAGCCAACGGGTTGAAATGCGTAGAATTGTTTGCCATCAGATCGTCAGACTAACTTTCGTTTTGAAAGAGGTTTAGTTGGAAGCATTGTATTTATCAGTCAGTTTCACTGTGAACTCAGATTTAACCCATTGAATTGAGCGGTCAAGTCATGTTTTATTCATTGAATTGAGCGGTCAAGTCATGTTTAACTCGTTGAATTGAGCGGTCAAGTCGTGTTTAACTCATTTACTTGAGCTGTCAAGGCATGTTTAACTCATTTAATTTAACAATCAAGCCATGTTTAACTCATTAAATTGAGCGGGTAACTCATGTTTAGCTCATTTCATTGAGTGGTCAAGTTGTGTTTAATCAAGCCTAACAAAATTGCTAAATTGGTGAGCCAGTTTCTTTTGACAAGTTCTGACACTAACTTTGTTGTTTTGTTGTTTTTTTGTTTTTTTGTTCCAAAAATGAATATATATTACTTCTCAAATAATAAAATCTTTTCAAAATGTTAACCTCAAACTAATCATCTTGCTTCTGAAAGGGAAATGATGCCCCTTTATCCAATGCCGCATTCCATGAGTAATTCCTTCAATTGGCAATGTCAATCCTTGCTCTTGATGACAATCTGTATGACGATATCAATCTTCAAAGCGTTTGCACATAACTTTTTTTTACGGTACGTATTGAATAATACTTAATCAGACATAATTTTGGCGGGAAATCAAATCGCTTTTAGTTAATTTTACAAGTCCCCTCCTTTTTTGCCTATCATCAGCGAAGCACAGTGAAAAGATGTATACAACGTACGTTCGCAATGGACAAAGCTTATCGCTTAAAAGTATTTTGCACTATTTTGTGTGAATCTCTTGATTTAGTTGTGTGATATAGTGACACTAAAGAATCCATTTCTTCAGGGATATTAAATTCGCAGGCACTGATTCTCGCAAGATGATATCTGTAGTTAATTACCTTCTCGGGAAGAATTCAACATCCCTTGTTTTGCCTGACATGAGAAGCGAGCAAGCTGCAGTTTAACTGAGCATGTTCTTCACTGCCAAAATTGAAACAATAAGAAAGAGCTTTAGGGAACGTTGTGATTTGTCTGCAGTGGAGACTGTCTTGGTAGGCACCCCTCTAGTGGAATTCTTTACAGTTTCCCGTAGAGACCGACCGAAAGTGCTTTTCTGATTTCGACCGAAACCGAAAGTAGGCCGAAAGTTAAAAAAATGACTTTCGGCAGACAACCGAAACTAGGCCGAAGGTTAAAAATGACTTTCGGCCGAAACCGAAGCCGAAGCTGAAACTGAAATATTTATATATTTTGAAATTCGTTCACGCTCACATTCGGAGCCTTGGTCCTTTTCGAAATCTCTTTCTTCTTCTTATGTCTTTTTACCCTGTCTGGGCCATAGGCGGTCCACAAGAATTGTTCATTCATCACGGTCCTGTGGCTTCCTATCCAGTAATTTCTAGGTGTATCCAATTTTTGTGTTGTTGCTTTTAGCTCGCATCTCTATGTATCCTTTGGCCTTACGCTTTTTTTTTCCTTATGGATTCCATGTTAGGAATTGTTTGGTGGTGCTATCTGGGGGTTTTCGGAGAATATGTCCTATCCATCTCCATCTTTTATTTAAGATGTCTTCGACAATGGGCACCTGGTGAGTCCTTTCCAGTAGATCTTTGTTGGTGATACTATTTGGCCATTTGATGTTCAGGATCTTTTTAAGGCATGTGTTTATGAAGGTCTGTACTTTCTGCGTAATGCTAGCCGTTGTTTTCCAAGTCTCTGAGCCATAGAGTAGGATTGTCTTTCAAAATAGGGTTAGTCAAAAAGACATTCACTACTATAAATTGTCAAAATTCATTCTCTATACAATAGCATTTTACTTCGCATCAATAATTCCTAAATATTGCATTCCCCTGCCTACTGTTTGAACACGTTTTAGCCTTCAAAGTCTTCATGGAGAAGGACGGGGTGGTTGTTCCTGTACTAAGTGATCCCATATGAGTCATGGACTTTGCTTTTCTTCTTGACATTACGCAGGAGCTGAATGTACTCAACAAGAAGTTATAAGACCAGCGGCAGCGTGTTAGTATCATCTATGAAAATGTCAGGGCCTGCACACAACTTGTTTTATGGTTCTTAGAAAAACCTCTGCCATTTCCCAACATGCAAAGTATTCATGAACTCGGGGCACACCATTCAGTAGTAACTTAGTAGTAAGTATACTGATGCCATTGCAAAGCTACATAAAGAATTTGATCACATTTTTTAAACTTCAAAACAGACAGCCACTTTTCAGCTTTTTGCTGACCCTTTAATGTGCAAGATGCCTTGGACAAGGAGGTTAATGGAAAAATAGACAAGCTTGGACAGTTTATTGCACTACCCTCAACTTTCCCTGAGATTTCCAGGTTGTTCAAGCGGATCATATGACTTTTTGGGAGTACCTTTCTGTGTAAAACAAGTCAAAGTTCAGGACCAACTTGCTGATGAGCATCTTCAAGCTATACTGAGGGTCTCAGTTGCTTCCTCACTCAAGCAAAAGTTTCTCAGCTGTGTAAAAAGAAGCACTGCCAGGTGCCTGGCAGCAGTGAATAGGTGGAAGAAAGTGAAGCCTCGTTCTTGAGAACCCTTAATGTTATTATTTGTTATTTATAAAGGTTGAGCAGATTGTAACAGTTTTACTTTAATGAATATTTAATCGCTTTTTGTTTGGAATACTCGATACAGCCCAGTCTCACTCAGACTCTACCTCCTGCGGCCCCAGTATGATTTGAGTTTGAGACCCATGATCTAATGAATTCTTTGGTTTTTACCATTTTAATTTAAAGTAATTTAAATTTCTTTTAAAATATTTTTTTTAAATTAGTATGGTAGGAGAATATTTGGAAAAAGACGG
>CAXITT010000320.1:294866-307267 GCA_964033795.1 Lymnaea stagnalis | reverse complement strand
GGGGGGGGGGGGGGGAGAATTAATGCAAAATAGACCCTTGTGTGCCATTAGCTTTTATAGTATAATTACAACCTAAAACGTATGCCTACAATACTTATTGTAGCTCTAATAGAGCCAATTGCCACCTAATTATATGTTATTAAGGCTATAAAAATATCACCACAACATTTAGCTCATACTAATGCTTTATGTTTACAAAAATTATAGCTTGCAAGATATCACTGTATTAATAATAAGTACTTTCGGATGGCCGAAAGTCACAGTCAATTTCGGCCGAGACCGAAATTAAACCGAAAGTTAAATTTTCAGTTTCGGCCGAAACCGAAACTAAGCCGAAAGTGATCAAATGTCCACTTTCGGCACCGAAGCCGAAGCCGAAATTCGGTCGGTCTCTAATTTCCCGAGAAAAGTTGAAACGTGTCATCATATCATCTAACCTACATCGCCTTTTGTTGACACCATCCTAAACCAGATTCTTTAGCACTGTCTGGAAGATTTGATTCCTGTACTTGTTAATTTTGTGAAGAGTAGTTTTCAGTCTGCCACAGTCCCACGTCTCTTCAAGGCAGCGGTCGTTTAAAAATGTGGCCTGGACCCAAATGACTGAAATAATTTTCGCCCGGTCTCCAACCTGCCCTTTGTATCTAAAATTCTTGAGAGAGTTGTGTCACAGCAGCTTGTGCAGCTTCTTAGCACTTATAACTTGCTTGATAAGTTTCAATCTGCAAATCGACCTGGGCACAGCTGTGAGACAGCACTGCTCCGTTTCATGAATGATGGTCTCTGTGGTGCTGAACGCTGCGATCTGACATTATTGGTCCTATTTGACCTCAATACTGCTTTTGATGTGATTGGCCATGAGCTTCTTCCGTCAAGACTACTGCTGAATGAGGCAGGCATCTCTGGAGCTGCACTTCGCTGGTTTTCTTCTTATCTGACTGACAGGACTCGTATTGTAATGAAGCAAGCATCTTCCATGGACACTTCACTTACCTGCGGCATGCCAGAGGGCTCAGTTTTGGAACCTATTCTGTTCTCCGTGTACACTAGCCAGCTTGGCAGAATTATTGAAAGTTGTGGTGTATCCCCGCAAATTATTTGCGGATGACACACACATGTACAAGTGTTTCGGCCCTGATCCTCTGGACTGTGCTGCTACTGTTTAGGCTGTCGAGGAGTGCTGTCTTATGGTGAAATCATGGATTCACCAAACAGACTTAAATTAAATGACGATAAGACTGCGGCAATTATGTGTGGTTCTGACGCCAATCTTTGGAAGGTTGCCATCGCATCAATAAAAGTTGGTGCGTCTGAGATTCCTTTGTCCAACGCTGTCAGAGACCTTGGCTTTTATACTGACAATTACAATGATCCCTTATATCAGTTCTGTTATCAGGGCGTGTTTCTGTCATCTACGCGCCCTGGGACAGCTACGTCCTCTACTTAATAAGAGAACACCCAATGCCGTAGCAGTCACTCTCATACGATCAAGATTAGATTAATGTTACAGTTGTTTGTGGAGTTAACCTCAAAACCAAATTCAGAGACCCCAAAGGGTACAAAATACTGCAGCACGCATTGTATCGTGGATCAAGAAATCTGAGCACTTCACCCCTGTTCTTGAAGGTCTCCATTGGCGTCCTATGAGTGAACGCATTGAACACAAAATTCTGTCCCTGACGTACAGCTGTATACAAGGCTCTGCACCGGAATATCTTATAGAACAGATTTCTAAACACGTATCCTTAAAGAACCTGCGTTCTTCATCACAGTCCTTTACTTTTTTTTCTTTTAATAGATTTTAGGACATAAAAACGCTGTGAGCATGCTAAAATAGCATCAAGTTTGTAGGTTTACTTCGTTAATGTAACCTTTCTGGGTGAAAAATGGGGGGGGGGGTGCCATTCAGGATCACATACAATATTTATAAACCGGGTACAGCTTTCATCATGAGACCATTTGGCGTAAAGGCTAATGCACATTACCACATCAACGTGTTATTGGACAAGACAACCGAAAGAGCACAAACTAGTCACAAAAGAGTATTGATAAACATGGCCGCCGTGACACGTGTGAAAAATAAAACTATTTATTTAAATTAAACGACTCTAACAAACAAAGCTTTTGTTTGGAATCTTTGTAAATTGCAATATCGAGCAACGGGAAATTGGGGTGGGGGCAGAGGCGTAGCGAGGGTGTTTGGCGCCTGGGGACAAGATTCGCGCCCGGGGACAAGATCCATTTTAAAGCGCCCCTTTTTCCTTTTTTTAAACTCTCAAGCCCATTATTTTCATCAATAAAATGATATCAAAGCACATTTCGGCGCCCCTAACTAGCTGGCGCCCCGGGAATCTTTCCCCCCTGCCCCCCTCGCTACGCCTCTGGGTGGGGGTGGGGGTAGGCGGAAAATTTCACAACATATACATTCTTATAAGGCAACGCATTTTATAAGAATCTCAATTAGTGCTCCCCCCTACTAAGGCTCACAACCGCACATTTTTCCATGCCCCTAAACTACAAAAATATTCGAATGTCCCACCTGCTTTTACACCGCGGATTTATTACACCAACTATTTCAGAAGAACAACAGGAACTATTCCGCACCAAACGCACTTACGATATCTTTACGAATATCTTTCAGCGCAGTTATTGGTAATTGTATTTCTTGAAAGCTGGGGGATCATATTCCTTCTATCCTCCCTTGAAAAACGGGGAAAAACAGAATTTTGGGGATGGGGCTGGGGTGGATGGGGGCTGAACATTTGATAAAATGTGTTGTCATCGGCAACGTGTATATGCGGACGGGAAGTGGGTCAATTAGCCATCCAAAGATTTTGGGCCAAACACCCAGCCAGAAAGAAACCCGCGAACAAAATACGAAAGTAAGCAGGAGTCGATTACCCCTTTTGATGATCTCTCCGTGTTTTAATTGTCCCTCCACAGACAAGTTCGAACTGATAGCAAAAATATTGAGCGTTGTGTGCTAGAGGAGGCGATTACTCGTGCACAGGAGATTACTCGTGCACACATATACACAAAAACTCACAGGTGCGCACAAAAAAACTCACACACACACACATATGTTGTTCGTCACGAAGATGACCAAGACTAAATTGCACAGCGAGTACGCTGGTGGCTAACCTGTCCTATTTGTGCATTGAAAGCTTTCCCGCACGTAGCACACACGTTTTTGTGGTATCCTAAATGGATTGGAAGCGATTCTGGGTTTCTTTTCTTTGCGCTTTCAGGCAGGGTTTATTGTGTTTGTAGCACATTTTTTTAAACTTCATTCTTTATTGAAATATCACAGCATGTGGCAAATATGGTAGCTTAGACACCAAGCAATATAAACCCTGACATGCCTAGACACCTTGAGGTAATAGCCCTGACATGTCTAGACACCCTGAGGTAAAAGCCCTGCCATGCCTAGACACCTAGAGGTTATAGCCCTGCCATGCCTAGACACCTAGAGCTAATAGCCCTGACTGCCTAGACACCTAGAGGTAATAGCCCTGCCATGCCTAGACACCTAGAGGAAATAGCTCTGCCATGCCTTGAGACCCTGAGGTAATAGCCCTGCCATGCCTAGACATCTAGAGGAAATAGCCTGACGGCCTAGACACCTAGAGGTAATAGCCCTGCAAGCCTAGACACCTAGAGGTAATAGCCTTGACTGCCTAGACACCTAGAGATCATAGCCGTGCCATGTCTAGACATCTAAAGGTAATAGCCCTCCCATGCCTAGACACCTTGAGGTAATAGCTCTGACACCCAAGAAACCAAGAGGTAATATCTCTGACATGCCTAAACACATAGAGGTAATAGCCCTGCCATGCCTAGACACCTAGCGGTAATAACCCTGACTGCCTAGAAACCTAGAGGTAATAGCTCTGCCATGCCCTAGACACCTAGAGGTAATAGCCCTACCATGCCTAGACACCTAGAGGTTATAGCCCTGCCATGCCTAGACACCTAGAGCTAATAGCCCTGACTGCCTAGACACCTAGAGGTAATAGCCCTGCCATGCCTAGACACCTAGAGGAAATAGCCCTGCCTTGCCTAGACATCTAGAGGTACTAGCTCTGCCATGCCTAGACATCTAGAGGTAATATCCCTGACTGCCTAGACACCTAGAGGTAATAGCCCTGCCATGCCTAGACACCTAGAGGTCATAGCCCTGCCATGTCTAGACATCTAGAGGTAATAGCCCTGCCATGCCTAGACATCTAGAGGTAATAGCTCTGACATGCCTGGACATATAGAGGTAATATCCCTGACTGCCTAGACACCTAAAGGTAATAGCCCTGACTGCCTAGACACCTAAAGGTAATAGCCCTGCCATGCCTAGACACCTAGAGGTAATAGCCCTGACTGCCTAGACACCTAAAGGTAATAGCCCTGACTGCCTAGACACCTAAAGGTAATAGCTCTAACTGCCTAGACACCTAAAGGTAATAGCTCTAACTGCCTAGACACCTAAAGGTAATAGCCCTGGCTGCCGAGACACCTAAAGGTAATATCCCTGACTGCCTAGACACCTAAAGGTAATAGCCCTGACTGCCTAGACACCTAAAGGTAATAGCCCTGACTGCCTAAACACCTAAAGGTAATAGCCCTGACTGCCTAGACACCTAAAGGTAATAGCTCTAACTGCCTAGACACCTAAAGGTAATAGCCCTAACTGCCTAGACACCTAAAGGTAATAGCTCCAACTGCCTAGACACCTAAAGGTAATAGCTCTAACTGCCTAGACACCTAAAAGTAATAGCCATAACTGCCTAGACACCTAAAGGTAATAGCCTTAACTGCCTAGACACCTAAAGGTAATAGCTCTAACTGCCTAGACACCTAAAGGTAATAGCCTTGAAATGCGTCTTGCTTTGATTAAAGTTAGGGAGGGTTGTGCAGTTCGTTAGCCTCACTTTATCGACCTTGTCTGTTTGATCCAGTCGTGAGACTTTGTCAAGACGACTGGAAACAGACCATGATGAAGTGGATGACCAGCAGGGTTTGTTGTGCCTCAATGTGCTCCATAGGCATTCCAGGTCAGTTTTCATGCACCTATTTATCCAGGAAGAGGAAATGGATCTCTTTTGCGTGGTCCACCTGGTCCAGTCTTCACATGGTCAACCAGGTCCAGTCTTCACATTGTTCACCTGGCCCAGTCTTCACATTGTCCACCAGGTCCAGTCTTCACATTGTCAACCAGGTCCGGTCTTCACATGGTCCACCAGGTCCAGTCTTCACATGGTCCACCAGGTCCAGTCTTCACATTGTCCACCAGGTCCAGTCTTCACATTGTCCACCAGGTCCAGTCTTCACATTGTCCACCAGGTCCAGTCTTCACATTGTCTACCAGGTCCAGTCTTCAAATGGTCCACCAGGTCCAGTCTTCACATTGTCCACCAGGTCCAGTCTTCACATTGTCCACCAGGTCCAGTCTTCACATGGTCAACCAGGTCCAGTCTTTATATAGTCTTGACTTGCCAGGTAGACACATCCTCGTGCAAGTCTAGTGGCATTCTCACATCACGCTAACGAGCCGTGAGGATAATTGTAAGAGTTTACAGTTATTGGATATTATGGTGGTTTGGGGAGCTGTACATTTTCAGTTTCATTGTATCGTATAGCATACACAGAGAGAGAGAGAGAGAGAGAGAGAGAGAGAGAGAGAGAGAGAGACAGACAGACAGACAGACAGACAGACAGACAGACAGACAGACAGACAGAGACAGACAGCCGAAAGTCAGCCGAAGGCAAACGCAAAATGCTGACGGGATATAGATTAATCCCTTAATTCAATCTTGAGTAGCGATCTTCACGTAGAGGGGTGGTGGTCCTAGTTGATGGATGGTGGTCCTAGTTGATGGGTTGTGGTCCTAGTTGATAGGTGGTGGTCCTAGTTGATGGGTGGTGGTCCTAGTTGATGGGTGGTGGTCTAGTTGATGGGTGGTGGTCCTAGTTGAAGGGTGGCGGTCCTAGTTGATGGGTGGTGGTCCTAGTTGATGGGTGGGGGGTGGTTCGAGTTGATGGGTGGTGGTCCTAGTTGAGGGGTGGTGGTCCTAGTTGAGGGGTGGTGGTCTAGTTGATGGGTGGTGGTCCTAGTTGATGGGTGGTGGTCCTAGTTGACAGGTGGTGGTCCTAGTTGACGGGTGGTGGTCCTAGTTGTCGGGTGGTGGTCCCAGTTGATGGGTGGTGGTCCTAGTTGATGGGTGGTGGTCCTTGTTGATGGGTGGTGGTCCTTGCTGATGGGTGGTGGTCCCAGTTGATGGGTGGTGGTCCCAGTTGATGGGTGGTGGTCCTAGTTGATGGGTGGTGGTCCTAGTTGATGGGTGCGCTCAGAGTGTTGTCTGAAATAGACAGAACGTAGTAGTTAGGGATGCCCTAATTAGCTGGTTTTAACACTGACAACTTCGCTGTGACGCTTTCCTCAAGCAAACGCTCACTCGACACCCAATGAGCTGACACCCCAGGCCCAACACCCTCTACCTGGCGCCCCTCAGACCAAATATCAATCTCATAATAATTATGATACGATAGCGCTATGCCTTGGTCTTTCCCACTTCTTGATCTGCAACGGTTGGCTCCCCTTGTCTTGAACGCTTTGCATGACTGCGACACACAGATCTGTACAATAATGATTACATCGACTTAAGACCTAAATTGGGAGTTTTGGCGCGTAAGGTCATGGGTGCAACGTGTCAGGCAAGATCCCATAATTATTGCAAACCGTTTTTAATCTCACACCTTGGCTATCAACCGGCATAGAGCGCGGGCTGCTGATGGCGTGCTGACGTCATTGGTGTCGCCATCTTTTGCATTTCCGTTTCCGCTTCATTCTTTTCCAAATGTGAAACTTGGCTGTCTATATTCTCTAGGAAGATTTGTCCATTTTAGCTTGTAGCTTGGTTAATTTATTTGTGATAGATTTATAATCGAACTATTGGGGGGTGTTCTATTAGTTCGATTGTTGTAAATTTATTTTAAAATCTAGATGGAATGTCGCGATGATTCAGAATGCAACGATTTACTGGAGAAGCTCGTTGTCAGAATAGGTGCATTACTGTGTACCGTCTACCTCAATATGTGGGAGTCATGTTTTATGTTGTATTACAACTTTTACTACTGTGCCTTTTTTTTTTACTGTAACTTGTTTATAGTGGTACAGTGCTGTAATATGAAATTTGGTACATTACTACACCTGCTCTGTGATATGTGGTGCAGCACTACACCTGATCTGTGATATGTGGTGCAAAACTACAAACGTGATATGATACTTGGTATAGTACTAAACCTGGGGTATTGTATGTTGTACAGTACTGCACCTGCGTTATATGTGGTACAATACTAAACATGTGTTCCGATATGTGGTAGAGTACAACAGCTTTTATATGATATATGGTACAATACTTCCTCTGCGATATGGTATGTGTACAGTACTACATCTGTTATAATATGTGATACAGTACCAGTGCTACTCTTGTGTTCTGAAATGTGGTACGGTTCTCCAGCTGTGGTATGATATGTGGTACATATTTGTCTTATTCGCGTGTTACGGCGGCCATGTTTATCATACTCTCGAAGGCAGACGTCAATTAACAACGCCAGCGAACTCTTATATGAGTTATTTGTGCTCTTTCAATTGTCTTGTCCAGTAACATGTTGATTTGGCAATATGCATTAGCCTGTAATCCCAATTGTCTGATGATGAAAACTGTATCCGGTGGTACAATTGTGGTATGTTATATGGTACAGTACTAATGATCATGTATTGTGATATCTAGTAAGGTATTGTAATTGTAACAGGGTATGCTATAAAATAAAGCATTAGAGTATCACTATAGAAGAAAAAATTAACAAAATTTGCTAACATCACAGAGTGTTCTTGATATACAGAATACATGCTCAACTGTGCTGTCTTTTGATGGTGCTGCATTATGATGGTGCTGTCTTATGATGGTGCTGTCTTATGGTGGTGCTGTCTTATGATAGTGCTGTCTTGTGATTTTGCTGTCTTTTCATGGTGCTATCTTATGAATGTCTTATGATGTTACTGTCTTTTGACTGTCTTATGATGGTGCTGTCTTGTGATGGTGCTGTCTTGGAATGGTGCTGTCTTTTGATGGTGCTGTCTCTTGATGGTGCTGTCTTATGATATTGCTTTCTTATGATGGTGCTATCTTATGACTGTCTTGTGATGGTGCTGTCTTGTGATGGTGCAATCTTGTGATGGTGCCATCTTGTGATGGTGCTGTCTTAAGATGGTGCTGTCTTATGGTGGTGATGTCTTGTGATGGTGCTGTCTTATGATGGTACTGTCTTATGATGGTCCTGTCTTATGATCGTGCTGTCATATGATGGTGCTGTCTTATGATGGTGCTTCTTATGGTGTTGCTGTCTTGTGATGGTGCTGTCTTGTCAAGTTGCTGTCTTAATATGATGCTGTCTTATGATCATGCTGTCACTAAATATGCAGGCAATTGACAGATGCGTCGTAAAATGGGGCTGATGATGAAGGTGATAATTTGAAGGTGGGTCGGCTTTAAAGATCTCGTTACATTTGGTCTGTGGTGAGGTAAGTGGTGATATCATGATATGTTTTATGAGGTTGTGGAGAGGCCCATTAAGTTGCAAACCCCCCCCCCCCCCACCCCTCCAGAGGCATCAGGGAGAACCTGATATGTCTGCACATTGTTCAATCTAACTCCTGGGGGCACCCAAAAATTTGGACTGGAACATATCCATCCGACTAAGCCCCGAGCCTGTTGCCCAACGATGCCAATCACGCTAACTGTCTGGCTAATTAGAATGTCCTCATCATCATTACACGTGCATTGCACAAAGATTCTTGAGCTGTGGTCGCCAGCACGGTCCGTCCCCAACCACAATGATCGGCTAACCCCACCGTGCAATCTTATTGTGGGAGGAGGTAGGGTCGTGTGCGATGGGAGGGGTGTCGTGTGCGATGGCAAAGGGGGGGGGGTGTCGTGCTGCATGGGGACAGGGGTGATTGTAGCATCGTTACAGCAAGGTCACTCAAGCGTTAGGCCAGCGTTTGCACTTATTATCAGGTCTGACAGTTATCCTCTTTCGTTAAGCGACTATGATCCCATGTTACCTGCATCTCACCACGGAGAGACCGACTGCACAGGAGCACTGCGACAAAAGGCCGGGGCGCCACTCGCCGGGATCGGTGGCTTCATTCTAGCATTAATTAATGTCCGCAAACACCCCCCAGACTCCGGGAAGGATTAAGAAAAGTCAGCTGTGCAACTGTGGAGTGAAATCATAAAGAAAATGCACAAATCATTTGCCAAGAAGCAGGCTGTTCCGTGTCTAGTGTTATCAGGCCCGATGACTTGTCACCTGGTCCGGTTCCCTCCGTTTGAAATGTAAGCACCGGGGTCTGTGTTTCCCTGCATTTCTTTCCTGTACATCTGCTTGGCAAGCTGCAGCCTCAACAAAGTGAGAACTTGGCTACCCTATTTGTTTAATGGGGGGGAAAAAAAAAAACTGTCGTATTTTTTCCACGCTTGCACAAACAACGGGTCTGGCATCTTTTGATGACGAACATATGAAACTTCAGGTGTTCCCTGATCATAAAAACCCTCAGCGTTTGCATAGCATGTGCCCGTTACAGGCAAGAGTCCTGCTGTCAAAGAAACGAACTCCGTACCCACTCGGCACTTTTGTCATCGTTTCTCATGCATTTTTATCGTACAAACTATTGAAATCTACACAATAACGGACGCCAAGTTGCTCTTTGTAGGCTTAGATTGAAGGTTTTCTCCGGTGCCACGCTCCCCACAGCCCCACCTGCCACTCATTAACCTGTCCTTGTGTAGCTGGCCAGCCTTACTATCAATTTATTAGCTGGCATCGCTAACGGAACCTTCAAATTAACTACTCCTCTTGTTATTTTCAAATAATCTTTTTTTAAAAAGTTTTTACAAAAAGGAAAAAAAAAAAGATTAAAGGCTTAGACGAACTTCTGAATGTACAGTTACTGGCCCTTTGAGTCTGAGGGGGGAGAAATTCTGAATCCACACTAGGCAGATGTCGCCCAACACATCCGGCCTTGCGTCATCGTAATGAATAAGTTGCAAGAAAAACTGCACAATGCAAAGAAGGAAGATCCCACGTCCCAGTTGTCTGTACCCCGTGAGGGGGGCAAACTAATAACAGTAGCCAAGAGTGCTTTGAAACGTTCCCAGACACCCTCGCGGAGACAATGGCGGAGCACTTACAAAGTCTGAGTCCCCCAAGTCATCACAGGATGAAAGATGGTGGAAAAAGTTGAACGTTCCAACCTGCTGGCCGAGTCCATCCGCGGGACAATGGGATTCCCACTCGAAGAACCGTTAACACATCCACAGAACTGAGCACAGGCTGCGTGTGCCGCATCCCTCGGAAGGACCGTCCGCTGCACGTCTTGGAAGTCACCTAGGCTATCAAACATCTCAACAAATTGATCCATCTATCCTCCCGGGGACCCAAATCAAAGGCCGACTATCACAGGACTATCCCTACAAAGCTAAGGTAACTCTTGTTCGAATGTATAACCACTTCCGCAGTACATCCCATCGCCATCGCCCCATTCGTCCGGCATACTACTGCAGAATCGGCAACTTTCATGTTTTGAATTTCCCTCCATTGGGTTGCTACGTAGCAACGGCAGAAGGAGCGCATGCGTGCTTTGTATCAGCCTTTCTATTGTGGGCCGTGACATAAACATTGGTGCATAGCGCGGGGGCTGCAGGTTTTCTCCACACACGAGGGTTCTCACACTACCGATGGCGCGGTGATACGCGTGTAGTTAAACACGGGTTCTCACACAACTGCCGGAGCGGAGATCCTGATGTAGATTATTATTTTTTTTTTAAAGAAGAAATTCTTTATTTTTTTTTATTTATATTGACATTTTGGCCTGGTTTTACAGAACTCATATTTACATATTTTTTTTAAAGCAGGCTTCAATTTTTTTATTTTTTTAAAATAATAATAATAAAAGTAAAAACTTTTCCCTTTTTCTGTTTAGGTCTCAAGACATTGTATTTGTTCGTTTGTTCCTTTTCAGGATTCTAGAACCGAGAATTACACCAACAGACAAGACAATGGAGACGGTTAAGGCAAGAAGTCAAACGATAGTGATGAAAGTTGGAAATGACCTGGGGAATCAGCCCCAGATCAAAGGTTCATTCGTCGCTGCAATTAGATCCTTATGACTTCCCCCTCCCCCTCCCCCACCCCATCGACCATTAGAAAACGACGGTGAAAGGAATTATTAATTTTATGCAGTCGAAATTGAAATGTGTCCATTATGCAAACAACTTGCTGGGTTTGGCTGGTGCACTAAATTCGACTGCGCTCTATTCGGTAAAGGGCAAACAACTCTTGTAACCTATTTCAGCCACACCCCCCCCCCCTTTTTTTTTGTTTTTGTTGTTGTCATTTCGGACTCGCTTATCTCCAATTTAACTGTTTGACGGTGAAAGGAATTATTAATTTTATGCAGTCGAAATTGAAATGTGTCCATTATGCAAACAACTTGCGGGGTTTGGCTGGTGCACTAAATTCGACTGCGCCCTATTCGGTAAAGGGCAAACAACTCTTGTAACCTATTTCAGCCACACCCCCCCCCCCTTTTTTTTTGTTTTTGTTGTTGTCATTTCGGACTCGCTTATCTCCAATTTAACTGTTGTTTTCTCTGTGTGTGTGTGTGCGAAAGTGTGTAAGCTAGCGTGTGTGTTTTGTCGGGTCTTCCCCCCCCCTCTCCTTCTTTTGCCTTTTGTCTCCTACGTAATAAATGCTAAATTTATTCAGCGAATGAAAATTAAGACGGTTCTGTTATGGGCTGTGTAGGACTAAGATGTGACGTGCAAGCTCTGTCTTGGGTCAGAAGACAACGAAACATTTAAAGTGCCATGATCAGATTCAAGATTTTGATGTTTATTATAATTGAAAATATTATTCATCATTAAAATTCATGACTTCCTTTCAATGGCTCAGTACTCCACCACAAGTGGCTTTTTCTCAGCTTCTTCAACGACTTTTTTTTGTATAGTCCGGTAGAGAAAATGCTTAAAACACAATTAGTAAACGAATAGTTAGGAAGAGAGCATTGTCCCCTGCTGACTCGAGTCCCCAGTGTGAGAAAGTCCTAGTCCTATTCATCTACTCTCGTTACCTAGCGCCACCCCTACCGCTCCTACCAGAAAAAGAAAAAGGGTGGCCTGTTATCTTTAATCTCGGTTCAACCAATTCATCATTTTTGTAAAGGATTATTCCAACCCGCCCCTTTCCACAAATACACCACCCCCCTCCCCTTGTCACCACCGAACCCCCTTCAGCCTCAACCCCAACCCACCCACCCACCCACCCACCCACCCACCCAGAGGCCG
>CAXITT010000320.1:197943-294533 GCA_964033795.1 Lymnaea stagnalis | reverse complement strand
CACCCAGAGGCCGTATCAGAATCATAGAATTGGTTAAAGCTTGTTTGCGCAGAGGCGAACCCCCCCCCCCCCTTTTCCGTTGTTAGGGGCTCATTTCGTTTCGGGTGAAGCCCAGCGCTGCCGGCTCTCCAGAGCAGCCACACCTTTTAATTCAAAATCTCTCATTCCCAACGGTGAAAAGAATCCGAATGTGCGATGTGAGGTCGTCATGCTCACGTTACGCCTATAGAGGGCCCCGGATATTAGGCAGCCCATGGCGCCTCAGTGCACACTCGTTAAAGTGGGCCCCGGTTGTATTTTGTCATACTCGTATTTGATGGCTTCACTTCGTGGTAACCTGAGCCAAGTCAGTATACAACCGACAAGCAGGTGCACACACACACATTCACTGGCAGGTTGACCTGCTGACATGGATTCTCTGCTGGGGGGGGGGGAGGTAATGATAGGCGGCGATAATTTTTGTCCGCAAAATTATTATTAAACAGATATCGAATTATAGAATAATCAATCTAGTTGAGATGCCCTGGAATATATTCATTGTATATCTGACACCGTGCTTGTGAAATGGTAACAGCTCTCCTCTGTTTCATGAACACTGCAATTGCCATCAAATGGATAAGAATTATTAAATAATTACTGCGGTATAGCTTGCCAACGCAAACATACATCCATTATTATGTTACATATTGTATTACTTATAAACTCATAAAACAATTGTCTTATGTTACATTATTAGGGTACTTAAATTAGCCTGCAGACCATCATTATATATGGCGCATTACTGTAAAACATGTTGGCTATTATTCAATATCGATCAAATTAGTAGCCGCCATTGTATTTTCTATCTGATTATAGATATTTGAAAAATTATAACTGAAGAAAATGTCGCAACAATTTCAACTAAACATTTATTTATTTTTTTTAAGTAAACCGGAAAAGATTTTTAAAAATCGTTTGATTATGAGCCAGAAGTGAAGATCGGATTCACTAATCAATGTATCACACAGAATCTCTACCCATCTTAACAATCCCAATCATTCAAGTAAACAGAAATAATAAATGTGTGCATCGT
Organism: Lymnaea stagnalis; assembly: GCA_964033795.1. Taxonomy (NCBI): domain Eukaryota; kingdom Metazoa; phylum Mollusca; class Gastropoda; family Lymnaeidae; genus Lymnaea; species Lymnaea stagnalis. The sequence continues at coordinate 293,461 of CAXITT010000320.1, read as the reverse complement.
ATTAGAGATTGTTCAAACAAAATGACACAATCATCTTTTCAACAAGACCAGACATGGGACACATCACTCGTGCCGACTCCATCTTCTGTGGCTCTTTACTCCATCTCTGTGACTCCTTACTCCATCTTCTGTGACTCTTTACTCCATCTTCTGTGGCTCTTAACTCCATCTTCTGTGGCACTTTACTCCATCATCTGTGACTCTTTTCTCCATCTTCTGTGACTCTTTACTTCATCTTCTGTGACTCTTTACTCCATCTTCTGTGACTCTTTTCTCCATCTTCTGTGACTCTTTACTCTATCTTCTGTGACTCTTTACTCTATCTTCTGTGACTCTTTACTCCATCTTCTGTGACTCTTTACTCTATCTTCCGTGACTCTTTACTCTATCTTCTGTGACTCTTTACTCTATCTTCTGTGACTCTTTACTCCATCTTCTGTGACTCTTTACTCTATCTTCTGTGACTCTTTACTCTATCTTCTGTGACTCTTTACTCTATCTTCTGTGACTCTTTACTCTATCTTCTGTGACTCTTTACTCTATCTTCTGTGACTCTTTACTCTATCTTCTGTGACTCTTTACTCTATCTTCTGTGACTCTTTACTCCATCTTCTGTGACTCTTTACTCTATCTTCTGTGACTCTTTACTCTATCTTCTGTGACTCTTTACTCCATCTTCTGTGACTCTTTACTCTATCTTCTGTGACTCTTTACTCTATCTTCAGTGACTCTTTACTCCATCTTCTGTGACTCTTTACTCTATCTTCTGTGACTCTTTACTCTATCTTCTGTGACTCTTTACTCCATCTTCTGTGACTATGTACTCCATCTTCTGTGACTCTTAACTCTATCTTCTGTAGCTCTTTACTCAATTTTCTGTGGCTCTGTACTTCACCTTCTTTGGTTCTTTACTCTATCTTCTGTGGCTCTTTACTCCATCCGATGTGGCTCCTTACTCCATCTTCTGTGGCTCTTTACTCCATCTTCTGGGGCTCTTAACCCCATCTTCTGAGGCTCTTGACTCCATCTTCTAAGGCTCTTGACTCCATCTTCTGTGGCTCTTGACTCCATCTACTGTGGCTCTTTTTTTCCGTCTTCTGTGACCCTTTACTCCATCTTATGTGACTCTTTACTCCATCTTTCGGACTTTTTACTCCATCTTCTGTGGCTCTTTACTCCATCTTCTGTGGCTCTTTACTCCATCTTCTGTGGCTCTTTACTCCTTCTTCTGTGACTCTTTGCTTCATCTTCTGTGGCTCTTTACTCCATCTTCTGAGACTCTTTACTTCATCTTCTGTGACTCTTTACTCCATCTTCTGTGGCTCTTTACTCTTTATTCTGTGGCTCTTAACTCCATCTTCTGGGGCACTTTACTCCATCTTCTGTGGCTCTTTAATCCATCTTCTGTGACTCTATACTCCATCTCAAATCGATTAAATTTGGTCAACTCATCAATACTTATAGTATTTATATACAGTCTAATTTATTCTACGCCCCACTGCAGACCGGACACTAATGTTGCCAGTTTGTTGGGTTTTTTTTCCCTTCGAAAGATTTATCTCGATGTTCAGTTTCATTCCGTACAAAATTTAAAAAAAAAAATAGAGCATGCGTCCAAGCAAACATGACTAAAACTCTCGCGCTCTTGAACGTGTACTTGCGCTTGTCAACGGTGCATAGCCCCCAGCCGTCACGTGTTCCCAGTAGTGAAACTGAAGATATGTTGGGTCTCTCACATGATGAAACAGGATTAATTGTCGAGCATATTCTTGGCTCGTACGATATATGACAGGAAGAGGGGGGGGGTCGAGTTGGATGAAGGTGGCAGAAGAATTCTTGGAGAATTTTATTTAGATGGCAGCCGCGTCACAAATTAACGCGGTAGTCTAAATGGGAACTGAGCAGTAACTTACCGTGACTTTTTTCGCCGAATCACGCAACTGGACCCTCGTATTACCGTGGCCTAAAAACGTTCATTGCGACCAGCTTTAATTCGAATTCGGATCGTAGTCCCGGGCACGGGGCATGGTAAGTGGATTCTGAAACTTCTCAAAATAATTCGTTCATGCATTGTTGTACAGTGACCAAAAAAAAACACCAAAAAAAAAAAAAAAAAAAAAAAAAAAAACCCAAAAAAAAAAAAAAAAAAAAAAAAAAAAAAAAAAAACAAGCTACACACCTCCCCCTAGAGCCCAAGGGATTGACCCCACTTCACGTCAACCTATCGAGCTGAAACTCGGCACATAGACTCGATGCCGATGGCAGCACGTTCTTTCAAATTTTCATACCCACTACTCAACCCCAACCCAACAAATGAGTGTCTCCTGTTTTTCTTTTCCCTAGGGGATGATAAAGGAAATAGGATGCCACTGATTTCAAGAAATAAAATGAGATTCTATTTTAAAAAAAAAAAATTAAATATCGCAAGTGGATTTGGTGCGTAATATTTTCTTTTGTTTTTCTGAAATAGTTGGTGAAATAAATCTGCGGTGTAAACGCGGGTGGGACATTAAAATATAAATTTGGTTCAGGGGCGTGAAAAAATGTGCGGTTGTGAGCCTTGAGGGAGCGCTAATTGTGATTCTGATAAAATGCGCTACCTGTCTGCATGTGTTGTCAAGTGTTCAAGCCACCACCATCTCCCCCATTGCTCCATATTACATTTTATAAAGGATTTATACGAAACAAATTGTTATAGAGGTTGTTTAATTAGCTACGAGGGGAAGAGGGGGGGGGGTGTGAATTGAAACTTACTTGGATTGGTGAGACATTGTAAACATACACTATCACTTTCAATTCATTAACTTGAAAAAGTTGGATCACGATTCTATTTCCTCACCTAGCCAAACAAATGTCATATTACATTTTATAAAGGATTTATACGAAACAAATTGTTATAGAGGTTGTTTAATTAGCTACGAGGGGAAGAGGGGGGGGGGGGGGAATTGAAACTTACTTGGATTGGTGAGACATTGTAAACATACACTATCACTTTCAATTCATTAACTTGAAAAAGTTGGATCACGATTCTATTTCCTCACCTAGCCAAACAAATGGTAGTCTATGAGAGGGAATAATAACCAAAAATGGCTAATAAAACTAAAGATGCTTGGTCCAGGAAAGGCAACTAGGTATTTTACTATTACTGAACAAATTAATACGAAAGTCGTCTCTCTTTGTTTTATTTATAAATTACATATATCTATGATATCTTCAACTCATACTTAAAATAATAAATAACAAAACATCTTTATTCTTCTCTTTTTTTTAAATATAAAGAAGGTTACCCGTGGTAATATAGAGCAGTCTAATAGATTATTTTAACATGAGTCTCACAATGTCTTTTACCAGACAAATGCATTGATCCAAAATTTTGATAGAGCAGTTATGGTACAATTATTTTAAACTGGTTAAAAAGTCCCTTTGAATATCAACGACATAACTGGTATAGCATATGTCACCTCCTCATCAGATTTCCCAGTCAGCCTCACCCTCATAACAATGCTCATAAGTTCAGAGCAAGGTCAGTGAACCACTGGCTACAAAACTAGGCAGAGGAGAGGCATGTCGGAAGAAGCTACTTCCTTGTAGCAAAATAATATTGATAATAATGTTGGGGTAGCTGAAAAGAATATTTTTAATAAAACCATGTTACTTGGTTAGCTATTTTATAAATTTATATGAAACTATATACTTATCTTTTTGTCATTTTAAAGGTCTACATTTTCTTTATTATTTTAAATAGAAAATATATAATTATCAATGTAAAACATAGGCCAATACCAGAATGGGGCTCCATTTAAGGCATTTTTATTAGAGAAAATAAGATTTATAAACAAAAGATGTATTCAAGAGTTATGCAATCCTAGCACTTTAAATGGAGTAACCTTGCCTCATTCTTTTGTAGTTCTGACTTTTTCTAAAATTTTAATATGTTTTGAAACATTTGTGCTTAAAAAGTCAACTTTTTGTGGCCTTTTTATAAATGGAGATCAACTAAAAATATAGTGTATAAATAATTTTTGCTCAGGTAATATGGTCACACTTTTTGTGGCCTTTTTATAAATGGAGATCAACTAAAAAATATAGTGTATAAATAATTTTTGCTCAGGTAATATGGTCACACTAGCTATGTAAATTATCATGATTTTATTTCTGATAAAGAAAATTTTTAACTGTATGCTTTGATAGAGGAATAAATCTATAAAGGACTAGTCTATTTGTATCATTTATGAAAGCTAATGTAACAGAAAAAAACAAACACTCAAGATACAAAACATTAATTTAATAAAGCTTCTATTTGCATTTAAGTGGTAAGTATTCATTAAAGAAAACTAGACCATAGTAAATTTGACTACTAGTGACAGAAAATGAAAAACATTCCTCTTGTGACAAACATTACAAAAGTTTTTGACAAATGGGAAAACATGTAAAATACATAGTAAAATGTTTGCATATCTTCACAGACCAAAAAGTATGATTAACAAGTCCCTTACAACCAATCTATTGTGTTCATTGCAAAGATGATCTAAAGCCATTTTTAAACATTCATTTTGTCTTATCAGATTTCTTAATTATTTTATTTAATTTTGATTTTTTGACACTGGAAGTCAGGCCAAATTTGTTGGAGTCTTGTTGACACCACCAGGCAAAAAATTGTGGCACTATAAATAATATAAGGTTTATAGACCAAAATGTCAGCGCTGGATACCCACTTTGAGGAGGCCTCAATGATTCAGATGTTCGATGATGCAAAGATCCAGCAATATGTGAAAACTGGGCCTAAAAATAGTGTTAGAGCGTTAAAGAAAGTTTATTTTCTATTCCTTAGTCAAAATGGAAACAAAAATTAGTAAAATAACATTTAACTTTTGATATTTTAACCAAATAATTTTTTACGAATAAAATAAAGCTATGATCTTATTATAGGGGCTGGAGAAGTAAATTCCATTGTATAGAGTATAATAGAGTAAAGCAAACTTAATCATGACATTAATTTGTCAATAAAATAAATTGGTGTAATGTTAAAATTAAATTTTCTAATAAAATTGTGAATGGTAGCAATATAAAATTTAATCAGAAAGTTGCTTTCCACAAAAAATGTAATCAAGAACAAGTAACATAATATATTTTCGCTGAATGGTCAATGATGAGGTAATATTACCTGAGCAGCAGCTCCTGCATGGATGAGTGACCAGTCTGCCATCCAAACCTGACCTGGGCAAAGTAAGGCGTAGGCAGCACCAAGATAGTAAGCCAGAAAAAAATATCCGTATACGATCATCTATTGGATGTATTGAAATTAAAACAATGTTGATTAGGTAAACAAAGTTACAATGATGGATTTTGTAAACAAAATTTGAACAGTTAAACAGGGACACAAGCGCTGAAAACTAGACGCATAACATTTTAGAAGGCTGTCACAATTACAAAACATAAATGAGTTTAAAGTAAATTTTACATTGTAATGTAATTAATTTACACCATCTGACCAAATCCAAATCCATTAAGCAAAACATGACTTAATAAATTCCTTCTTGACACACTTTTGAAAGAAATTTAAGAGAAATTGAAGGTTACAACAACATGATTATTTATGGGAATTACTTGCAACAAAAAAGCATCCAATCAAATCCAATCATTCATTTTTACTTGAAAAATAGAATACAAAGGAGACGATAACCTGTTGAACTTTAATATATTCATTGCTACAAACTTTCAGATTACTGTCATGATCCCCCTATCTAGCAGTGGCCAAAAAACTTTTGTTCCCCCACGTGTGGAAGGGGTTGAGCTGATGTCAACCCATCCAACCCAAACAACCCAGGCACCTAAGCAGGAAGCAGACTGCTACAAATGGTTGACCATTAGGATAATCTGCTGCTGTATGAGGATGAGATGATGATGATGTCATGTATTTAAATTAGGAAACGGCATCAGCGGGCCCTTGAGACAAAGCTCTTAACGCCCTTCCAAAACTATCGCCTCCCACTAAGCCAGAAAAAGTCCCCTAACTATCAGGCAGCAAAGCAGTTGGAGATGCCCTCCTCCTGAGATGATGATGTAGAATCGTCTACTTTATTATGATCAAATTTCACAGAATCCCTTCAGTGTTTTATTCAAATTCAATAATCTTTTTCAGATATTTAAACAAATACCTGAAACTTAGGAAAATTTGTTTCGTCTGCCAGATAGGGCTCAATTGTTTGGATGTACTCCTTCATTGCTTCAGCATTTCCCCCTAAAACAGCCTGGAGGGTAATTAAAATACAAAAATTAACTTTTATTTCACATGCGTCTCAATTAAACTTGAAAAAGTAAGAGTGCCCAAAGTATCCTAAGGATAAACTAAGGAAAGCATTTTATTCATTTCACTGTCTCATCAACTTAATGGTGTTGTACTTTAGCAAACTTTCATAGAACTTCTTTATGCAGTTAAATGTAAGTGAAAGTGATGACAAAAAACAAAAACAAAAACAACTTCAATTGATTTAGGACTTCCTTAACCCTATATATCAAGAATCATGTTTTTTCCTATGTTAATCTGATAAGGGCTTATGCCTACTGTGTAACAGTGTATATCTAATAGGCTGATACTTCTCATCTAATCTGGTTGATGTAACACAGTGGTTCACAACTTTTTTGACTCACAGAGCCCCTTTTCAGAAACAAATTGGTTGGGAGCCACTTAGGACAAGCTTATTTCTTACCAGCTAATGTAATAATAGTGTTCAGGAGTTTCCTGGAGTAGCTGTGTGACCCTTGAGAAGTGCACGCAGAGCATTTAGGGCACTGCTTGGGAACCACTGATATAACCACTCTAAATAAATGTTGACTGTACTAAAAATTAGCTTACCAATCCACGAAACAAGGATAAGAAAATGGCACCAATAAAATAAATAAAGAAAAATAAATCAACAGGTCGCTCCCAGATAGGTTTGAACTGAAATGAGAACATGAAATGTATTTAAATGTGAGAATGTCTTTTAATTATATTTTATTTTTATATTATTCATGAATGACTTTTAAACATAACCTATCCTGCTACTGCCCTCTCCTTTTAATGTGAGGGAAAAAAAAACCTATCCTGCTCTGCCCTCTTCTTTCATGTGAGGACAAAAAACACTATCCTGCTACTGTCCTCTCCTTTTCATGTGAGGACAAAAAACACTATCCTGCTACTTGCCCTCTTCTTTTCATGTGAGACAAAAAAACACTATCCTGCTACTTGCCCTCTTCTTTTCATGTGAGGACAAAAAACACTATCCTGCTACTTGCCCTCTTCTTTTCATGTGAGGACAAAAAACACTATCCTGCTACTTGCCCTCTTCTTTTCATGTGAGGACAAAAAACACTATCCTGCTACTGCTTTCTCCTTTTCATGGAGACCAAAAAACACTATCCTGCTGCTGCCTTCTCAGAGTGGTTGAATAAAAAAAAAAGTAACTAACTTTGGTTGTGAAAAAAGATCTAACCTTCTGAACAGTTGATGACTGGACAGGACGATCATGTAGGAGCTTAAAACCAGCCAACAGTGGCAAAATTAAATATGGAACATTCAGAAGAATAGAAAGCTTGAATGGATGGTTGCCTGCAAAAATAAAAAATCAAGCAATGAAGAAGGCTGTTGTATATGTTCATATTATCTCTTTATATGTTAATCATGAACTTATAACATATGCCAATGAAGCAAATTTTCTTTTTTTAATTAGTGGAAAGAGCTGTACTTTATGATTTAGGGTCATTACCTAGATCCCATCACTTTTTTCTTCTTACTTGGTAACTCACCCTCTTGGCACTACTCCAATACTCTAGTAATAATATTTATAAGGTTATTTTTACCTGCAATACCTCCTGGTATCAGCACTATCATGCTATTTAGTATTGAGCCTGCCCAGTATAACCCAAATGCCCGATAACTTTGCCTTAAAAGAAAGGAAAGAATCATTTTTGCCATTCTGTAAAAATAACTTCATTCTGAGAAAATTACACAACATACCTTTAAATAACAAAATTAATCCGGTAAGAAAATAAAGTTGTACCATCTCATAAGACATTTGGATAGTTAAGTTATGCACTGCTTTAAGTAGACAATTCAACTACCGAAAATATATTTTTATACAGGATATTAAAACTTACCGCTGACAGTAAAGTGAAATAATTGCTAAACCAAGAATGAAATGCACTATTCCATCCCAGTAGCTTATAACTGCTCCATGAGCTGTATTCAGGTATGGTTCACCCTCAATGAAATAAAAGCCCATAAAATTGGATATAAAGCCATCCAACTCCAGTCCAATACCAAGGTCTATCATACACGACCAGGAAAATACAGCAAGAACTATAAAGAAATAATATACATAAAATAAATTTGGTTATAAAATACACAATCTATTTTTGGCAAAAATTTATTTCTTGCTAAGGTGTAAGTTTGATTTACAGCTTGTGACACCGGTGTTCTGGAATTAAATTTCACCTCAATAGGTGTATTTGTTTATTTTTAACTTAATTAAGCTAGTTCAGTTCCTCTTTCACTCACACAATAATGTGGAAGAATTACATTTGCAACTTAATATTATAAACAGGAGCATAACACAGACTCAATTAATGATTATAATGTTATAGTTATAATGTATCTAGTTTGATTATAATGTTATAGTCATAATGCCTCTAATTTGGTGAGTGGAGACAATTTTTAGGGGCAGGTGATGTGCATTGACATAAAAACATTTTAAGGAGCTGAGAGGAAAGATGTTTGACACTTGGTTTGTTAAGTATGCAACCAGCCTCATTAAGTGTCATGTAATTAAATAAAAAATATGAATTATAATTTCATAATCCACCACAGGGAACATAAATGTTTGTTGCAACAAAAAAAGGTGTGTGTGAGGGGAGGGGTTTTAAATAGCAAGTTAGACAGATAGTCTGAGTAAATGGGATATGTCAATTTTTTTTTAATGAAGTGTGGGGGGAGGTGGTAGGCATGGATATTTAAAATAAATATAAGTCAAGTGGAAGCTCTTCCCCATTTTGACATTACAGTAGATGGCATTGAATAAAGCAACATCACATCTCTATAAAACTATATAATATAATATAAAACAGAAAATATACAGAACATAGGGTTCCATTATTAAAGAGAATTCTTTGAAATGTTAAAGATTTTATAATAATTAATTTAGAATATAGTCTTAGCGTGCTACCATCATACAGAATAATATTACCCTTGCACACTAACCTTAACCTATCATTAGTCCTTTTATTAAATTATGCTTAGGGCTTAACTAATGCCATTGCCATTTACTTTTACATGAAATAATTTTTAATGCCTCAAATTAGATTAGTTTCAAATCATTACGTTTTGTAACTTTTTAATATTTATCTTGTTAACTTACTTAAAACAAACGGATCAACCTGATTGAAAAGTCTTCTAAATAAAAGGTAAGGCACGATGGTCACTAAACTCAATGTGATGACTCCTGCAATAAATACTGTAATTTGATCTTGCATCAAATTCAGTTTGCTGAGCGTGAAAGAAACAATCCATGAAGTCTGAGCTAGCAAAAATATGTAAAAAGGCACTGAATACTTCATTTTTAAAAATATACTTTTGTTAGTTCAACTTAACCAGGATATTTTTTTTATGATATAAGAAACTGGACTTTGCAGCTAGAACAAGAACGTCTAGAGTTAACGCCCACTAGCGTCCATAGAAATGGAAACGATCCACCTATTTACCGGGAATCACAAATAAACGCCACTGAATATTCTTATTCTTCATATGTCCTATTTTACCTGTGAGGCATGGCGGGGATCCGTCTTTAGCCGTGAGATCTGCTGAAGGTTCATGTTGTGGACTTTGAGGGTGTCCTTAAGATAGTTGGTCTTTCGCTGTCATCTTTCCATGTAGCCTTTAAAAAATTATATACATAATAAAGCATTCAAAATTACGAGTATATTTTCGATAACAAAAGAGTAACAAATTGTATTCATTTCAGTATTTTAATTTATTTACAAAATATTGAACACAGATTTATATGTAGACCTATTTAAGAACTATATGCAATATAAGTTTCTTTAATAGTGCCTATGGGTGTCGCGAAATAGTTGAAACATTTTTTAAAGTTTGATCTGAAAGCTTCCGTGAAGTTGACAGCCACATTTTTTAAATTTTAAGTACCTGGTTACGATAACCAGGGCCGTGCCGAGGAAGAGCAGTGCCCGGTGAGGAGCTGAGAATGATGCCCCTTATTATATAGGGGGGAAAAATGTTACCTGGGATTGTCCAGTGAAAAGAGGATTTTGGCAACCCTGAGTCTTTGTGAATTTTATTTTTATTATTTGGGATTGTATCGTTTCATGTATATTTACGTACTTGTGTAAAGACGATTTTAACGCCTCTATGTTGGCGTCCGGGTCGAGTGCACCCCCCCCCCCCTGCACGACCCTGACGATAACATCTATATACATTTATCTGAAGGCACCTACAAAGAAATCCGTTTTTGTGTAAAGACGATTTTAACCCCCCCATGGTGGGGTCCGGGTCGAGTGCACCCCCCCCCCCCCTGCACGACCCTGACGATAACATCTATATACATTTATCTGAAGGCACCTACAAAGAAATCCGTTCGAGCCGATCAAGTAAACTGCCCTCGTCCGGTTAATAAAAGCGATGTTAAGGGTAATCTGCTGTTCACAACGAGACACACACAAATGTGTACACTGTACACCAGGGATACTCAAGCGTTTTGGTTCGAAGGCCAGATTTTAGTTTTGGACATTACCAAAGGGCCACACCCTCAGCGAGGAATGTCAAATATTCCGCCTGGTCTAATCAATTCCGATGGCAACTATTCCGATGTCTAATATGGTCCGATGGCAACTATTCCGTCTAACCTTGTGTCAGACTAGTTTGTTTCGGATCTCGTCTCGCACTTGGTCGTAACTCAAATGCTGCATAGTGCATTTCACTGTACTAACATCCACTAATTAGTACACAATGAAGTTGCTACATAATTACATCTAGCTGAAAATATTACCGTCCAGCAAACAAACAAAAAATACAGCGAATCTCTTCAATTCAAAATATTATCTCTGCCTGTCTGCTCACTCGCTCAAGTCGTTCTCTCCCCTTTTACCCTCAAAGCCGCGCACACGTACTTGATATGACAAGAGTTCACTCTCGTTCCTTAACCCAATAATTGTCACCCATCACAATGCACACAATATATCTGATTCCATGATCTTGACAAGGAACAATCTGATAATCCAGCTTTGACTTAATCCCTACGCTTCAACCGCCGAAATCGCCTTAGTATCTATAAGGCACCCTTTTTTTAATTATAAATTCCATGTAAAATATGCATTGCAATTTTGCGTAATAAATGTTTTTTGATTAGGTTGTTTCTTGTTTGTTTCTCGGAACCAACAGAAATTATTAATTTTAATACTGCACTGAAATGTAAACATGTTTGTTCACTATCATTATTAAAATAAATGTAGTGTACATTTTTATACCATCATTGCTGAGAACTGTACGTGTGAGAAATGAAACCGAATTTTATTACTCAAAATGGCCAGGTAGCCTGATGAGTGTGAGGTCAACGCAACTCAAATTGAGGTCTTCAGATGTTTGTCAGTGATGACATTGTGATCCAAGCATTGTCAAGACTTTGCCTGTTATTCTCCTGATGGTTGGTTACTAATTCTACAACAGACTGCATCAGAAGACTGCTACGTCCTGGGGTCACGAAGCTTCAGTTTCAGAATTCATTTCCCTGCATCAACTACTTGAGCGACTTCACTAATGTTGGACAAGGTGGATGCGGCAGCATTATCCGATCCCTATTAAGACGGATAATAAATGAATCACCAATGAAAAAATAAACGGAAGTCCATAAAAATCTTTAAATCGGGTTGAAAACTGGAAATCTATGATGAAACAACTACTCGCTTGAGTCCTAATGACTATGAAATGGTGAAAGTTTCTGGTGAAAAGAATGACAGTTCTGTTGAAACTCCATGGCACTCTGTTTCTTACCCTGAAGTGAAATACTAAGCTCATTAAGGTAGCCATTTATGGCTACTAAAAGAGTAACAGTTGCCATAATGGGAAAAACTCCACCAACTCCCCTATCACCTTTGGGAAAAGCTCCACCAACTCTCCTGCCATCTTTGTCCCAAACTCCACCAACACATCTACCACCTTTGAGCCAAACTCCACAATCTCCCACTTCGATCTTTGTGCAAAACTCCACAACTGCCCTACCATCTTTGTGCAAGACTCCCTTAAAATCCTTGTGCACAGTTCCACAAACTCCCTTGCCACTTTGTACAAAACTTCATTGCCATCTTTATGCAAAACTCCACAACCCCCCTACCATCTTTATGCAAAACTCTACCCAATCCCCTACCATCTTTGTACAAAACTCCACCAACTCCCCTGCCCTCTTTATGCAAAACTCCACCAACTCCCCTACTATCTTTGTACAAAACTCCACCAACTCCCCTGCCATCTTTATGCAAAACTCCACAACCCCCCTACCATCTTTATGCAAAACTCCACCAACTCCCCTACCATCTTTGTACAAAACTCCACCAACTCCCCTGCCCTCTTTATGCAAAACTCCACCAACTCCCCTGCCATCTTTGACTTAATATTTTTTGAAGAATTCGTTCACATTCTCCCGGAGTCTCCAAAACCGCTTCAAAGCTCTTCATTTGCTTGACAGTTTCATCTCATAGAAATAGAATTGAGTGAAAAGCAAGTTTCTATGTTCTGCAAAATACTCATCTAAGAAAATAAATGATGCTCCAATCATGAATAAACTGCATTCTTTTGGAATGTGTAAGTACCCTGACTGTTGGACTGACTTGAGCATATTTACTTCTCAGTTTGAGCACAAAACTAACTGATAAATGATGCAGTTATACATATATTATATATATGCAGTAGAAATGGCGTGAACAGCATATGCCTCTTTATGTTGCCTGACAAAGGCATCCGACTTGGTAAGTCGGAGAGACCTTTTTAGTATCTTGCAAAGAATAGGTTGTCCCCAACGACTACTCACAATAATACAGTCATTTCACAAAAACATCCACAGCACAGTAACTTTCAATGGCGCTGTCTCTGAGTCATTCCTAGTCAGCAGTGGGAGTAAAACAGGTTTGTGTACTGGCACCAACGCTCTTCTCCATTTCCTTCTCAATGTTTTTCAGGGACTGTGAAGATGGAGTATACATCCATCCCAGAGATCTGATTGTAGGCTGTTCAATATCGCCCGCCTTCGTGCAAAGACCAAAGTAAAAAAGGTGCTGTTCGCTGACGATGCCGCCTTAACATCTCACACAGAAGAAGGTCTGCAGGGGCTGGTTAATCGCCTATCACACGCTTGTAAAGAGTTTAGACTTTCGATTAGTTTACAGAAAACACATGTAATGATGCAAGAAGCACCGTCCCCTCCAATCATATCTATTGAGTTTCATTATCTTTCAGTTGTTGATCATTTCACATACCTGGAATCCAATATTTCTAGTTTCTCTCCATTGATGAAGAGATAAATATCAGGATTGCAAAAGCAGCAGCAACTATGGCTAAACTGATTAAGCGGGCGTGGAATAATCTAACCGATAAAACAAAAATAAGTGTATATCAGGCATGTGTGCTTAGTAATAATAATAATAAAGTTTATTTGAAAAATACGCTCCTATATGGCGGCGAAGTGTGGACCACATGTACCAGTCATGAGCGGAAACTCAAACAGCTTCCATCAAAGATGTCTGCGTCACATTTTAAGCGTTCGATGGCAGGACAGGGTGCCTAACGCGGAGGTCTTGGAACGTGCACACGTCATGTTTAGCATATTTTCCTTTCTTAGCAATGGGGTTCTTCACTGGTTAGGTCATGTTAATCTTAATTAACTATTGATTATTGTCTTATTAAGAGGGAGATAAAGTACGTATGACTGACGATTATTGTGTATTGAGTGAGCTTAGTGACCTGTGTTGTAGTCATGTTGTATGACTGGACGTAGTGAGTTGTTTTCTTGAATGTTTAAACTTAAATGGGTGAATATTGGTTGGAGAAATGGAGTGAGTAATCATGCGATGTGAGGTAAAAAAGAATGTAGAATAAAGATTAGCTGTTACACTTACACAGACGACAGACCACATACGAGTTGGGGGTCATATTTTACTATTACACTTTCCACATTTCGGGTTTATTTTTTGTGGTTCCGTTAAAATAAAATATCTGAGGCTCATGCAACTGTTGCAAGGTCCAAGCCGGCAGCTCTGCAAAGAAAAATCCTTAAAATTTTTTTTTTTTTAAAGTTACATTAGATCCTCTCATATCGACATCCGAAGTAGTCTAATAGGTTCAGAGTCCACGGGGGACTTCATTGCTAGAATATGAGTCCACCAGACATGAGAAAGGACAATGGAATGGTAGAAATGAGCAGGCCACTAGACGTGAGAAGGGACAATTGAATGCTAGACAATGAGCAGACAACCAGACATGAGAAGGGACTATTGAATGATAGACAATGAGCAGACCATCAGGCATGAGAAGGGACTATTTAATGCTAGACAATGAGCAGACCACCAGACATGAGAAGGAACTATTGAATGGTAGACAATGAGCAGACTACCAGACACGAGAAGGGACTATTGAATGCTAGACAATGAGCAGACCACCAGACATGAGATGAGACTATTGAATGCTAGACAATGAGCAGACTACCAGACATGAGAAGGGACTATTGAATGGTAGACAATGAGCAGACCACCAGACATGAGAAGGAACTATTGAATGGTAGACAATGAGCAGACCACCAGATATGAGAAGGGACTATTGAATGCTAGACAATGAGCAGACCACCAGACATGAGATGAGACTATTGAATGCTAGACAATGAGCAGACTACCTGACACAAGAAGGGACTATTGAATGGTAGACAATGAGCAGACCACCAGACATGAGATGAGACTATTGAATGCTAGACAATGAGCAGACTACCTGACACGAGAAGGGACTATTGAATGGTAGACAATGAGCAGACCACCAGACATGAGATGAGACTATTGAATGCTAGACAATGAGCAGAATACCAGACACGAGAAGGGACTATTGAATGGTAGACAATGAGCAGACCACCAGACATAATAATAATAATAAAGTTCATTTAAAAAACACGCTTCATCCCCAAAGGCTCGAAGCGCGGTACAAAGTCAACAAAAAACATATCTATAATTCACCACATTTAAAACAAACACAACACTACAAAAACTAATTACAAGCATACAATATCAAAGTCTTTCTAGCCATTTCAACCCGAAGCAACACAGCAACACATGGAAAATAAGGTAGACAATCATCCCAGAAGGTATTTGCGAAATAGATGTGTCTTTAGATCTGTTTTAAAGGACTCCAGTGTCTGGTTGTTTCTAAGATCGACAGGAAGGGCGTTCCAAATTGTTGGACCAGCAAATGCGAAAGTGCGCTTTCCGTAAGTCTCAAGGCAAACACGTGGTGTCGAGAGTTTGCCACTATCGGATGAGCGGAGCTCTCTACTGGGTACATAAGGCGTCAGCAGCTCTTTCAGATAGGACGGCGCCAGGTCATGTAAGCAGCGGTAGCACAAAGTTGCGATTTTGTACTCTATGCGAGCACGCACCGGCAGCCAATGCAACTCTCTCAGAAGTGTTTTTGCATGGTCGAATTTGCGTTTGCGGAGAACTATGCGAGCCGCATTATTCTGTGCTATTTGAATTTTATCCAGGAGCGTAGCTGGAAGACCCACCATGAGAGCATTGCAATAGTCCATGCGTGATAGCACAAATGCAGACATCAGCAGACATGAGATGAGACTATTGAATGGTAGACAATGAGCAGACCACCATACATGAGAAGGGACTATTGAATGGTAGACAATGAGCAGACCACCAGACATGAGAAGGGACTATTGAATGGTAAACAATGAGCAGGCCACCAGACATGAGAAGGGACTATTGAATGGTAAACAATGAGCAGACCACCAGACATGAGAAGGAACTATTGAATGGTAGACAATGAGCAGACTACCAGACACGAGAAGGGACTATTGAATGCTAGACAATGAGCAGACCACCAGACATGAGATGAGACTATTGAATGCTAGACAATGAGCAGACCACCAGACATGAGAAGGGACTATTGAATGGTAGACAATGAGCAGACCACCAGACATGAGATGGGACTATTGAATGATAGACAATGAGCAGACCACCAGACATGAGAAGGGACTATTGAATGGTAGACAATGAGCAGACCACCAGACATGAGATGCGACTATTGAATGGTATACAATGAGCAGACCACCAGACATGAGATGGGAGTATTGAATGGTAGACAATGAGCAGACCACCAGACATGAGATGGGACTATTGAATGGTAGACAATGAGCAGACCACCAGACATGAGAAGGAACTATTGAATGGTAGACAATGAGCAGACCACCAGACATGAGATGGGATTATTGAATGGTAGACAATGAGCAGACCACCAGACATGAGAAGGAACTATTGAATGCTAGACAATGAGCAGACCACCAGACACGAGAAGGGTCTATTGAATGGTAGACAATGAGTATCACATCTAAAACTGCAACACAAATGACTATGGGTTAAGCTTATTGAAAATGCTTTCTATTCCAGGGTAGGCAAAAAGCTAAGGGATGAGAAATCATAACTCAACCCCCAAAGAAACATTCAGCGGGGAAACGCAAAATCACCTCAAATGCCACTAGGACTTCGAAGCATGTGTCCCTCAATGCAACAATAGGACCCACAAGCCACTTTCTAGTTTAGCCTTGGTCATCTTTGAATGCCAAGGACAATGAACGTCATATGGGGCCAAATATTTTTTTATAGCGATAGTTAATGTTTCCATAAGAGAATTTGACGAAATGCTTTATTTAGCAGTTACAAATACAATATCCAAAGACAACATATTGGATCAGGGTAATGTATCAAGGACTGTGTTCATGCTGTGTGACGTACATCAATGGAACAAGATATGTTCAACACAGGACAATTGAAGGACGTTTTGCCTAAATGCCTTCATCAGCATCCATCCATCCATCCCTGTGGCGCTACAGCCCATGTAGGGCTTTGGCCTGCCTCACCACTTCCTTCCACTCAGACCTAACTAATGCCTTTCTTTTCCATGCATGGACTTTCAGCTGCTGTAGATCTTTTTCCACATCAGCCCTCAATACAAAACAAAAAACAACAGATACTTTAGGGCCCTGTTTCCCAAGGTGATGCCCCCATAGGGGGGCAATTTGAAAAAAAATGAGCTGTAGATTTTGAAAACCAACCATATACTATGATTTACCTTGTATTTTAAAAGGAGAATCGTTTTCACAATTTGAAATAAGCCTTCATTAAAAGTGTTGTAAAAATCATTTAAGTTTCTTAAGAGAATAACCCTATTTTTGAGCATTAAAAATTATGTATATGATACATGGAGGGCAGAATCATTTTAGAAATGCTTTGGTGGGGCATGGCACAGAAAAGGTTGGGAAACACTGATTTAGGGTGTACACTAGATTCTTTTTAAGAACATTTGTCTGATTCCTTTCTTATGGACTGAGTGAGCAGCACGGTCGAGTGCTTCTACTTCACTATAGATATCAGAGCACAGGTTTCCAACCTTTTTTGGGTCGCAACCCCATTTTGCAGGTCAACCTGCATCACCATTTTTATAGAAGCAAGCCACCATGATAAATTGAAAAAAAATTAAACTTCAAAATATTCAAACTTTATTAAAACACAGATTACAAATGAAAATTTCTTAAAATTTACCGCTGCAGCCGGCGAATTTCAAGAAAACCCTCCACAACCCGGTAGTTGCAACCCATGGCTTGGGAGTCGGGGGTTCGGAGTGTGGCAACAGAAACAATATTTACACAATGAAGATTAAAGACGTCTGCCACGGGTTAAGATGAAGTCAAGAAATAAACATCAACCAAACTTTTGTTCAGTATTTTTATCTTTATTTGAGTAGCATCAAGCCAAAGGTCACCTGCCAAAGGCCACCCGCCCAAATGGCCACTGGATCTGAACGATTTGATCATATTTTAAAAAAGCAATGCATTACAAATCTTGTGCGGAGTAACATTAAAACTTAAATTGTCTTAATGAAATAAAGTATTTCATTGCTTAGAGAAATGTTTTCCATCAAATATAAACTGTGTAAAAATAGAATTATTCTTTATTGTCACATATATTTATCAAACTGTAGGCTCTCTCAACAGTCGTATAGAAGCAAAGCTTATCTTTTTGTTGTGCAATTCATGATTTCATTAACTGTACATCTTAGGTCTGGAAAAAAATTAATGCTTGTAAAACAACATCTAGATATAATCATCTCTGTACATCGTATCTCTTAAAGTCGTGTCTGTGTGTCTTGTGTCTAGATAAAGTCATGTGTCAAAATAAATTCATGTGTCTAGATAAATTCATGTGTCTAGATTAAGTCATTTGTCTAGATTAAGTCATGTGTCTAGATAAAGTCATGACTATATTTCTTGTTCCCACCATAGCTAACAAGATGTCCATTAACGAGGCACTGTATCACCCACTCTGAAGATACTAATGGAACGTCCAGACTTTTGCATTTCTGGACAATGTTAACAGGACATGTAGTATCAGAAACACACACATCCACACCTGGGTCATCTGAAGGAAAATAAAAAATCAAGTGTATAGAAACTTAGAGAAAACGAATTCATTTGAAGATAAAAATACTAGCTCAAGTAGTAAATATAGCGCAAACTAAAATGTACTACATTAGTAGTTAAAATGTACCACATCAGTATTTAAAATGTACTATAATGGTAGTTAAAAGTAAAATGTACTAGATTGGTAGTTTAAAGGCAGCGTGACAACAATTAAAAGTTGTCAGGTGGACGACTGGTGAAAGAAATTTCCAATGTGTAAGGAGATTTTGTACAATTTGTCAGTGATTTTTATTTAATTTAAGTTTTAAAATTTTATGATGCTAACCAACTGGCAGCGTTGAATTCTGAAATGCTGAACCTAAATTAATAGATACAACAAACTTAAACAATTATCACCAAATTACTGAAATAAAAACGTTTGCTGATCTCGCCCGACACCCATAAATGCGGACTGAGAGACCAGTGTTAATAAACATACAAACTGATATCATAATAAAAAGATTGATTGGTAAAATGAACACAAACACCTTATATTTTTGGTATTCAAAAGCATTCCATGTATCATAATAAAAAAAGATTGCTTGCATGTAAAAATAAATGATTGCTGATCTAAATATTAATAAAAATAACAAACAGCTTATTAACTGTTTCAGCTGTTCACATTTTTGTCTTCAGGACATTTTATTTTTTGGAGTCTGTGTACATTAGTACATGGTTTCAATGCCAGGATCTAGGCATGTGGGAGGACTTGACATTAATGTTGAAATAAAAGAGAGTTCATGTGGCAAGGCTAGAAGACACTGAGATGACTCTATTAGAGAAACTACCAGGTCAGAACACAGAAGATTTAAAGAAAACCATTGAAATATTGATTTGTGTACGTGTTGTGCAGCTTACGTTTGCTCGCGGATGCCGGAAATTTTGTGATGACACGGCAACCTGCAGTTGTAAGGATGGACTTCCAGGCAACAGAAAACTCTTCGTTTTTTGAAACAACCATCGCTGTAAGCTTTGCTAACTCTGCACAGCCTTTTGTCCTGGGAAAGTTTGGACAAAAATACAACAACAAAAAAAAAAAAAGATTAACAGTGTGATAGGAGAGGTAGAATAAAAAAAATTAACAGGAGAAATAAGTCATTTAAAGGTTATAAATTTCACAAATACTTCTTTAAAATTGTAATGATGAATAATAAAATGTCTTACACTTCCATTATTTTCCTCTTCTCCAGGCTGATTCCTGCTGGTAACAAGTAAGATGTTAATGTCTGTAGCGAGTTCTGCAATTTATGAAAAGATTGAGAGAAAAATGTCAACTTCAATGAATGCTAATAGTGGTGTTTAAAGTTTCGAACCTTACATGCTCATGTCTTTGAAAAAGCATATGATGATCAGAGAAGCAGGCCACTATGGAGTGAAGCTTAGTTGATTAGAAATAAATGTTTTTTTAGTGGGAGGGGGTTATTATACTATCATTGAGTAATATGGGTACGACTGCGTTCAGGTAATATCAAATATAACATAAAGAGTAGGGGAAAACCTGAAAGATCACACAACTAAACAACAAACGTTGCCACTACAATGTCTTACCCTATTCCGTATGTTATATTTCATGTTATATCTTCATTGGTGTAATTGGCTTATTTGAAATTCTGGTAGTGAGAATCTAGCGATATAAGGTCAGAGTAGAGTGTGTTGTAGTAGTCAAATGTAGGATTAACTGCATTTAGCTGAGAGTTGTGTGATAAATTAGTGGGCAATAAACTAATTTCTAATATGAACATTTACAAAGCAAGAGTGTATAAAAAGTTGAGAGCCAACTCCAATATTAACAGCAACTCTTATTTTAATATGCTAACATCTAAATTTTCAAATATCATCTAAATTTCCTAACCATCAGTTGCATAGCCGGGGTTAGTACCACCTAGGGCCAAGCTCTTTCCCGTTAGTCCTTCTATTAAAAACACCTAAAGTTGGCTGAAAACGTCATCCATCAATAGAGGGAAAAAACGTACCGCCTCCATCTGGATCAAATACTTTACTCAACAAAATGTACCTTTTATTGAAAATGATTGGTGTCATTTTGTAACATCCTGTTGTATCAAGTGTGATTTTTCTAGCGTAACTTTGAAATCTTCTCAAAGAAGTTTTATACATGTGGTCGTTACGTAAGAGACTTGAATACCTTCTCCACTGAATGTAGAATCCATAGATGAGAGACAATAGTCAGCCCAGCAGCCAATGCTTTCAAGTACTTGACAGTTCTTTGGTGTTCAGCTGCCACCAAGTACACATTTTTTATACTGCCACGCTGAAATGGACAACAAAAGGGAGATTATTTGTGTTAATTCCCTTCTTCCTCTTCAGGCCCTTATAAAAATGAGCTCCAGATGCGCAAACTGAATTCCCGTTTTATAGCAACAGGCGCATCTCTTCCTCAAATAAATGTCAATATGGCAAGGAATAAAAAAAATTAATAAATTCAATTATTTACATTGCAGGACTTACTTTTACATCATCCAATGTTTGTAATACTTTTCCTCCTCCTCGTTCAATCGATGTTTGGATATGCTCTTTGATAAACAGAGGACAATTATTATCTGTGATCAAAACAGTGGTCATCACATCACATCAAACATATCAGTCAAATAAAAAATACTGGAAAATTTCCCCCAGATATCTTTAAGAAAGTCTAAAATAAGTGTTTGACATTATGTTAAGTTATTAAAAAAACAACAATTGTTTAAAGCAGAGGTCTCCAAACTACGGCCTGCGGGCCCCATGCGGCCCGTGAGACCCTTTCATGCGGCCCGCGGAGACCTTTTTGTCTACAGAAAAAAATTACGGAAATGTACATGTATCCTGCCAAGATCAGATGCCACTTACGTGGATGTTATGTTTTTACCTAATTAAAATAGAGGCGAACTGTTGTGCGTTATGTTTTCTAACCGATCATTACTTTGCAAAACCTTATTCTCTGTTTAGTTTTTCTACTTCCGTTTAACCGTCAATGAAATGAGAATATATAACGTCATCTAGTGGTGGAGCTTTGCCCGCTGTGTTGTCGACATGGGTGAAAACATTTTGACTAAAATAGTGAAAAATGCAAGCAAGTATCGCCAATTTTTCATTGCGATGGATGAATCCCTGGACAGCTGTTCCACCTCTCAACTGCTTGCGTTCGTTAGGGGGGTGTGGATGAAGACATGAACATAACACAAGAGCTGGCTTTCCAAATAGCATGTGCGGAACTGTTACTGATGAGTTGAAAAAAACATTTGCTGATTATAACTTGGACTGGACTAACCTCAGTTGCCTGACTGTTGACGGAGGAAATAACATGAGCGGCATAAAGAAAGGCTTGGTTGGACAAGTGAAGCAGATGTTTAATGAGAAAAAAATTCTGCAAACAATGTTCCTGCACTGTTATTATTCACCAGAAAGCTTTGTGTGCTAAATGTGTGGACATTAGCAGTGTGCTGAATCCTGCGGTGAAGAGGGTTAATTTAATACGGTCACATGGGCTCAACCATAGACAGTTCAGAGACCTGTTGAAAGATACTGACACAGAATCGCAAAATGTACCATATTACACAGCAATAAGATGGCTAAGTTGTGAGAAAGTTCTGAGCAGAGTATTTAAGTTAAGAAAGGAAATGGGTGACTTCCTGGAGAGTAAAGGCAAGCCACAGGCATTACTGTCTGATGAAGAGTGGGTATGGAGAATGGCCTTTGCTGCAGACATAACTAGTAATTTAAATTTTCTTAACTACAAGGAGAGGAAAATCTAGTTTCTGATCTATACACCCACCTAAAGGCCTTCTGATACAAATTTGTCTTGTTTTTTTGGAACAAGTACAGGCTAACAACTTGACGCACTTTCAGCCATGGACGGTCTTCATGTCTGAAGCAACAGTGCAGTTCCCCACGTCATTTCCATGCGAGATCATCAAAGAACCCCAGCTGCAGTTTCAGCAGCGGTTTTCTGACTTCGATTCAAAGGCAGAAGTGAGACTGTTTCAAAAACCTTTGAAGCAGATGTGGCCAGTTGCCCAGATGAACTGCACATGGAGGTCGGTGAGTTGCATGCAAATGACCTCCTTAGGGACAAGCTCAAAGAAGGACTGGTGGGTTTTTACCAGTTTTTGCAAAAGGAAGACTTCCCTAATTTGAAAACTTTTGCATCAAGGTACATTTCAATCTTTGGAACAACATACCTGCGTGAACAAACATTTTCAAGAACGAAATACGTGGAGAACAATTTGAGAATAAATTTGTCCGATGATAATCTCAGGTCACTGTTGATGATAGGGACATCAAATCTAAATCCAGAAATGTCTGCTAATCACTGCAATTTTGGCATCCAGGAAACAATTTCACCATTCCCACTAATACAGGTGTTCATGTGTAGTGTATCAATGTGTTATTAAATAATAACTGAATGAAATAATATAACATCAATAATTAAAAACAACATTCATGTATTGATTCTATTTTATTCGGACCTCGGGTGTGTAGTCGGCCCCCGAACTGCTGTTTGATAGTTAATGCTGCCCTTGGGCTGAAAAGTTTGGAGACCCCTGGTTTAAAGCAACTCCGGCCTCCTTGTGGTTGCTGGGCAAGAAAATCAACAAACTGCATTTATTAGGCATTGGGTTGTTAAACAATCTCTTATATATTTTGCTTGTGGTGTGGCTGCTTCCTTTTCACAACCGGCCCTCCCACTACTCATCATGTTTTATATTAATACTACCGAGACAAAACAAAAAAGCTGTTAAGCAGCGAGCCTCATGATGGGTGACGGGTGAACCCAGAGTAAGAAGGTTGAATTTTTATTGAAAAAACTATTATATTCATAAATAAAGAGCCACGGGTATGGAAAAGGATTGTCAGTAGGACTATTGTTTAAATTCCGGTAGGTAGGGTGTAAGACTGTAGGACTATTGTTTAAAGGCCAGCATATTTTATCGAAAATGAGAAGTTAACTTTTTTGTTTCCATCTTCTCAAAATACCCGTACTTGGTGTAAAAAAAATGTCCCCCCCCCCCCCCATATTAAGCTCTAGTAGTTAACATTAGTGTTAATTGGAGGATTGTAGATGTTAACGGGATTGACCAAAGACTGACCAATGTCTGCGTTCTCATCTGTTGATGTATCCAAAGAGGAATCTTCTAAGACTTGCTTCTCTTCTCGTCTGCTCTGTGCATCTTTCTCAATGTGCGTTAAAATGAACATCATTCCTTCAAACAGCTTGCTTTGGCTTTTAGAAGTTTGTTCAAATAATCCTGCAAGATGAAAAAAGCGTCAAGAGTGAATTGGTGAAGACGTGGATTTTTGGTTGAAATGTGTTGCCTCTCAATTTCAGTGAAAAAATGAAACATAGTGGATCCCAGCTTAAACGCGATAATTTGGGCTCAATAAAATCAGATGGCAATAATAGCGTCAATTCGGTTATTTGTGCAAAAAGTATTGGGATTTTCAAAAATTAGGAACATGAGTTATTTTGTTTTAAATTATAGGTTTTTTCACTCTTGTTGTTAGCGTGCCAAGTGGTGTTTGGAGTTGTACTGGTCTTAGTGGATTTTTTATTGTGTCACACAAGATTATATACATTTTAGTAATCATTTTTCCCATGCATGAAAATGGTAAATGGAAGAATTCAGTTTTATTATCAATAAAGAAATATTCTGTAAAAATTTAAAAAAAAAATAAATCAGTCAATCAAACAGTTGCACGTGTCCAGCCAAAACAACTAGCACTGGAGCTTACACCACCAAGGGGGTTAAACATTTGATACTTTATTGAGAGAAGCATTCATGTTGCAGCGTGTAATTCATTTACCTTTACCAGCACGCCTTGTAGTTTTACGCACTTCAGATGGGGACATCACAGCACTCCCTAATGGACTATATACCTTTTTTGTAGGTGTGTCTGGAAAAAAAATAATGAATGGCCACATTTTTTAATGCAGTGAAAAAAAAATGAGATAAAAACTCCTTATTAAGACCTAGACCTGGATGACCTTTAGTTTGAAATATTTTATCTTTAAACATTTCTAGTTTGGAAACTTCAGATAGAATAACTCTAGTTTGGAATGCTTCATCTAAATCATCCAAAATTTATTACAGTACATCTAAAATTAGGGGGCCTCCTCTTTTTTTTTTTCATTTGGGAAGAGTGAATAATTTTTTGGAAGACCTCATGAAAAAAAAATATCCTGTTATAAAAAAAACTCATGTAACTCATAAAATTAAAATTAATTCTAATGTTATTTTAATTATTGGATGATTGCTTCATTAAAGGCTGTTCAAGATAAGAATATTGTTTGCACACTTTCTTGTACTTTACGGCACAACTGTTTTGGAGTTGGTGTGCTTGTTGCCACGGGTCCGAGTTTCCGCTTCCTTCCGCTGCGTGTGACTTCACTTTCCGTCTTAGCCAACTGAGGGTCTGATGTAGCGGCAGTCTGAAGGCCTGAAGTAGACGGTTTCTCCAGTGAGGAGGTTCTGTTCAATCTTGATGCTCTTTTCCCGTCTACCAAATTATCTTGCAATGAAAATTTAATAATTTTCATAATCAAACATTGGATTTTTGAAACCATGGTTATATAAATTTGAATGAGCCAAACAGTTGTAGAAACTTAAAGGAGATACAAATATAACAAATGTAAATCTGATACGTACCTTAATGTAAAGGTGCCATTGATCATTTCTTAAATTATTTGTATTACGTCAAGTAAAAAATTAATATTCTCATATATGTCCCCTACCCGCCCACTGTCACTAAATTTACCTTACACTGAATATTTTCAGCCAACCCACATCTTTATGTATAAAAGATACAAACATTGCCCCCACCACCTTTTTTAAACACATCTGTTTTATTTTTCAGAATTTGTCAAAGTTCACAATTTATTAACTCTAATTCCCCTATAAATCAATGGACTCACATAAAAACAATTACATTTTAAAAGCTAAATAAATGAACATTTAGATTATTCATTTGTGAAAAAAAAAAAAAAAATTGCTTACAAATGTTTAGTTAGTATTTGTTTTTAAATCACAAACTTAGCCTGTTTAGATACCCTGGTCAAGTACATATCTCAATACAAGCTGAGTTTGTCAGTCCCAGTAGTTTTGCTATCGAAGGCTCCTTGGTTACAGCGTCCACTTTCTTGGTATTTCTTCAGGTTTTCCAATACCATGTGTACATTTCAGCCATGTGTATATTTCAGCCATGTGTACATTTCAAATTTCAGCAATGTGTAAATTTCAGAAGCTTTCCAGCAGATATTTTTAAGCTCTTACCTAGGGAAACATCTCCTGGATGGGGCTGGATGGGGGTTACCATATCAGAAGAGATGCTAAGCCCTTCAACACTACTAAGTAGACAAGCTGCCTGGTCGTCACTCAATATAAGGTTCTTTCTTTCACACCTGGGTAAAGAAATGATCAAATTATTGAATCGATTGAAGAGAAATACAATAAAAGACAAATATTTAGATTAAAATCACAGCGGTGCAGTTTTTTCTGTGTTAAGATATTCAATGAAATATACTCAAATTTATGTTGTATTAGTTATAAAAGATTGGTGAATTAGTGAAAAAATATTGCAGTCACTAATAAGGTAGTAAGTGACTTATATAAATACCTTATACATAGTCATAATAGATTTATCTCTTAAATTTCACCATTATCTCTCACCACATTTGTCCAATACTGATAGTCATGATACAGGGTTGTGCAAACTATGGCCCGGCAACTGATATTATGCGGCCCTTGAAGGCATTTAGAAATTTAAATAATTACTTTGTTTTTAAGTTATTTTGTTGAATTTTACAGAATTTCATGTACAGTTATAATTGTTTTAACATTTTCAATCAAATTTCTTTGTAATTTTTGTAAACAGTCCTTGACTTTTGTCATGTAATGCTAAAATGAGAATTTGCCAATTGTAATATAGAGAAATGTTTATCGACATGTAATAAATTGGACATAATATACATGCGGCCCCCCAATAGCATTACATTTGTCAATGTGGCCCTCGGCACAAAACGTTTTCCCACCCATCATAATAGATTTATCTCTTGCATTTCACCATCATCTCTCACCACATTTGTTCATTACTGAGAGTCATAATAGACTTACTTTTGCATCTCACCAGCATCTAACCACATTTGTACAGTATTGATAGTCATGATACACTTACCTTTGCATCTCACCGTCATCTCTCTCCACCAAATGTATGACATCCAGTTGAACACCATCAGTCTCTTGACCTTTGCTATGTGCCATTACCATACCAGGCTCATAAAAGCCACTAGGTGTAAGGACCATGACACTCTGTCCAACAGGCAGTGCTGCCGCTAAGATTATTTCATTTGGTTTCACTGAACATTGAGACCCATCATCAAACTTGACCAAGAATCTGAAAAAAATTATTATTTTTTTTTATTATTCCTTTACCAATTGTGTGCTTTTGAAACAAGCTGTCAAGATTGATTGCTGATATTAAGTTTACAAAATATGTATTATTACATTAAGAAATGGCGTCAGCGGGCCGTCAAGCTTGCGCTCTTTATGCTCTCCCCAATACACCCCTCCCTAACCCGGTATTGGGCCGCGGAGCGGTACGTTGGGGATGTCCCTTTGTTAGGACAGTCCCCACCTGAGTCTGCTCGACCAGGCTCTCCGCCGGGGGCCTTCCTAACCCAAAGACACCCAGTCGGTCCGACACTGTGTTTGCACACAGTGCACACGATCGACTTTCTCAGGCGTCGGGATGGAAAAATTTACGTCCTAATATCTTCCCCCACCCATCCCGGGGAAGCGTTCGACGCCCTATAAGAGGGATTCTACAGTGGGTTTCCACAACACAACTAATTCGCGACGCAGCTGGGACGAAACGGTTGCCTTGGAGCAGCTTCTCAGGGCTGCGTAGTAAAGAATCATCGGCCAGAGGTTACCACCTTTGCCTCATATCCATTAACGGCAACTTGTAATCAGGATCCCTACCCTGTCTCTGCCTATTGTTCCAGTTGGGAAATATCACAACTGGCAGCCCTGTAGGAGCTGTTTTATGTACGGCAGGTACCGAGCACATCCGTTGTCTGCCCACGCAGGACGCGCCCAGTAGTTGTGTTCCCCGGGTAACGTCGAGGGGGTCGGTGGCCGATGCCTTCTAATCGACAAGCCACCACAGACTTGTCAAACGGAGACCGGGAACACAAAATATGTATTAAATTGTTCCATTAGCACTCAATCCATATTTTTATTGTTTTTATACAAAACTTGTAATTCTAGGAAAAAACTAAGATGTAGTTATGAAACCTTATTAACATCATAATTGAATAAATATAAGCACAATTCATTTGGGTGATATATTTTTATGTACAGTAGCCTAAATTAGTATGGCTGATATATTTTTATGTACAGTAGCCTAAATTAGTATGGGTGATATAGTTTTATGTACAGTAGCCTAAATTAGTATGGGTGATATAGTTTTATGTACAGTAGCCTAAATTAGTATGGGTGATATAGTTTTATGTACAGTAGCCTAAATTAGTATGGGTGATATAGTTTTATGTACAGTAGCCTAAATTAGTATGGGTGATATAGTTTTATGTACAGTAGCCTAAATTAGTATGGGTGATATAGTTTTATGTACAGTAGCCTAAATTAGTATGGCTGATATAGTTTTATGTACAGTAGCCTAAATTAGTATGGGTGATATAGTTTTATGTACAGTAGCCTAAATTAGTATGGGTGATATAGTTTTATGTACAGTAGCCTAAATTAGTATGGCTGATATAGTTTTATGTACAGTAGCCTAAATTAGTATGGGTGATATAGTTTTATGTACAGTAGCCTAAATTAGTAATCTCGAAGAAACACATTGCATAGATTTGATTGTTAGGTTGAAGCAAATTTGAAAAAACAAAAATCAACAAAACACACTATATATTGAAA
The DNA here is from genome assembly GCA_964033795.1 of Lymnaea stagnalis. NCBI lineage: Eukaryota > Metazoa > Mollusca > Gastropoda > Lymnaeidae > Lymnaea > Lymnaea stagnalis. The sequence continues at coordinate 264,771 of CAXITT010000320.1, read as the reverse complement.
TTATTTAGCAAAATTGATTCATCTTGATCTGTAATGTGTTTCTATTTTATTATCTGAAGTAATGGAAATAAAATTCCTTTCTGTTGTTCATCATAATGCATGTAATCTGCGTGGGCTTACATAATCATTTTCATGATTACTAAAATTCATAAATTTTTGAATACTAAAATTCATACATTTTTGAAAAAAGTTTTATGGACTTCGGAATTGCACCTTCGTGATAAATATTTTATTTAAAAAACCACACAGTTCAAAGTTTTAAATCGCTATCCAAAGTATTACTTATAATTACATAGCTCTGCATATAGAAATCATCTAAATGAAGGTGATACTTTAAATAATATGTAATATAGTTAAAGTTATACATTACAAGTTATAGTAGTGTATTGCAAACAATGAACATCATGTTACATTATTAAGAAAATAAACAAGCCTTTAAGTTTCTATCCTAGTTGAAAAGATTGAAACATATAAGACATACTTTTGCCTGCTATTGTCAATCTTGTTTAAAATTCCTGGGTAAAAAAATCCATCTTTCCATCTTCCCATAACTTTAGCACCTGAATATTGGAAAACAAAAATTATTATTATTATTTTTAAAAAATTAATTTAGATTTTTAGAATGTCCGTTTAATTGAAATTTTCTGTCCGATAGTTAGTAAGAAATGTAAAAACATTCTAATAAACTTTGATGAGACAGAGAAACTCAACTCACCTAGTTCTAATTTACTTCTGTAGTCCGTTAAAAGTAAAGTCTGATCTTTCACCATCACTTTTCCTTGAAAGGAAATTTCTAGGCTAAAAAAAAAAAAAAAATAAACCTGTTGTCAATGCTGATGAATCTTTAATTTAAAAATAATTTAACTTTTTCCGTTAAAAATAAAATCTGATCTTTCACCATCAATTTTCCTTGAAAGGAAATTTTTAGGCAAAAAAAAAAAAAAAAAAAATAAACCTGTTGTCAATGCTGATGAATCTTTAATTTAAAAATAATTTAACTTTGTTTTTATATCCTTGTCCCATTAAAACTTACACATAAAAATGTCAAGTGAAATCTGTGAAAGGCTTTTCAACAGTACGGCAAAATCGTTTTTAAAATGCAACAAAAATTCCAGGCACTTGGTAACCTTAAAGATTTTGCTTTTAATTTATAACATACAGATTGAATAAGAAACTTTGCAAGGTTACAAATTGTTGGCACAAGGTCACACATTGTTGGCCACAAGGTCACACATTGTTGGCCACAAGGTCACACATTGTTGGCCACAAGGTCACACATTGTTGGCACAAGGTCACACATTGTTGGCACAAGGTCACACATTGTTGGCCACATGTTATACCTGTACTTGCCAATTAGACCAAAAGTAAAGAAGGAAAGCACTTCAACTAACCTGACGGCACTGCTACTAGATTTGTTCTCTCCTCCTTAAAAACACATAAACAAAATAATAAAATGTTTGCATTGTCAGGAAACTTACATGTGCAAGCAACATTATTTATATCAAAACTTCTATTGCACATAAACATAATGGCTGCTCTAATGTGATTAATTTCTTTTGTTATCACTTTGTTATTAACCAAATTTGTGTCATAATATATCATTATAGGTACTAAACAACAGGTGACTCCGTAGCTAAAATAAAACATGTACTGCACACAAGGTGAATCCATAGTTAAACATAACACATACTAAACACCTGGTGAATCCATAGATGAACATAACATACGAATCACAGGAAGAATCAATAACTTAACATAACATGTACTAAAACAAAGGATGAATCTATTGCAATCATAACATGTACTAAAACAAAGGATGAATCGATTGCTAATCATAACATGTACTAAAACAAAGGATGAATCTATTGCAATCATAACATGTACTAAAACAAAGGATGAATCTATTGCAATCATAACATGTACTAAAACAAAGGATGAATCAATTACTGGAGGTAAAACAAATATTTAAAACAATGCTTACTCCTGTGTTAATTTATTTATCCATATTTGAAAAGACTTTAGTAAGAACAAATGTACTATTCTGGTCACATACCTTTTTGACTAGGCCCCTTAAGAGAATCTCCACTTGCTTTTGATGGCGGCAATCCTTGTAAACTAAAGCCAGTGCTTTGCAGGTCTGCAGAGTCTCCTTGGTCAGCGATCGATTTTACAAAAACAGACTTTTTAATTTCCTTCAGTTTGCCTGTATTAGTATCAGTGTTGTCTGCACTACATTGAGCATTGTCTGCATTAGGTCGAATGTTGTCTGCACTAGGTCCACTGTTGTCTTTTGAACTCTCTGGTGAAGGTTTTTTAATACAATGAGGTAGCGATGTTTCATCAACAACATCATCTGAACTCAGAGTACCTGCCGTTTCTTTTCTTTGGGGTATTTCTCCGCCTATTTCCCCTTGCATAGTTTGTTCTTGATCTGTGATTTTTACAGGCATCTCATTCCCACTGTTTGCAACAACACTAGTGTTCTGGTAACTTTTGGGACTGAGTGGGTGGGAGAGAGGTGTACTATTAGAACTTGATACTATCTGTCCAAGTTGGCTGTCTGCACGATCGATAATGGACTGATTGGGCGTCCCGAAGAGATCTGGACCGGTAGTGGAGCCTCCACTGTGTCGTTTTAGATGACTTTTCGACAAAGTGTTGGCTGCTGGCGGGTCAGATGATGGTTTTTCAAAATCTCCTTGATTTGTGGTCCTTTGCTTGCCTGCAGTTAAAAAGTAGGAGCAAATGTCATGAATTTTTTAAACAATTTTGTCCGACCCAAAGACTACCTCACGTGGCACAAACTCTAAACCAATGGAAACAGGTTGAGTACATCATTAAGAATATTGTAAATTTATACCATATAGAAAATAATTCTTTTTATTAAAAGTTAACCTATTTATTGTACAGAGATTCTCCTAATTTGACTCCAGTCGGGGCATCAAAATAATTTTATCTCTATTCAAAATAATCGACACAAACTGTATTATCAAAGAGTACTTTTAACATTTTTTAAATACAATCTCAAATAAGGTGCTAACCGAAACTTTGTAAATACATAAAGCTCTTCACCTAATCTAAAAAATATTGTTTTAAATATCATTTGACCTTTTCTTTTCCCCAGCAATGAGAATTTTTTCTTAAATCATCTGAGTATTGTTAAGACCCAAAGGGTAGGGGAGGAGTCGGTGGTGGGGGCATTGCACCATTTAGTGCTGTACTCATGAATGGCTTTACCTTGTAAGTCTGAGGAATTTTGTGGAGCAGTCAAGACAGGTAAACCTGTGGAATGCTGCTTTGGTAAAACCTGACTTGATGGGATAGCTTCCAAACTGGGAACGCTTGTTTTTGATCCTGCAGAATAATATTTAAATGTGGACAATTTAAATGACAACAATTTTTTTTAAAAATCAACAACTAGTCAAAGTCAGTAATTATTTGCTTGATGATGTGTATTACCAGGGAATGTAAGGAACATGAAAGAACTCGCCTGAACTAAATGTCCTTGACAGTGATGATGAGCTAATGTCTGCCAGGTCCCCTGTAGTCATGGTACTGGAAGTTCTTGATGGTGAAACCATGGTGGGGGCTGAATGCTCTGTGGTTTGATGGGATTCTTCCATGGGACCACTTTCACTTTCATTTTTCAATAAAATCTCCTGAAAGAAAGTAATAAGTCTTGTCTTTGGAACAAACTTTTAGAGTAAAGTTTCAAATGATTTAGGAACCAGTTGCACGAAATAAAGTTTTAAAAATGATGGTTATGATGACATTGGGTCATGGAGATCGTGACATAGACTTGACCTCTGAGGAAGACGTTGGGTCAAGATGACTGTGAGAGACGTGACCTCTGCCTCAATTAAGAGGCTAAGTATCTAGTTAGGAAATCTATTTTTCTTAGTATTCCAAAGTATCTGGTCTAATGAGTCATTAAATAAAATACTACTCACAGATTTTTCAAAAGCTTGCACAAGTTCTCCCTTAGAGTTAAAGACTTGTGTTTTCGTTTTCAGTGTAACTGTGTAGGTCATGACGACGGTTCTCGTTACTGTTCTCCTCTCAACATCTGGGCCTTCTGCCGGTTGTTTTGATGCAACAAAACCCTGAACAGAAAGTTGGTTTGATGAGAGAATGTTTATGTAACAATACTAACCAGGAGATTTATCTTTGCGAAACTAAAATTCATTTTCTCACAGATATTAATTTGTCACAATCAGAATAGCTGGCAAGTTTTGTTTTACTTTGTTGGGGTTGCTCTCTGACTCTCCTGTTATTGAGAGTCAGCACCAATTTGTTTGAATAACATTTTGTGAGTCTGGGCCTAGTTATGAGGGAGAGATGTAAACAGCAGACTGCCACAGTGTCTTTTTAATTGCCCCGTTGGGGCAAGGAATAGTTAAATACATTAAAACATTCAATCACGTGTATTCAATCAAGTGTATTCAATCAAGTGTATTCAATCACGTGTATTCAATCACGTGTATTCAATCACGTGTATGCAATCACGTGTATTCAATCACGTGTATTCAATCACGTGTATTCAATCAAGTGTATTCAATCAAGTGTATTCAATCATGTGTATTCAATCAAGTGTATTCAATCAAGTGTATTCAATCATGTGTATTCAATCATGTGTATTCAATCAAGTGTATCAATCATGTGTATTCAATCATGTGTATTCAATCAAGTGTATTCAATCAAGTGTATTCAATCATGTGTATTCAATCACGTGTATTCAATCACGTGTATTCAATCACGTGTATTCAATCATGTGTATTCAATCAAGTGTATTCAATCAAGTGTATTCAATCATGTGTATTCAATCACGTGTATTCAATCACGTGTATTCAATCACGTGTATTCAATCAAGTGTATTCAATCAAGTGTATTCAATCATGTGTATTCAATCACGTGTATTCAATCACGTGTATTCAATCACGTGTATTCAATCATGTGTATTCAATCACGTGTATTCAATCAAGTGTATTCAATCAAGTGTATTCAATCACGTGTATTCAATCAAGTGTATTCAATCACGTGTATTCAATCACGTGTATTCAATCAAGTGTATTCAATCAAGTGTATTCAATCAAGTGTATTCAATCATGTGTATTCAATCAAGTGTATTCAATCACGTGTATTCAATCAAGTGTATTCAATCAAGTGTATTCAATCATGTGTATTCAATCAAGTGTATTCAATCAAGTGTATTCAATCAAGTGTATTCAATCACGTGTATTCAATCAAGTGTATTCAATCAAGTGTATTCAATCACGTGTATTCAATCACGTGTATTCAATCAAGTGTATTCAATCATGTGTATTCAATCAAGTGTATTCAATCATGTGTATTCAATCAAGTGTATTCAATCAAGTGTATTCAATCAAGTGTATTCAATCACGTGTATTCAATCACGTGTATTCAATCATGTGTATTCAATCAAGTGTATTCAATCAAGTGTATTCAATCACGTGTATTCAATCACGTGTATTCAATCAAGTGTATTCAATCACGTGTATTCAATCACGTGTATTCAATCACGTGTATTCAATCATGTGTATTCAATCAAGTGTATTCAATCATGTGTATTCAATCAAGTGTATTCAATCAAGTGTATTCAATCAAGTGTATTCAATCACGTGTATTCAATCAAGTGTATTCAATCACGTGTATTCAATCACGTGTATTCAATCATGTGTATTCAATCAAGTGTATTCAATCATGTGTATTCAATCAAGTGTATTCAATCAAGTGTATTCAATCACGTGTATTCAATCACGTGTATTCAATCAAGTGTATTCAATCACGTGTATTCAATCAAGTGTATTCAATCAAGTGTATTCAATCAAGTGTATTCAATCATGTGTATTCAATCAAGTGTATTCAATCACGTGTATTCAATCAAGTGTATTCAATCAAGTGTATTCAATCACGTGTATTCAATCAAGTGTATTCAATCATGTGTATTCAATCACGTGTATTCAATCAAGTGTATTCAATCAAGTGTATTCAATCACGTGTATTCAATCAAGTGTATTCAATCAAGTGTATTCAATCACGTGTATTCAATCAAGTGTATTCAATCATGTGTATTCAATCACGTGTATTCAATCAAGTGTATTCAATCATGTGTATTCAATCACGTGTATTCAATCAAGTGTATTCAATCAAGTGTATTCAATCACGTGTATTCAATCAAGTGTATTCAATCATGTGTATTCAATCAAGTGTATTCAATCATGTGTATTCAATCAAGTGTTTTCAATCAAGTGTATTCAATCACGTGTATTCAATCAAGTGTATACAATCAAGTGTATTCAATCATGTGTATTCAATCACGTGTATTCAATCAAGTGTATTCAATCACGTGTATTCAATCAAGTGTATTCAATCATGTGTATTCAATCAAGTGTATTCAATCAAGTGTATTCAATCAAGTGTATTCAATCACGTGTATTCAATCAAGTGTATTCAATCATGTGTATTCAATCAAGTGTATTCAATCAAGTGTATTCAATCACGTGTATTCAATCACGTGTATTCAATCAAGTGTATTCAATCAAGTGTATTCAATCATGTGTATTCAATCAAGTGTATTCAATCAAGTGTATTCAATCAAGTGTATTCAATCACGTGTATTCAATCAAGTGTATTCAATCACGTGTATTCAATCAAGTGTATTCAATCAAGTGTATTCAATCAAGTGTATTCAATCAAGTGTATTCAATCAAGTGTATTCAATCAAGTGTATTCAATCACGTGTATTCAATCAAGTGTATTCAATCACGTGTATTCAATCAAGTGTATTCAATCAAGTGTATTCAATCATGTGTATTCAATCAAGTGTATTCAATCACGTGTATTCAATCACGTGTATTCAATCATGTGTATTCAATCAAGTGTATTCAATCACGTGTATTCAATCAAGTGTATTCAATCAAGTGTATTCAATCACGTGTATTCAATCAAGTGTATTCAATCACGTGTATTCAATCATGTGTATTCAATCAAGTGTATTCAATCACGTGTATTCAATCACGTGTATTCAATCATGTGTATTCAATCAAGTGTATTCAATCATGTGTATTCAATCAAGTGTATTCAATCAAGTGTATTCAATCACGTGTATTCAATCAAGTGTATTCAATCAAGTGTATTCAATCACGTGTATTCAATCACGTGTATTCAATCAAGTGTATTCAATCATGTGTATTCAATCAAGTGTATTCAATCATGTGTATTCAATCAAGTGTATTCAATCACGTGTATTCAATCAAGTGTATTCAATCACGTGTATTCAATCACGTGTATTCAATCAAGTGTATTCAATCATGTGTATTCAATCAAGTGTATTCAATCAAGTGTATTCAATCACGTGTATTCAATCAAGTGTATTCAATCAAGTGTATTCAATCACGTGTATTCAATCAAGTGTATTCAATCAAGTGTATTCAATCAAGTGTATTCAATCATGTGTATTCAATCACGTGTATTCAATCAAGTGTATTCAATCAAGTGTATTCAATCACGTGTATTCAATCAAGTGTATTCAATCATGTGTATTCAATCACGTGTATTCAATCAAGTGTATTCAATCAAGTGTATTCAATCACGTGTATTCAATCAAGTGTATTCAATCAAGTGTATTCAATCACGTGTATTCAATCAAGTGTATTCAATCATGTGTATTCAATCAAGTGTATTCAATCAAGTGTATTCAATCAAGTGTATTCAATCAAGTGTATTCAATCAAGTGTATTCAATCAAGTGTATTCAATCAAGTGTATTCAATCAAGTGTATTCAATCAAGTGTATTCAATCATGTGTATTCAATCACGTGTATTCAATCAAGTGTATTCAATCAAGTGTATTCAATCAAGTGTATTCAATCAAGTGTATTCAATCAAGTGTATTCAATCATGTGTATTCAATCAAGTGTATTCAATCAAGTGTATTCAATCAAGTGTATTCAATCAAGTGTATTCAATCAAGTGTATTCAATCAAGTGTATTCAATCATGTGTATTCAATCATGTGTACTGGTTTAGCTAATAATCACCACTAGCGCACTCTTGCAGTTGAATATATCATCACAAACTCTACATTTTTAGAACAACCATGAAATTCATAATTTTTTTTTTACAAATTGGCTAAATGGAAGAAGTAGCTATTCTCTACCGACATTAGTAAATAAAACTACCTCCCGTGGTCCAGTGTCAGAAAAATTAACTGTTGATGCCTTCCTAATATTTTGACTGTCGGTGTGAACAGTTGTTTCAGTCATACTTTGGGCTTGAGCTTTAGGAGACGGATTTGTATCTGTAAAATATAACACAGCATTCCTAGCATTGTTATTTATTTAAATATCTCCTTATTGTACCTCAAGACTTTTTCAGAAATTCTAAAAGATGTTTTTCAAATATCAAATAAATATTCACAAAAAGAATTTTTAGTAATTACAGTAAATTTTTAGATATATTAGACACAAACAATTTGTGTCAATAAAACAATGTATGTTCAGCTTTAATGATAATTTTACATAATACACAAGTAAACGTTTCGGCAAATGCCTTCATCTATTTTAAAGCTTTATCACAGTCCAAAACTCTTATAATCAGTCAATTTTACTGTGATCTAATTAAGATAGACATACATTTTTTTCCCCTAAAACTTATCTCAAGAGAACTCAGACCTGATTTTGTGGACATCACATTCTCAGATTTATTTCCAACAGCAAGGCCAGACGGACCAGGGTCTGTTGCCAATGTTGTCACTTGCTGACCAGCAGTCGGCTGGTCTTGAGCAGCATCTTGGTCCAGTGATGACTTGGATTTCCTTTTGGCCTGTAGCCTTAGTTTATGTGGACGAGCTGGCTTAGTCTTACAGGTCGAGTCATCGGTGGAGGACGATTTATGGTCTGTCTACAGAAGACACCACCGTAACAGTTTTATTTTAGAATACCATTTTATCAGGTGAAAAAAATGTGTGTTCCTGTTTCTGAAATGTGTTATCACTTGTTTGAAACATTGTTCCCATTGGCTGGCTGGCATAAAATAATTAATTCTTACTATCCCGTTTAATGTGTTCAGTTTTGGAGTATATGGAAATTAAATATTTTTGGGTAAAATTATTATAAAGTATCGCAATTGGTTAGCCTTTTCCAGCTATATATCTTGAATGGTCTTCCTCAAAAGCAGCCTCACATAATTTGGTCTTATAAAGTTTTCTATTGGTTTAAAAGATGTTTATATTAAGAAGGTATTTTTTTTTATGTGGCTAAAATAAGTTAATGTTATATCATTTTGTTTACTACATAATTCTGAGCTATACACAAGCTATTTTACTACATAACTCTGAGCTATACACAAGTTATTTTACTACATAACTTGAGCTATACTCAAGCTTTTGTGCTGCATAACTCTGAGCTATACCCAAGCTATTGTACTGCATAATTCTGAGCTTTACACAAGCTATTTTTCTACATAACTGAGCTATTCCCAAGCTATTGTACTGCATAACTCTGAGCTTCACACAAGCTATTTTACTACATAACTCTGAGCTCTACCCAAGCTATTGTACTGCATAACTCTGAGCTTTACACAAGCTATTGTACCACACCTTCCTCACTGGAGTTTTTTTCCGCAGTCTTATTTTAACAAATGATGTTCTTCTTTCTAGAGGAGATTTGATTTTCTGCTTGAATGAAGGTTTGGTAAAAACTTCATCATGAATTACAAGTTGAGATTCCCTGGACTTTGGCTGAGACATAGTGGTGCTTACATGTAGAGAGATAGAAAAAAGGTGCAAATTTTGACGTCAAATAATTTAAAGGAAAATCTATGCATTAAAACAGTATTGCTTTTATAATTCAAATATATTCTTATGTCATCTCACATAGAGGAGGAAATGAGATTGAAAGTAAATCTATAGTTCATAATGATGCAGACCTGTTTACCCTCAAACTCTTAAAATCGTACATCATCACAAAATCAATCAATACATTATCTTAATAGTAAAATAAACATCAGTATATATAATGTATACACCTCAAAATCGTACATTGTACGCCAAAATCGTATGAGTAAACAGGTCTGATGATGCATATTAGCTCCTGGCTGATTAAACCTACCTGGGGTTTTGTCCAGCCATATTGAGATTGGTCAAGTTGTTATTATTAATATTGTTTACAGATCTGCCGTATTGCATGGTCTCCTCGGGCCCCACCGTGCATTCAGCTGATGCAGTTTTGTCATGATCTGTTGCTTCTGGCATTGTAATGATTCTCTGTTCTCCTTGGGGTCTTAATTTGGTAAAAGCTCCTGAGTCAACATTGATAACATCTTTCCCCGATGTCACAGTTTGAGGATCTCTACTAAGTGAAGACAAACCGATCAGTGAACTGGTCGGCTGTCCGACAGACTTCATTTGATCCATGTCATCACCTCTGTCAAGCTCTTCATGTTTCTGGGAAATGTTTTTAACCTTTCCGATATTGGTCAATTGTTGATGGGGCGAAGTGACAGCCGAAGTGACAGCCTCATGCTCAGGGGAAGAAATAATAACAGGATCAGCGGCATCATCCCCACTTTCCTGGATTTGACCAGGAGCTTCATATTCATAGGACAAGGTCATGTCCGCAGAATCCACAGGATGAGACTCTTCAACAAGCTTTAAACTGGACCCTTCATCAAGAGATGTTAGTCTTTTGTCCAGCCACTTGGATGTGTTTAGTTTCTGTGAAGTCTTGGAGCTGGACCCTTCATCAAGAAATGTTAGTCTTTTGTCCAGCCACTTGGATGTGTTTAGTTTCTGTGAGGTCTTGGAGCTGCCACTCGTTGCTTGTTTGCTTGATGGGGAACTGCCAGGAATTTGTAGCTTCCTTTTAAGTGTTTTAGTTTCAAGAAAGTCATTGCTGAGAGGAGAACATAGTGAAATAAAAAGTTATTGTAGTCCACTTCATGAAATCCGTGCACTTATAGTAAATGATTTATAATTCAATATGTGTGTGGTGGTGTATTGTATTGTATGAGGTGTATAGTGTTTGGTGCATAAGTTGTGGTGGTGGTAGTTTATGTGTGGTAGCGTATTGTGTGTTGATGGTGTATTGTGGTAGTGTATTATGCATGGGGTGTATTCTGTATAGTAGTGAATTGTGTGGTATGTTGTATGACGTGGTGGTGGATTATGTGTGTGGTGGCATGATGTATGCGTGTGAGGCGGCATAGCATATGTGATGGTGCGGTGTATGTGGTGATTTATGATGTGTGTGGTGGTGTGGTTTATCTGTGTGGTGGTGTGGTATATGTGTTATCTGATGTGTGGTATATGATGTGTGTGGTGTATGATGTGTGTGGTGTATGGTATGTAAGTGACTGTAGTGTCCATTCACCAATTCTATTAGACTCCATGTAACTTCTTTGAGTCAAGTCACACAAACTACCAGTTATTTACCTGTGTCCTTATTTGACACATCAATCCAATAACAAGCCAACAATGTTAGCAGAGAGTCTCATGTTTGCTAGCTAAACAACCCCAACTTCCAAGATCCTAAACATAGAATAACTGATTTCTGTCAACTTCTGTAGGACCTAATTTTAAACTGACTTCTGGAAGCTGTGATTTATCATTTATTTATCATTGATTTTTCTTTACCTGTCTTCTCTGATTCTCTTTGTTTTTTGTGGAGTCAAGTTCCCAGATTTGACCCGTTTGAATACGCTCATGCTGCCCTCAGACTCATCATTGATGTCAACATCATCCACCGATGCCGCAGGTTCTAGTTGGTGTATAAATAAATGTGTCAGTCTTTCCATTTTAGTCAAAGAATAAAAAATCTTTAAACAAATCTTTAAACTCATGTGTTTTTATGAAATTAACATAAAACACAAGTGCTTGTAGACTGAAACAAAATGATTGCTTTCACTGTAGTAAGATTTGAATCTATAGAGGACATCAATCAATACCTGCTAACCTGTGTAACCTAAACGTTGTCAAATACTCGTCTAAATGCTGCCATGAATGTCTATACAAAGTCAAGTACTGTTCATTAGTGCAGACCTGTTTACTCTCAAACTCTTAAACTCGTACAATATCATCACATAATTGTTCAGTACCTTATATTTATAGTAAAAAATAAACATACAGTATATATAATGTTTACACCTCAAAATCATACATTGTACGCCAAAATCGTACATTGTTCGCCAAAATCGTAAGAGTAAACAGGTCTGTATATGTCATAAAGTAACAGTCGATGAGGAGTCCTGTAGTCATGTACCTGCCTATATGTTGTCAGGTCAAGTATCTTTCTACATCATCAAGTAATTTGTCAATGAGTAGTGTTGTTATGTGCATGCCATATGTCATAAAGCATCTGTCTATATGTTGTCAAGCAGCCGTCAATGAGCAGTTGTGTAGTGATGGACCTGTTATGTTGTCAAGTCAAGGATCTGTCTTTATGTCATCAAGTAACAATGACAATGGGCAGTAGTGTAGTGATGGACCTGTTATGGTGTCAAGTCAAGGATCTGTCTTTATGTCATCAAGTAACAATGACAATGGGCAGTAGTGTAGTGATGGACCTGTTATGGTGTCAAGTCAAGGATCTGTCTTTATGTCATCAAGTAACAATGACAATGGGCAGTAGTGTAGTGATGGACCTGTTATGGTGTCAAGTCAAGGATCTGTCTTTATGTCATCAAGTAACAATGACAATGGGCAGTAGTGTAGCCATGTACCTAGACATGAGATGATGATACTGAGACTGTACCAGTCTCATTGTTCAGAGACCACGGGCAAGTTTTTATCAAGTAGGTGTTAAAATACAGTGCATTTGATAGTGTGCCAAGATTGTAAAGAAAACCTTTCTCTTACTTACTCTGTAGGAAAAATAAAGGTTTTTTAGAAAACACTTGAGCTTTGGCTGTTGTACTTTGAACTCTATAATAAGAAATATTAGAAAAATATATGCTATTATGCGACAGCTATTTAACAAATAATTTAAAAAAATAAATAAAAAATTACTAATTAAAGACTATTAACTCTTTAGCTGCAGCACAACGCCACAGTACTTTCTCCACCGTTCTAAAAAGCACGGACCAACACGCTGTGCGTTGTTTCCATATCAGGGTTGTTACTTTGCTATTTCTCGGTTAATCTTTTTTTAATTAGACTTTTACATAAAGGTGTGGTGCTTCATCATTTATGAGCCAAACCAAGGTTTATTTGTTGTCATTTGAAGCATAATTTTATTGATATTCTTTTTTTTCTTTTTTCTTTATCAATACTGTTGCTATGGCTACCCTAGGCCCTAGTAGGTGAGTAAGTTTCTTAGACGATTCACAGCTCAAAAAGCTTTGGAAATGTTTTATGCTATTTCTTTTGATAGTGAAGATGAGTTATATTTAGATCCAGCGCATGATTCCGATTGTAGCAGTTTTAGAGGATTTGAGTTATAGAAGTGGAGATGATGTGTGCGTACATCAAAGGGTTTGGGGAAAAAATGGTTTTGCATATCAGGTTTTCACTTTTTAAGTTTATTTTCTGTAACTTATTTTATTTAAACTGAAGAAATAAGTTTAAAAACATATAGTCCATCAATTATCTGTCATTTGATACCAAGTTTAGTCTTATAAACCAAACAATAATATTTTTTTTATTTTTTAATAAACCCAACCTCTCACTCTTTTTTGCTCTTAGAAAAAAATGTAAATTTTTTCTATAAAGTAATGTTAAAAAACTTCATTTTGGTAATAGCTATAGATTCATGATATATAGAAAAATCAAAACAGGGGCTAACTATTTGTTATGTACAGACCTATTCAGGGGAGATTTTGCACATTGGTATGTATAGCCGGAGGGTGGGGGTGGTGGTGGGTGTTCCCATAAAATTCTGACAGTCTCTCATAAAGCCAGATGTCGCCCAAAAATATGTGAAATCCATGAATTCTAATTATTTTCAAAAAAAAGCTATAGAGATATTCCCGCAGCGTTTCACACTGTTGCTTTGTGGCCTCACAATTAACTGGCTGGATATCGGAACAGTAATATTGTCCACTGTACTTGTGAAGTGATTTGTGACAAAATTATTTCATTTGGCTGAACCAATCAGCCACACTAGCTTACAACCTATAAAAGTTTAACAGCACCCCACTTCCCCAAAATTAGTGAGGGGGTTGGGAAGAGAGCTCCATGCTCCATAAAGAAGACTAAATCACAATATTTAAAATAAGTGAAATAAATTTGAATTGTAATATATAACAACACAATAAAGGTGGTTAATTTAAATTGGGAGGTGGGGGCAGAGGCAGCTCACTTTAAAGGGTATATGCCTAGGTTAATGTGCCCAAAATGTACAGAGTGCTAAAGGGGAGAAGATCTAAAAACTGACTTCTTTTGCATGTATAATATATATGGATGGGCCCTTCATTAAAACTTTCAAAAAATTATTTGAAACTGTCGCCAGACAGATACATACTTGAGTTTTAATGGTGAAGTCACAGAAACTTGGATAGTGGGTAATTCACAGGATAATTCCTCTAATTGAAAAAAAAAAAAGTCTCGATAAAAATATATTCTTCATTTGATCCAAATAAGAATTTTATAAATAATTTAATATTTTATGAATATTTTAAATATAAGTTATGTAGATTTTATAGATATTTTATAGGTTTACTCTAGTAGGCAAATGTAGATTATGATTGAACATGTAAAGAGACAATATGGATCCAATAAAAAAAAGTTCCCCTTGAGCTAATTCTTGATAGTTTTTCCCTAATCAAGTGAAATATTGATTTCAAGATGTAAATAAATTATCTGAGATAATACATATGCTTAAAGTTTTTATTTATAATTAATTAGGGAACATTGGATATAATTTTTTTTTAAATTGTATATTGGAGCTTGAATAGCTGTGCTGTAGTTTAATATTACCATCATCATCCTGAGAAGGTGTTAACTTCAAGTGAAAACTCTGAGACTCTGGAGAAATGGTGCAGAAAGTTTGATGGTTAAAATGCTTGGGTTTATCTAACCCACTGTAACAAAACACTTGTCAAAAGAAAACCTCAACAAAAAGGTAAAAATATAAGGAAAAAACAAGAAACAACCAAAACTGTAAACAAGGGCAAACAATAAATTCAACATAGGAGAAACAAATATTTGTTCTCTGCTTAATTATTTTATAGTTCTTTTTTTAAATGTCACCATACATATTAATAACATTGCAAGTAATTATCATATTTCATTATGAAATTACGTAGGTCAAAAACCATTTAATGGAAAATATTCATGTAAATGAAACTTTGCAACAATGGCCTAGCATATAAAATAATGTATTAAAGTCTTTTAAATACCAAATAATGAAAATATAATTAATATCAAATAAAAATAAGTATTTTAAATACTTTCTCTTTAGATCTACCATTTATTTGTAATAACTAAAGCTATTGATCAACAGACTTTACATGAGAACAAAATGTTTAGCGTTTGGTCTTGGAACCTGAACTCAATGTGAAACCAATATTTAGAAATGCATAATTTGGTGTCCTATCAGACACTGAATACATGCTTATATATTATGATTCAAACACTCGCCTGCTCTTCCTTGACTTGAAAGTTTGTCAAACTGTAAAGAAAAGTGAGTGATATAATCTAATTAATTATTCGATATAAGGAAGACCGAGTTCTTTTTACTGATTTTATATTAATAAAGTTATTTTCCTTTTATGCAAGAAAATTAAAAAGGTTTTACATTTTTTTAATGGCAACATCACAGCAACAAAATATATGAACATCATTGTTTCATAAATTGATTCAAGGGATTAGACAAATTGGAAGTACCAAAAACCATGAGTGTGCTCTTCATTACAGATTGGAAATCAGTGCTTACTTTGTGCTGCTTGAAAGAAACAACGTCATCAAGTTCTTCATCCTCTTCAGACAACCCAGCTGAAATGAATCTTTAAAAATATACTTCACCACACATCTAAAGTTCTCTGATAAAGGATCATTGGCACAGCAAATTGTCAAACTTTTGCTATCATTCTTACCTTAAAGACTCTTATATAATATAATCATTCTTCTTAAGACAAGGGTGGCTGGTTTTTATTATTTGAAAATTACTTTTTAAAAATTTGAACAATGTAATCAAAACAAATTTCAATTTGCTTGGATCAATATAGAAATTCTTTCTTATTCATGATTGTGGGAAGAAGCTATAAATTATGTTCTATCAAGAGAAATATACCTGGGTTATAAGTGGTTGGAGAGTCTGGTATGATAGTGGGAGTGGCTTCAATTTCATCACTAGACAATGAAAAAGTTTTTAAAAAAAAAGAATCAGTTAACTGAAAATACATCAAGGTAGCCATAATGGATATCCCTACTCATATAATTGAGAATAAGCCTTTCTTCCAATTATCTCGAATTACACAATATGACTTGATGGTGTTAAAAATCAAACTCTCACAAATTCTGCCTTCGAGTGCCTTCGGGTGGTAATGTACTCCAAGGTAATTAGTTTACTCGTCTAACAACCCCAAGATGTTTCCTTTCACTGAATAATTATCGTAAGCATCATTCATTAACTTAAATAATAATGATATTTGAAACACATTTTTATTCAGTAATCTTAAAACAATGATATGATAAAAATGTAGTAATGAATACTGAAGTAAACAATCGACCTACCAACTGTCCATTAAAGTGTCTGGAACAAGACTTGGTTCACCTGACAGATGTAAACTTCTAATATGTTTAGCTGGTGTCAAGGTGATTTTGCCTTCTGCTGCTTTTTGATCATCTGCTAAGTAGTAAAAGTCTAACAATATACGTTAAAGCTTGAGATGAATAGAAAGAACAATCAAAACCATGTTTGGGCCAGATGCCTAATTCAGCAGACAAAACAAGAAACAAACAAAAATAGGAAATAAAATTCAAAGACTTATTGTTTTGGAAGCAATAATAAAATGTTAGAATTACTGAATTAGAAATACGAAAAGGACGTACAGATTTACATGTTTTTTTTTCAGTATCATTTTAACGTTAACTGATAATAAACAAATTTTACATTAAACTAAAGCTCTGGAAAAGGTCATACAAAAACTGTCATTATACATAACATGTAACTGATTCATTCAAAACAATTACTTCATAGATGTGAAATAAGTTCTAGTGTTAAAATTTGAATTTAAGATTTAAATAAGAGAACTCACTTTTAAAAAATCTGTCAACAACAGTAACATTTTTATCACTTTCACTCGAGGTGACATCACTGAAATTTTAAACAAAAAACTTAGAGAAATAAAACAGATACATGCATGGGTAAATTATAACCATTATTTGTTGTTTTTTTAAATTATTAATAAATTACTAAGTATTTGTTTTAATATTTTACACTATTTATAGTTGGTATGACTGATGCATGTTTTTCGTCAATTTGTTAGTGTGATATATTTTCCAGATACCGGTAGTCAAAATGATATCTCACAACTACAAAGCAAAATGTTACATACAAAGGAAACAGTAGATTTGTTAATTTCAAATCTCCGGTAGTCTTCATGGGAGTAGACCTTAATAATTAGCATTCAACTATTCCTATTCATTATTGAAAATTATTAGCAGTACAAGTTTATAACTTCAGGAGGGTGGTATACACGAAAACAAGAAGTCTATGTAACAAAATTATGTAATGCAGAAAAAAAAATGATTAAATCAATGACCAAAAATAATAAATGCTAAAGGAAAGACATCCTAAAATACCTGACAGTGTCTGGAGCCAGAACCACAGCACAATTGTCACTTTCCACCTCACTGGCTGAAAAGACTGGATTTTGGTCTGAAAAATAAAAATAATGAATTAAATATAAAAGAATAGTAAATAGAACAAAGGACTCAAGACCTGTGTTTAGGTAGGACAAAAATCACAGTTGTTAGAAATATCTCCAAATATTTTAACTTTATTATCCAAAATACACTTTTGGATTTTTCAGCATTATAACTTGTCACCTGATGGCATTCTTTAGAACAAATATAACGAATTCAAATGTAAACAATCTTTTCCCAACCAAGGAAGGGTGGGTAAGGGAATGACTCAGCACATTTACTCAGTGATGACAATATCAATGCCATACTTAGCGCGAGACAAATGGTGGGGGCAAAAAATAGCTTTACCCTGAAATGAAATAATATGCGAAGACATAGGCTATAGTATAACACCCTCCTCGAAACGTGAAAAATGACCTTTCTATGTAATTTTTTTTTGTCATGAAAAAATCTACAACAAAATGCTATAACCATTTTTCAATTAAGTTAAAAGAGGGAATCCGGTGGTGGCCCATTCCATACAGTAACGTTTTATTTATGACTAAGATAAGCGGCCCTATAAAAAACATTCAGATATATAATAATGGAGGTAAAATGAAAAAGTTTTCCCATCAAAATCAGCTTAAAAATATCATAGTTTTAGTCTTATAAATTAACATTCTGGAAAATTCGAGACTGGCCCTTAATTGATTGGATATTCTTACATTTAAATACACCGATATTTCAATATCGATGATGATGGCAATTGCTACTAAGCTTGGCCAAGATCGATCAATTCCTGTATAAGCCTCTACAATTATCTAAGTCAACTGTTATTTACATAACTTTTATAATAAATAATAGTGGATATTATAAGTTCAGTACCCATCAGTATTTGAATATGGATAGTCAAGTGTATGTTTAATAAGTTTGGTCTAGATTCATCCACCGATACAATAGCTATTTTTGAAATTATATATATACATAGCTCATATAAGGAGAAAAAAAATTAATTTTAGTGCCTCCGATCCCAAACGGAATTGTAATTGTAATGTCACACCCCCCCCCTCCCATTTCATTCTGGATAATGATGGATACAAGTGCCAAGTGTGGTCAAGATCCATCAATCCATGAAGAAACATAGGCAGAAAACATCCACAAAATGTTCAATTTTTTTTATATATACATATTAAATCTACTTACAGCTTTTAGGTTCTTTGTCAGACATTATAAGATGCTCTTCATGATCAAGAGTGGATTTATGAGGACCTGATGTCTGCAAAAAGGAAAAATTAATATATGTAAGAAAAGGGAAGGTTGGCACAAATGGCAGGCTAGAGATAAGATTCTCAAAACTTAATCACCAGTACTTTTAATTATGACTCATATTATCATTGAAAACTTGTAATGCATATGTTGACTTATCATGCCGACATTAAAACAGCTATAACATCCTTAACATAGGGTCAGTACTAATGAAACTGGACAATCTTTTAAAATCTGTGTACTTATCTGTAATGTGGGACTACACTTTGTGTTAATTAATATGAAAATAGATTTCCAAACAGAATAACAGAATTCTAGTGAAGCATTTGTCTGAGTTGAACACATATCTTTCTGTGTGATCTCAGTAGAACTTTTATCTTCACACTTCATGCAACATTTTTCTTCACAATACTCATATAGTAATAATAACAGGCTCTCGGGTCTGCATGTGTTCTCATTACGCTCCATTATGGCAGTGGACCACATATGCCAGTTACAATAGGAAACACAACAGTTTCCACCAAAGATGTCTGCATAACATTTTGCCAATCCGATGGCAGGACAAATTGCTTAACACTGAGGTTTCTGAACATGCCAAAATGTGTAGCATGCACTCAGCTGTTAGAAAGAGGTGCCTTAGCTGGTTAGGTCATGTAAGGAGAATGAAGGAAGGCCGCATTCCAATGAATCTGCGATTTAAGGATGTTTGCCAAAGGAAAATGGGGGAAGCCAACATAGAAATCAACAAATGGGAGATTATCACTGAGGACCTTTCCAGGTGGCAAACAGCAGTGTGTGAGGGAGTCAAACAGGCAGAAGATATGCAAAACAAAGCCCTTGTAAATAAAAACAGTATGATGAAATGCCAAATTTAGCCAAAGTTGACTCAAAGTTCTCCTGCGAGAAGTGCACCACAGACTTCCATTCCAGGATCAGCCTAGTAAGACTTTATTTGAAGTGTCAATATATATAGTTATAATAACTTGGTGCTGGGCTTCTTAACCAGGGGTGCAGGATGACTGAGATAATCAGGTTTTTGGCATGTTTATTTGCAACATATGTTTTTGTGGTGATTTTTGTTTCTAGCAAGTTAATTAAATAAGGAAAATAATCATGACAGAATAATTTTATTTATTTTAATACAATACTCTTAAAAAGAGGGGGAGGGGGGGGGCTGTGGTAAATGTTATGAAAGTGAGAGGGGGTACTGTGCTGTAAAAAGATAAAGAGCCTCGGCTTTTGTGCAACAATTATCTAAGTATTATATTATTTATATCTTCTTCTTCTTCTTTATTTTGAGGGCCCACAATCAATGACTTGATCATTCTGGCTCCTATATATATATATATATATTATATTACCTTATATTGGTTTCTCAATTTTTTTTTGTCCCAAATAAAATAGGAATCCTCTAGAAGAATATTATGGCATTGAGCAAAATAAATCATATACTGGTACTTAAAGATGTGTTTTTTCAAAGCACATTGGTCATGAATGTTCAGAGTAAAGTAATATTTGGCAGATTAAGTCAGAGATTATTTTTATATGAATCTTACCAAGGTATTTCCTTTCAGTTTCAGAGCAGGAAGCCCAGTAATTAAATCCCAACTCAGTAAAGAGTCTGAGTCATCAAGATTTGAATCAGAAACAAATAAATCAATATTAGACTCTTTTAAATTGTTTGGTTCATAATTGGAATATGTCCAGATGTGGTCTTTTTCCATGGAACACCATTGAGTCTATGAAAGATGCATTAAGAAAAACAGTTCAATTTGTTGAAATTTAATTTAACTATCACTACTATCAGTTTAACTATTAATAAATGAGAAATAAACTGAAAAGTTAATAAAATGTTAATGGATAATAAAAAATATGATATAATAATATTAGTGAAATAATAAGTTATTAATTTGATTTGTAAAATGTAATGCCGAGTGGCAAAAGGTTCTTAATTTATTGTGTTGTTTATGGTTGGAAGGGGAGAAGACTTTGAATAGGTTTGCTCATGTGTAGTTTTTGTATTGTTGCATTTTGTATTTCAATGTGGTAAAATATAGATTGTTTTGATTTCTCTTTTAATATGTTGAATTTGTACTGCGCTTCGAGCCTTTGAAGCGTGGTTTTCAAATAAACTTTATTATTATTATTATTTTTTAAGTAGCCTAAATTTAAATAATTTTTTTACATTTGTAACGGATTAATAAAGAAGGTCTAAGTCCAGTACTTATGCCCGATATCCTGCTTTGTGTACCGGTATTATATTTGAATAAGTAAAAGTTGGTCTGCGGAGTAGTGGAATTCAGACACTTTTTACTGGTTCAGCACAACACTGAAACATAATTTTTTGTTGAGTTCTGCAAACCAGTTTTTGAAAGGGCATTTGTAATCACATTATCAAGGTTCTCATTAACCTCTAAGGTGGGCGCCTGGGCAGCCAGCAAATGTGGAAATCACAACTTGTCATTTCTATCCATTTGTTTTAACTTTTATCTTTTTTTACACTCACACTTAAATCTAATATTGATTTAATATTGTATAGAGTTTATAGAGCCTCGTATATTAATATTCCTGTGTATGACCTAAGTATTAACTCAAATGCATTTTGCTTAATGAAATAATAAACTACCCTTTTCCCTAGGCCTTTATCCTCTTTTCAACCACTAAATTCCTATTGGTTTGGCTGTAAAACATCCATAGTATCCCAATGTAAGGGGAATAACTCTAAATAATTAATTAAGTTCTTTTACAAAATTCAATCCATCTCACTAATTTAAAAATTAATTGATATGAAAATAGTTTAATTAAATAGAGAAATTAAGTTTCTATCAGAAGATACTAAATATGTATTAGTGAATTAAAAATTTACATTGGGCCCTATTTAAAAAAAAATTAAAATGTTGAAAAATATGCCACAAATTCTTAACTTTTATTGTTAAATCAGTTCCTCGGTTTAGCATGGAAATTAGCCTAACAGAGCTTACCCCAAAGGGAAAAAAAAAGAAGCTGATCACTAATGTGTGTGTTATACAAAACACATCCAAACACAGCTTCTGGTCCTTTATTTGACTCAAGCGAGTGCGAATGTTTTTCTGCTCACACTGGAAAAAAATGTTTAAGTCCAAGGAGCTGAAACATTTAATGCTCCGAAAATGTTCCAGGTGCAGCCAAACCACCAGCAGCAGGGACCTTCACTCTCCACCTGTCTTCTTTTTCTTGTAGAGCTTTTCATAAGGCAACAGGCAATGTCCATATGAAAATTAAAATGGGACACTGGCTTTGATGTCAGGGGACATCGCATACTTTGTATAAAATGAACACATTAAGTCAGCACTACCTCTTTAATTAAAAACAAAAAACAGCAACTCAACCACTAGTGGCTTTTTCTGTCAATAGGGTAGTATGATCTCAGATGATCATGTGTCTGTGGTTTTGTCTATGCCTAGGCTGGAGATTCCAGCAGTTCACAAGCTTGGGATTGGGCATGGCGAGGGTTTAAACCACTTGGTTACCCAGCACAGGCAGGCGATAACAGTATAAAACATTAGCAAGTGATAGATATGGAAAGTTACTGGTTAAACTTATTTACAGTAGAGTCATTAGTTAGGGCAGCGAACCAGTTGTTAAATTTTGAAATATTTTCTAATCACTAGCTAGAGTATCAAAAAAATTATGTGAAGGAAATATTTAATTAAAGGCAAAGGCCAAAAAAAGTATAGTACTGGTACTTGGTACTAAGACTTCATAGTCTATCATCTATTTATATGTGATGTCTATGTCAGAAATTTCATTTTTTAATAATAATGTGGAGCCCTATCTATGTCATGCTCTAACTCTAGTATTACTAGTATTGTATAGGCATAGTGTAGATGAAGATAGTATTTTAGGGTAAAGGGAGGTAATTGGCTCCATGGGGTATTAAGTCTAATTGCTCAGTTCATACAATGAAATGCTTGATATTATTGTAAAAAGAGAGAAGGGCATTAAGCTTTACTTGGTAGAAACTTACTGACCAATCGGAGAACTTTTCACAACCATTCTTGCATTTTTAACTTATGGGATTGATTTTTAATTTGCCTTTTTAGACAAGTGCTTTTAACCTCCTGTTTTCAGCTTTCTGAAAACCATTTGTAAAACTTCAGCTAAGAGGGTGCTTGTTTATTTTTACTTGAAATTTTATTTCTACAGTGAAAGCTTTTTAGTTTACATACAAAAACAAGTACAACTAAACTCAGCAATTACTTTTTTTTAGTTTTTAACTATATATGAATATGTGTGTAATGAATGAGTTAAAATACTGATATTTGTAGAGCAAATGAAGCTGGTCGTTTTTGCAAAGTAAAATGGCAGCTGGATGAATGATTTAGAGATTGTTTATAAAAAGCTCTAAAATTCACTTTAATACTAAAGTTCCTTTTAATATTTTGAATATGAAGCATTTGTACAAGAGATATGGTTCTGTAGATTATTTATTTAATTAGTTTATAAAAAGGGAAGCGTTATACGCAGTCGGCTGCGCATAACCCTGAGAGTTATACGCAGTCGACTGCGCATAACCCTGAGGGTTATTCCCAGCAGTCAGCTGGGAATTTAGCCAAATAAGGTTTATTACCGCTAGTTTGGCAATTTAAAAAAAAATATTATGCGTAATTAGCTGCATTATGGGTTGTTTTGAACTATAACTTTTAATTAATATTGAAATTGAATGATAGCAATACTATTAGTGCTATTATTAGTATTATTGCTTGTATCTTATATATTATAATTATAAGTCTAAGTCAAAGTCTACATTTCTTAGAGTCTAAGCCTAAGTCTAAGATTTTTAAAAAGGCATTTCCATGGTCTAAGTCTAGTTATGTATTCTGATTGATTAGGTTTTTATATGTTGCTATGACCATGTGGTTGGTTTTACTGACTAATTCAGGAAATACATTCTATTTATTTTTAAAAAAATTATATCATTTATGTTGGGTTTTTTTTAGATGACCTAAATGTAACAGTTTTCAGCTTCCATGCAAAACTATAACTGTGTGAAAGTATTACGTACAGTGCCCGCTCTACAGAACCCCCCTGCCCCTACAGCTATTTTTTTACTGCTACTCTCCACCCATGATTATATTTATTACTGTACCAGAGAAACATGATTTTATCTGCCAAAAAATTAGTTAACAACACAAACATATATTTGATAATAATAAGAATAACATTATTAACATTACATTGGTCAAGTTAATAATTCTTCTCATGTTTTAACATTTTTTAGCCAAAACAAAAGTAAAACAATAAGCCTAGTTGTTTTTGCTTCATTCTTGAGAACTAACATAACAACTAACACGTATTCATGGCTTGCCGTTGGCTGGAATTGAACTCAAGACCACCAACTTGAGGTTTGGTCAGTTTGTACCATTCGACCACCCAGTCACCCCGACATCGAGGCACCCTTATCGATTGATACTGTAACACAGGAAGAATATAGACCTCACGTGACTTGCCGACTGCGTATAACTTTCAGGGTTATACGCAGTCAGCTGCGCATAACCACTTCGTTATAAAAATGAATATTTTAAATATCACAAAGCAGGGGTTTAACACCCCCAACTGTTAAAAGATGATTAAAATAACCAAATAATATTGATCTGATTAATAAAAAATCCATGTTTTAATTTAAATAGCATTACACTACACAGATACAGTTTAAATTGAAAACAAAAGTTATTAATTTGTAGAAATAGGTTTAAAAAATTTTAAAAATAGTTTTGATAATGAAATCCCATAAAAAGCTGATATTGAAGCCATGGAATGTATCTGTCACTGTCAGAATTGCCTACAACCTATGACTATGTCACATTATGTGGAAAATATATGGATTGAACATGCTGCCCCATTTTGTTAAATTTAAGTCATCATTAGTTTTAACTTTTAACCTTTTTTTCCCACTATTTGGCTTTAAATTTTGCTCATTAAAGCTTTTGTACTTCAAGAAAGATGTATGGTCTGTTATTTAAAAACATTGTCAGTTTGAATTTTGTTAAGTTTTGCTAGTCCACCATAACAAATTTAATAATATTTATTCCAAAGAGAAAAACAAAAAGTTCTTGAAAACATGATGAATGATCAATGATGGTCTGATGGTGAAAGTGAATTTCCTCCATTACCTTATTTTAGTATTTTATTTTTTACTTATAATGCTATAAAAATAGTATGTATAGTATTAAGTATAGTATAAGCCATAATTTTTAATTCTTGTCAATGTCATTATTGAATGATAGTGATAGTTTATTTTTTATGATGAGAATGAAAATGATTATATTAAATTTGTAGTCCTTAATTTTATTTTATAGGCTAGTACTAGACTTACTAGTTACTAGTGACTAGTAGTAGTAGGTATTTATTCAGAACTTAAAAAGTATGAATATAAAATATAATATTATGAATGACTGTCAGACATGTATTTGTATGTAATAAGGCCATAACCCATATGTTTTTTGTCCAAGTATCGCGTACCCTTATACTTGTATGGTACTTTAATTTACGACAATGACAATGTTGACCAACTTTGATAACTTGACGGCGGGACTTTTCGTTCACTCTGATCAGTTCATAAACTGTAACTTACACATAGACTGTTCTCTTCCTTCCGTCAGAAAGACGTTTTTCTCTAAACACAGATTCGCCTTTTAGAGAATAGGAAAATAAATTAATTTAAAAAATAATAATGTTGAAAAACAATAATGTTGTTTTTAGAATATGTATATGCATATCTAATTATTTAAAAATGATTCATGTGTGCTAATAGCAGGCAATTGATAACGCATAATTAATAGTATGAATAAAATTAGTTTTAAATTTTATTTTAAATGTAATTTATTAATTATTGATTGATTGAATAATTTTATAGCGCTTTTGACTTTTGTCCAAGCCATTGTTGTAGCATACTCACGGCGCTCTAATATCCTAAAATATTTTGAAAGAAAAAAAGTATTTAAATTTTTCTTAAATGATTTCTATCATTTTCAAGTTTCCTCAAAGATTGAGGCAAACTGTTCCATAATTTCATAATTTAGGCGCAGTTTACATTACTGCTTACTTTTAATAGTCATAGTCATAGTCATGGTAGACACTCTTGGCCTTGATTTTAGATCTAGTTAAAAGTAAGCCCAAAGTAGGGGTCGGTAACCTTTTGGTGATATTTTGCCTAAATATGAACGCTAATTCATTCAGTATGCCAACAACTGATGTATCTACCCAGTGGCGTCTCTGGCTGTGCTCTCTTGGTCTCTCAGTTAAGAAGGTTGGGGCGGAGGAGTGTCCACCCCTGGCGACAATTTTTTTTTCTTCTCTTTATTGAGGGGCGGTATTTTCGACCAAATGCAGCAGAGTTTTTTGTGAGGAGAGGGCGGAATAAATCTATGCCTGGCTGTGCGGTCAAAACATGTCACTTTCCATACATGAGTATTCGAGCAAAATTACCCGCCTAAGCCAGACAATTAAAATAAACTTTTTTATCCTAACAAAAATCCCCCTCCTAATAATTTTTTTTCTTTAGTCAGTTAGGACCTGAGTTGTGAATACATCGATAAAATACCACGTACTTCACAAAGACAAGGGGCGTAAAAACATCCTTACTTCTGATCCGCCCAGACAGCACTTTTTCTATATAACGACAAGCACAGGTTCCCCTAAGGATTTTGATGTGTTAAATGTTATATATTTTTAAAATTATTCACGTAATTAAGTTAGCATTTACTCCTTTCAACCTGTGAGACAGCCGAATTGATTTATCCTGTTGTCTCCATTGAATCGTTTTCAAGTAGGCTT
This sequence comes from Lymnaea stagnalis, assembly GCA_964033795.1. Classification (NCBI taxonomy): domain Eukaryota; kingdom Metazoa; phylum Mollusca; class Gastropoda; family Lymnaeidae; genus Lymnaea; species Lymnaea stagnalis. Next base: position 237,889 of record CAXITT010000320.1, on the reverse strand, counting down.
ACTGGTCGGTACTCGTGAAGACTCATAGCTTTTTATTGTACCATCAATCTGAAGAGACGCCAAAACCAATGGCATTGAAAATCACAGCAGTAAGTTCATTTAACCTGAAGAGGGGGGCAGATACGATGAGAGACTTTGCTAGAGATAGGAAGAGAAGAAAGAGAATGAAGAGAGAGAAAGAGAGAGACGAGGGAAGAGTGAAAATGGAATGGAGATTAATAATGCGGGCATTAGTAATAAATGCAAGCACGGAAATGAAAATGCGGCAAATACTTGATCGCTTTGCTAAGGTCTGCGACAGCTACGGCCTCACTATCAATACAGGGGGGAAAAGAGATCTTGCACCAGACAACTCCAGGAGAAGGTTACAAAGAAATTAAAACTAAAATATCAGTGAAGGGACAGAATCTCCAAACAGTGGGAAAATCACATATTTGTGCTGTTGGAGCACAATCATTGGAGAATACGTGCACCGCTTACGCCCACAGAAAATGCATGGCAAGGAAAAGCAGAATGCCTCAAATCCAACTATGACCCAAAAACAAGGTGTGTCCCAGGTGCGAGAAAGATTTTCAGGCACAAAAAAAAGACACATTTTTGTCAACATATATATAATTTTATTTCTGTAATTGTCTCTCATTTAATATTTTTGCAACGCAACTAATTGATTATATTTAAAGATATTTGAAGAAGTTGAAGTATTAAAAGAATTCTTAATGAAGAATATTATTATTATTAATATGATTATTTAAATAATTAAAAAATCGTCGAATTTAAAAAACAACTACGCTTACATATGTTTTGATTTTTAAAGCCTAATGTCAGGAGGGAAATTAATAAATAGTGCATAATTTGCAGTTATTTCTTTTTGGGTCTGTTCTTCATTTGCGTACTGACATGTCGAAATTTATAATCACAGGGGTAGTTCTTTTGTCCCTTACTTCATGGCCTTTATCAATTGCACTAAGTCAATTGAGTTGTATGAAAATCCAACGCAATGTTTTCATTACTGGAGCCGGTTGTTTTTTGGCTGCATCTATTGGGACTTTTTTTCTCTTTAGAAGATACTTCAGGAATGTTGACCCAATGATATACCGTAAGTCTTAAATGCACTTATTTCAATATTTATAAACTGATTATTTTATTCATTGTTTTCTATGACTTCAGTGATCTACGCGCCTCATATTAATTGTGCCGCGTCCCTGACCTACTTTCGGAATTTGATAAATTTAAGTTTAATCGGGAAGTTAAATAATGCCCAGTCCAGGCTCTACTAGCTCTAAATTGCCGAAACTCTCTTCAACTAATGCAATGCTAATTTTATACTTAACATCTTTTAGTCAATTAAGATTATTTGTTTAAAAAATTAAATAAAAATTCAAAGGACACTTCCTGCTCTAATTTCTAAGAAGGTCAGGTTTGCCAACTCAACAATAAAAATACTAAATACCGTAAAATTTGCGCCTACCTCTACTTCTACCCACTACTCAGTGGGGTATCTAGGGGGGCGGGGGGGGGGTGTCACTGGGTGGCACAATTTTAGAGTGACACCCAATTGAAAAATTGCATATTTACAGAGCACAGGCTTGGTTTAACCGAGATTCACAAAAGATAACCGATCACATGTACATGACTGTACATTTTTCACAAATGTAACAAATCCAAATAAATGCTTTACTTTATACTTAATTAAAACTTCAAGGTTGGTGCGTCAGAAATGAGTTGACCCTATGATTAGTATTAGGTCAGAAAAACACAGTCATAAATTATTCAACGCCGATTGAAGTGTTCAGTAACTTTCGTAACTGACATGAAGCTATATTAATCAAAATTGTGAGAAATAAGGCTTTCTATTGTTGATATCAAATAAGATTCTAAGTACAAGAATCGATTCGCTAAAAATTTTAACCTATTTATACTAATTTATAGGGTTAAAAATAAATTGTTTTCACTCTTTTAATTATTAATTCTTATTTATTTATATTAAAAAAAACAAAGTTTTTGGAGAAAGAAATATAAATATATCGAACCCAGAAATACTCAAAAATTCATATTTTTCCAGATTCGTCACTAGTACCGCCCATTAACATTTGAGCACAATTGTCATATTTCGACTGGGTTTTATCAGTTGCCACCTCTCTGTGTTGTATTTTGGATAGTGTTCTGACAGTTTTTTTTTAACTGTCATAAGTAATAATTTTGTTTGTTGTCTTGAACACGACAAAATTAAAGCATTTTTATTGTTCAAGATTGTTTGAGCGAAAAGCAAAAAAAACAACGTGACTCTCTAAAATCCCTAGGATTGTTGCTTTGATATGTAAAGAAAGAAAATGCTGACCAGGGTTCATCTAAAGATGTTCCTCGGCCTACCATTGATACTGATTCCACCGATACCAGCAGCATGCATTATATAGAACAGCAAATAGAGCAGAAAATGAAAGAGATTGACCTGGAATTTCAAGTGAAAGACGTGGATGGTTTGGAAACATAAATGTCTACTGATAATTTTTATTCTAACCAGGATACTAATGCAGAAACAACATCCAAATTTGTTTCTGGCTTTGATAAGTGATGGAACTGAGCCCAAAATTACAAAATCATGAGGCATCGAAAGAGCACCCATGTTGCCTTGAAAAGTGGAAAGCATTGTCAGCAGGTTTTCGGATACATAAAACAATTGATGCCAAAAGTATCGCTGTGATGGACAGGGAGAAGAAAAGTTGAGGGATATCCTGCACAGGTTGCTGGATATCACATTTTTTCTTGCATCACAAAATCTGGCATTTCGTTCCAACAACGAAGATGAATCTTCATTAAAGTAAATTTTATAAAATGTATGAGATGCTATCTAAATATGACACAGTGCTGAAAGAGCACCAAATGAGACTAAATAGGAGTACATCTACAGTGAAAGCATCCCCATCTTACCTTTTGCCAACCCAAAATTAAGTTATAAATGTCCTAGCAAATCATATGAAGGAGATTCTTGATCATGCATATAAAGGCTGCAAGGTATTTTGGAATTATGTTCGACAGTACACCTAATGTATCACACACTGACCAGATGTCTGAAATGATCAGATATGTGAAAATCTACAGTGGGAAAGTTAAAGCGAGAGAAGTGTTTTTGTAATTTTTCCCGTTAAGAGGGAAAAAAAGCTGATGACCTCAGTTCTGACAGTCTTACAAATCTAAAACGTGATGGATTAATTAAATAATAAGCAAGCGATTTTTAATGGATGTTTGGGCCATTCGCTTAACTTGTGTGGTTAATATTCTTTTGCCGAAAATGCTTCATGTGTTTACATTTTTCGGTACTCTTGAAAGAATATTTTCCTTCTTTGCTGCATCCACTCATTGATGTGATGTTCTAATTCAGTGGTTCTCAACCTTTCTTGTGCCGAGACCCTTTAATACAGTTTCTCGTGTCATGGCGACCCCCAGCCACACAATTATTTTTGTTGCTACTTCATAGCTGTAAGGATATGTGTTTTCAGATGGTCTTAGGCAACCCCTGGAAAAGGGTCCCGCGACCCCCAAAGGGGTCGCGACCCACAGGTTGAGAAACGCTGTTCTAATTGAACACACTGTAATGTCGACAAAAAGACGGTCAACAAAGTGTTGGAGTGCGATTGAAGCTCTGTGTAAGCCTCTTGAAAATTAGGATACAAGATGTACAGCACAAGGTCTTTTACATACTGTCTTTGATTTCACGTTTATCTGCTAACTTTACCTTGGGCTGATCTACTTGAGGAAGTTAATCTTACACAGCAGTATCTGCTAATTAAAGGCTTTACTCTCGACAAAGTGGTGACAAACCTAGGGGCCTTAAGATTGTTTCTGCACAAAAGCGCTGTCATTTGGTGGAACATGCTATTGAAAAGGCACTTTTAAAATCAGACCAATATGGAATTTCTGTAGAGAAAATATTAAGGTTTAAGAAGGTTTTTGTTCTTGTCATTGTTTTACTATGGACTTATTTTATCAAGAAGCAATCCATCATGGAAGTTGGGGCCCAAGGGGGAGGGTGGGGGGGGGGGGGTGAGACACCTTGAGTTTACTGCACCGGGTGACACCAACCCTAGCTACACCATTGCCCCTACTATTCCCTTTCCTTCAGCTTCAAGTCATACTGTAATAATATTTTAGTAATAACTAATAACTTAGACTTATTAGGTGTTACTGTACCTTATTAGTAGTAGTGAGATTTGAGGGCTTAACCAGTTAGCTTAGAAGTAGTAGTAGTAGACATACAGAAAGATATTTTATTTTATTATTAAATCTTAAATTATTATTTTTTTACCAACAATTAATTTTTTTAATGACAACAGACTCACTGTGGTTTCGGTAATTTTTATTTGTCTCACTGTCTCACCCTAAGCCCTGTGACTTAATAGTAGGTCTACATTTTCCCAGACCCACTCTCCCACTTTCAGGATACAAATAACAAACATAATAATTTTCTGGGGAGGGGATACCTCTCCCCCCACCTCATTTAGAGGTCTTCCTTTTTGGGGTTAGCAGTACTCATTTTAACGTTTGGGTTAGTTTAGCCAGGGGGGTGCGGGGGGGGGGGGGTGTGGACCGCACCGAAAAATTGCATTTTTACATAGCACACAGTTCTCGGTCTAACCGAGATTCATAAAGGATAGCCGATCACATATACATTTTTTCACAAATGTAACCAATCCAAATGCAGGCTTTATTAAAAGTTCAAGGTTGATGCGTCAGAAATGTGATGACCCTATGTATAGCTCAGAAAAACGCATTCATTATTCCATGCCGTTTGAAGTGTTCGGTAACTTCCTTTTTCAATCTTTTAATGATTAATTCTTATTTATTTAAATTTAAATAAAGAAAAGTTTTTTCTGAAGACATATATAATATTATACATCAAAACCCAAAAGGTATCTTGCCTTTCACCAGAAATCCAAACTGAATTTATAAGCGTCATTGCAAATCATGTGAAGGAGTTTTTTATCATGGATCTAAACCCTGCGAGGTATTTTGGAATTATTTTCGAAAGTACACCTGATATATCACACAGTGACCAGAGGTATGTAGTGATCAGATATGTGATAATCCACAATGGGAAAGTTGAAAAGAGAGAAATGTTTTTTGCATTTTTCATGTTAAGATTGAAAAAAAGCTGATGACCTCAGTTCTGACATTCTTACAAACTAAAGCGTGATGGACTAGACATAATGATGTTCAGAGCTAAGGGTTAAGATAATGCTGCCCTAATGTATGGAATCCATGGAGGTGTTCAAGCCATTCGGAAAAAAAAAAGATAAGAAAGCAATTTTTAAGGATGTGTGGGCCATTCACGTGTGTGGTCAACACTCTTTTGCAGATAATGCTTCATGTATTACATTATTTGCTACTCTGGAAAGAACATTTTCTTTCTTTGCTGCATCCAATAATCGATGGAATGTTCTAATTGAACACACTGGAATGTCGGTAAAAAGACAGTCAACAACGCGTTGGAGTGCTCATCATGCTACTCTTAAAACAGTGAAAGATATGTTTGATGAATTCTGGGAGGCGATTAAAGCTCTATGTTATCACCTTGTAAAAATTTGCATACAAGAGGTTAAGCACAAGATCTTTTACAATTTGTCTGTGATTTCACGTTTATCTGCTACCTTTAACTTTGGGCTGATCTACTTGAGGAAGTTAATCTTACACAGCAGTATCTGCAGACTAAAGGCTTTACTCTTGACGAAGTGGTGACAAACCTAGAGGCATTAAGATTGTTTCTGCACGAGAAGCGCCGTCACTGGGTGGAGAATGGTATTGAAAAGGAACTTTTAAAATCAGACCAATATGGAATTTTGGCAGAGAGAAGATTAAGGTTTAAGAAGAGAATGCCAGGATAACAATAATTAGTAGATGCTGGACTCCATCTGCGAGAAGAAAACAGTAGGGAGATGCTGGAGTGTATTGATCGCTTTCAATCTGAACTCCACATCAGATCATCAGTGATCAAGGAAGTACCAGATATTTTTGGGTCTGTTCAACCCAAGAGTCTAGTATCAGCACGTGAAGAAGATTTATTGGTGTCCATTCCAAAAGTAACTTCTTTCAATGATGAGTAATCAGAAGATGAACTTTTAAAAGAAATATCAAGGCTTAAAAGACATCTAAAAGCAGCTGATTTCTCAAAGTCATGGACTGGTCAGTATTTTATTTTTTGAAATTCAAAGCTGAATGGGACTTCCTAGAATCTTTTCCAATACTCTCGCTTTAATTTTTTCTTACGACATGTGTGTATGTGGCTTCATGTGAGCGGAGCTTTTCAAAACTAAGGCTTATCAAGAAATATTTATGATCCACCATGTGACAGTCAAGGTTTTCTGATGTGGCTCTGCTGTCAATTGAAAGTGATACAGTGAAAAACATTGATTTTGATCAAGTGATTGACAGGTTTGCACTCTTTGAAGACAAGGAAAGGAAAATTTTAAATTGTAAATTTAAAGTAAATACAGCTATAACTTAACGTTTTTAAATATATTAACTTCATGAACTTTGATTTATTTGTTTTTGTTCTTGTTATATCGTGGAGTTATTTTAACAAGAAAAAAATCATCCCGCGTTGATAGGTGATGTACTGAGTGTGTCATCACTTACCGCGTTGATAGGTGATGTACTGAGTGTGTCATCACTTTGGGGGGGGGGGGCGGGTGGTGACACCATGAGTTTACCGCACCGGGTGACACCAACCCTAGCTACGCCACTGAGTTTAGCGATAACATTTTGCTTCACAATAGGCCTGAATTTCCCCAGACCCCCTTCCCCACTTTAAGATAAAAATGACAAACAAAAATAACATTCCTGAGGAGGGGAGGGACCCCCCACACCTCATTTTGGTATTAAGGCGTCCTCATTTTTTGGGATTAGTTGAACACATTGTTAGGGTTTTGACTAGGTTTAGCAATAAAATTTTGCTAAGGACAAAATTATTTATTTGTATCTGGTATCTGCTATCTTGACCTTTTTTTTGTGACTGCTATTTTGTTGCGGATGAAGGGAAGTGTAGGCCTACTGACTGTGGAGTATTTGCACTTAGGGTGAGACAATAGCCAAAACCTTTACTATAAACTAAACATTTACCATAAGTTTTTAAGGACACATTTTTGATATTTAAATATAGAGCTGAAGTTAAAACTATTTGCGTCATGAATGGCATAGGTGACCTTATGTCTAACACTATACCCAATTTATATATTGTATCAATTCAAAGCTCTATAAATAGCCTCTGTTACTATTATAGTCCTAAAGTTAAAATAATATATGTTATGTCACAAAGTTGAATAAGTCCTATTTATAAAACATATAACTCTGTAAGTTTTTCTGTTTATGATCATACAATCGTACAAGTGTAAAGCAATCAAGACCAAGCAATATTAAATGCTGAGAATTTCAGTTTTGGCTTGCTTAGACCTAAAGTTTCTTACTTTTAACAAGTCACTTTATGTCAGATATTTACAGACTGTTACAAAATTGACAGGTGGTTGGCAACCCTGATTTTAAGTCTATGCCAAAGCAAAGGGCACATAGCACCAATCAATGCCAAATAATTAATCACAATCAATTAAAAATATACCCCACCGTAACAGGTACTTTACAGTAGTCAGACACAGTTGTTACATGTATCTTTTAATTGGTTATATAGGCTAGATCAATATAAATTATCCTTTATTGGCATATCTAAAAAATATTTGTGATTATGAAAATACATTTAATAAGTTAAGTATGATACTATTATTTTATAGAATCAAACTGTTATATATATAAATAATTATTATCCAAACTATGTAGGCTAGCATATATTATGCATTAATTCAATATACATACTTTACATTATTACACATCTTGTCTCAGTAAGATGGTGTAAAAATTAGTTAATCATCATCAGTTGCGCTGCAGCCCACGTAGAGCCCTGGCATGCTCCACCACATCCTTTCGTTCCGATCGATGCTCGGACCCTCAACTGATGCAAGCCCTTCTCTAAATCAATCCATCTCAGTCTTGGTCAACTGGTGTGCTGTCGGCTTGTAGGTTTTGCATGTAGAATATTTTTGCTGCTATACAATCCGGTATCCTGTCAATGTGTCCTGTCCAGCTCAGTCTGCCTTTTTTAACTGTTGAGACTATGGGTGTGTCTTCAAATCATTGATGCAGCTCTTGATTTTTATGGATTCTCCATCCATCATTGTCTATCACAGGACCATATATTTTCCTGAGGATTTTCCTCTCTCATGTGTTGAGCAGGTTCTATGCTTTTCTGGTGAGTGACCAGATCACACTTGCGTATATTACACCTGTTCTAATGATAGTGGTGTAAATGGCTTTTTTTTTCTTCTTGATTGGTTTTTGCTACCTAGTAGCTTTTTTAGCCTGAAATAAGAACAGTTGCCTGTTATCCTTTCTTTCACCTCTATCATTATTTCATTGTGCTCAATTATAGTAGCCTCTCTTTTAAAGGTGTGGTTTCTTATTTTGATGTTTTCACCAGTATGTGTGTTTAGTGACATTACCATATAGCTTGTCTTTGCTTAAATTACCATTTAATTATGTCATTTGCATAGTGTTTTTCTGAAAGTAGTTTTTGATGGTTCCACTGGTGCTCACATAGCTTTGTCTAATGTGATGTTAAACACAGGATACATGATTGTGAGTCTCCTTGTCTCCCTCGAGCACCCTCCCTGTATTTTGATTCTACTATATCAACTACATCTTGACTTTAACAAACATTCCAAGTGTTATTATTGGTACCATACCAGATTTAGTGCTTTAACTTTGGATTTAACAATCTTCATATGGATAAGCCTGGTAATTTTGTTAGGGACTATGCCTTAATTTGCAGTTTATCATTCATCTGTTATTATTTCATAAGAAGGACCACACGACATAATTGTTAGCTGTATGAATTTTTTGCTGTCTCTCATTTATGACAGCACATGCCTCAGAAATAGGCATCCAAGTGCACAAAACCTGTGTCTACACGGTAACGTAGGCCTTTGCATGATAATTACATCAAGGATGTATGTGAAACAAGGTAAAGGAAATCCTGAAAAAACGATGTAACAAAACAACAAAAATATCAGCAAGAAGAAACATTAAGTTACAACAATATAAAAATTAAAATAAACACTTAGCTGAAATATATTATCTGAAGGTACAGCAAGAGGAATGTAAAAGACCATTAGTTGGCAAGAGAGTTAATATAGGCAATAGGAGAAGAAATAGAGGAAAAGTAAGTCCACTTTTGGTTGTAACAAGGAGGGGGCACAGAAAAGTGAAGGAGAATATGACATTCATGCTATGTGGTGTCAAGGTCCCATAGGTGTGTCTAAGTTTGTTCTTTAAGTTCACGCTGCTGAGATTGTTGGTACAGGAAACAATTTTGATGATGGCCAAGTCACGTAAGCCCTTGTGCTTGCTTTATTGTATCTTGACTTAAACAAACATTCCAAGTGTTATTGTTGGTACCAGATTTAGTGCTTTAATTTTAGCTTTCTATTATATTCTTTTCTAAAAATAATAATTATTAAAATAAAAAATTTGTTCTACTAAGAGCCCAACCATAATCCCTGCAATTATAAAAGGCAGGCTGCATTGGAAAGGACACCTTGTTAGGATGCCAGATTATAGAAAAGTAAAGGTACTTTACAGACAAACCAAGGGGCAGGCTGCTCCAACCCAGACTGAGATGGATTGATGATGATGATATAGCAATGGATTTCCTTAAAAGGGGGGTCTGCGTAGAGACAAAAAGTCATGGATCTGTCTGAATGGAGCATGCCAGAGCCCTTCATGGACTGTAGCATCATTATTGATGATGATGATTTCTGTATTTTTATGTTGTTATAAAAAGCATACAATTTTGCAACTTGAGGGAAACACAGGTCAGGATTCACAGTTTTGATTAGTACAGTTTGTTGGTAATTAAATAATGGGGAGAAATCTTTGTGATGGGAATCCTAATGTATTGACCAAAACTCAATAATTTTTCCTTATCCTAGTTTTCAGTCTTTTCTGTTATGATGCACTCTGTGGCCTTGGTAATGCCTTGGAGCTTGATGGGTACATCCCAAGCCTTAAATCAACTAATTTGACAGAGGTAGAACCATACTTGAAAACTGCTCATGGCACAGTGATATCCTATTGGAATGGAATTGTCCATTTTATTCTATGTCTCTCAGCCATTGGACTTTACACTCACAGGTAAAACTTTCCTTAATATAATACGGCAATTTCTTGAAGATTTATTTAAACATATTCTTAGTTTTTGATCACTCTGGCCCTTTAAAAAAAAAAAAAAATTAGCATGAAATGTGGACCTAGGAATATTACTTTTAACTTTTGATTGCTTCACTTGTTTGTACATAGGGACAGTCACAGGGAAGTGAGTCTCTATTGGGCAGGCTCCTTAATTAACAGCATGGTGGTTCTTTTACCTGGGTGTTTTACTGGTAAGTTAAACTTTGGATTTGATGTTAAACTAGAAAACAAATACACTATTTTGATGTTATAGTCAACAACTTTAAGACTGTTGCTGGGAAAAAAAAGTATTATTTCTTCCAAGAAATTTTCAAAATAATCTATTTACTAGCATTTTGCTGTTACCTTTGTATGACATATTTGTGTGGGGTGGGGGTGTCAATTATTAGACATGTGACAAATGTGAATGATGACAATTGTTTAGGATGTAAGAAGATGTTAAATGAGTCAACACACTTGGGTTGAAATATATATAAAGATTTATTGTCTATGTACACACTTCAATACAGCTTATCAATTTATATACCATCCTGAACAACTATTAGGAACATATTCAACACATGTCAGGTTCTGTCAAAAGATCTGCCTGGTTGAATATCTAGCGTAGACTATCAAACACTAACTGCACAACACTACTACTGATCTACAGAACGGAACTCTACAACTCAACTACTGAACTAATTCCTGCTATATCTCACACAGTATTCATACCACCCCACACCTAAACCCACACACTACCCCGCTGACTTGTATTCCCCATGTATAAAATGGCGAGCTGAGCTTTAATACCCCCCCCCCCCCACTGTGGCTCTACTTTATTCTTGAGCTTTCCAATAAGTTGACATTTCGTTATAAAGAGCTAACTTTCAATAAAACCCACACTCATGACCTGGACACTGAATAGTCCAATAACTTCAGTATGGAGGGTAAAATGTTGAACATCATCTCTGCAGTGGTTTCATGGTCTGTATCTCTAAGGTTTTTGAAATCAGTTTATTATACCAGATCCCATTTTAAAATTTTAGTATAATGTTAAACAGGAGTGACCTGCCATGTTAAAAATAGCAGCCCGCGATGCCTAATTTAACACAAAAACGTATTAATTCTTCATTTAATAGATGAGTAGATTGATATATAAAACAAAAAAAAAGGATAATTGGGAGAAAAGATAAAATGACATCACATTCTTCTACTTTTGCTATGTTTTATTTTTTCATTATGAGTACCGGGTATTAAGAAAGATAGATAGTTCTAATGTGCCTCTGGTGCGTTTAAACAAAAATAGATTTCAATATAAGTTGTAATTGGCATGCTGCTCTGTATCAATTGGCCAGCAAAGCCTTTTGGGTTGGCCACCTCTGCTGTAAAACATTTAATTTTAAACTTATTGTCTCTTTCATCCTTTCATTTATGTGGGGCTGAGATTTTATCAGACAAAAACATTCTAATATAATATGCAAATTTTGCTTATTCTTAAATGAGATACGAATTAGCCCACTGTGGAAAGCTTATTATGTTTGCCTGACTTTTATTTGTTTGTAACATTGTTGATAGGGGATATGAGTGCATGACAAGCTACTTTTTACAGTTTCTCTAATACTTTATTTCTTCATGCCCAGGCTCTGTTAAGATTTCAACTTACTTCAACAGTGCATTTGTGGTTTTACCAATAGTTGTTATCTTCTACTACATCCACCACAGTCCTTTGCAGGCTCGAACCTTTTTAAAGGTAATTGGAACAATTCTTAGGCATAAAACACACATAATTATTACACTAATAAATAAATTATTTAAATCAAACATTTTAATAATATTTTGTTTTTGACAGTTCTCCCCTATCTGGAAGCGGCCAATAGATTTATTTTTTCTCATCTGCTACATATTTTCAATAGCAGTGGCTGTCTTTCGAGGATTGGTAAGAAAAATTACTTTTTAGTGTTGTTTAGTTAGAATGATAATTACATTTTTACTTATGCTTTCATTATAATTATAAACAAAGTTACTTAAAATTTTTAATGTTTTTTAAATTTTATTTTTTATTTTAACTTTAGTTGTTAATATTAACTTATGAAATTCACTATCTTTCACTAGGCAGTTCTTGGTGGTAGTCCAAAATGTATGACCCAGTATCTGAAAGAATATGAGCCATACCTGTCTGATCCATCAAATTTCCCCAAATTCCAGGTAATTTTTATACCACAAGTCTCAAATTCTAAAACTGTAATTACTATTTACTAATATGAAATTTTCATTTGCATATTTTGTTACAGCTGTTTAAAAAGGATTACTAAAAAAAAAATTCCCTTTAAATAAAGATTTTCAGTTTTTACTGTTTTTTGGATTTTTTCCCTTGCTTAATCTTATTGTTGGTATCATTTTCAGGTTTTGACATACGAGTACATTTTCTTAGTATACTACTTGTTTGCAATCTATGGCCTACTCTATCCAGGACAGCACTGGATGGCTGACTGGTCTCTTATACATGCTGGAGCATCTGCACAGGTCAATTTTTAAAAATATTACTTCTGTTGTAACTAGTTTTTTTTTTTTATTGTTCAGTTATAAATTTCATGCCTTAATTTATGATTATGAAATATATAATGAAACTTTTATTGGTTTACTCAGGCCCAGTTCAGCTACATCTATGGATCACTTCATCCCCGAACACCCAAAGCCTTCCACTCACCACAGGCAGGCAATCCTGCTATTGTATTTTGGGGTGTTAACTTGGCATTGTTTGTTATCCCGCATCTCTTTGCTTGGTGGTGCCAAAGAGACCCCGAAAATTATGGTCGGACCTACACTGTGGACCTTGCAACACCAAAGTCATCGTTTTCTGGACGTTCAGTGAGGTATCAAAAGAAGAGAGAATAACTGACATTGTACTGTTTTGTGTCATAATAAATTATATCTTTAGTTAAGACCCTTTATTCAGGTTTTTAGCCAATGTCTTACATTTTATTTAGGTGCTGTTTATAAAAATTTCTTAAGGACCTGAAATACAAACATGTGCACTGAAACATATTCACATAAAGAAATATAAAACTAAGCGGTTCTGTCAAACAGTTCACTTACATCATACAACTTCATAATGTAACCTAAGCTTCCAGAGAATACATAACCTTCGAAATGTTGTTTGATTCTGAATCTCTTCTATGGTTTTAAATCTACTTCCTTTAGTTAGGCTTTGTCGATTGCTAGTAAAATGCTAGGTCAGGAAATCTTAAGCATTGATGTTATGTTTAAAAAATAATTTCTAGTAAGTTAAAGCAGTTTTGTTTTAGTCTCTTTAAGTTAAAGTAAGCAATATCTTTGTTATTGTATTTCATATTAATCTTCAGTTGAAATTCTCAACCTTTGACAGTTGGGAGTACCGTACTTACTACATTAAAAATGTTAAAGCAGGTTTAGATCTACAATTTTTTAACCTTAACATGACATTATTTATTTTTTGCTGCAGTACTCTGCACTACTAACTTCAGCACTTTCCGTGCGGACATTTTTTTTTTTTTTTTTTTTTTGAGGAACACTGAAATTCATAAATTAATTTTTGGTTGAGGGAGAAATTTTTTGCAACTTAAAAAGTTAAATATTTCATTTTTTTTTTTTTTTTTTTTTTTTTTTTTTTCTGTTTTCTTCCCTTCTTACTTTCGCCCTTTTCGTGCGGACATTTTTTTTTTTTTTTTTTTTTTGAGGAACACTGAAATTCATAAATTAATTTTTGGTTGAGGGAGAAATTTTTTGCAACTTAAAAAGTTAAATATTTCATTTGTTGTGTTTAGGTGATAATTTCTAAAAGTGTTCTTACCAAAAGTCTATGAAATGAATTTAAAACATTTTTCTATGTTTATCAATTTGTGTAATGTAATTCACTGTTACTTTAGAGCAATAGATTTTTAGAATTCATTTTTTTTTTAATTTGGGTGATATGTAGTACCTTTATTCAGAACGGTCCGCTTTCAAACATCTATGGAATTAAGGTTTTCAAATNGGGGGGGGGGGGGTATTCAAAATATTGAGAAGTCACAACTATCCAATGTATAGTTAAAACACGGTCAGATTTTGTAACCCGCATTCTCCATATTTATGCATCATGTCTAATTGCATAAAAATGAAACTTTAGTTGTCGCCATTTTATCGTTAATATTATCATCATCATTGCTAGAATATTTAACATTTGCTAGGATATTTTAATGTCATGCACTCAATACCTTTTTTGAATGATCAACCAGAATGCTGTGTACTCTAATTGTATTGTAAATAAACAGCAGAGACTGATGGTATAAATTGATGCATGTGTAGTCATAATTCATTTTATCCACTGCAGACATCAGTCTTATTTTTCTTTTAATTAAATTTTTTTTTTTTTAAATTGAAAACAGATGGGAAAAAATGGTCTTAATTTAGCTCACGATTATTATTATTTTATAAAGAATAAGGAAATGGGTTGCTGATTAAAATGGTCCTTGATTTTGTAAAGAAGTGTTTCTAACCCATATTGGAAGCTTTGTCAACACTATTGGTTTACAGTATAAGACTGTAAATCAATAATTTAAATATTTAAGAAAAAGTTTTATTTTTGCCAACAAAATTAGTTTTATTAATAACTGTTACTTCAACTTTTTGAGCAGTGTGATTTATACATTACTTTAAAAAAATGGAGCTTATATTACGAGTTTTACCAACTTTTTAGCCAATGATGTGGGGCAATTTTTAAAGCTCATTTTTATTTCTTGCCTGCGTGTTAGTGTATTTATTTTGGAGGTTTGATAACCATACTCATTTATAGTGTATCCAAACTATATGTACAGAATCATTATTTCATCAACCATTGTTGTCAACTCTCATGTGTTTAGTTTATTACATATCTGATTCTGATTTATTTCACACCAATACGACTTCTCATGAATATGTAAAGCCAGAGGCAGCAATTTACTTGTTCGTTTAATGAAGATGCTTTGTGAAATACTCAACGGGTGGTGGAGACTTTTTTTCTATTTGAGTAGCATTACATTTTTAGGGAAAAATTTATCTAGAATCTAGCACATTTATAGTAAAATATAGTTTGGATGTACATCATCCATTATTTGTACCCACATTTTAGCTGCCTTAGTTTTTTAAAATTTATTTCCTGTTTTACATCTGCAATAAGTGACAGCATTTATATTTAAAGCTGGTGTTTTCTCTATTGTTCTTTTACATCTGTGTAATATTTAGTGGTGTAAACTAAACGACAATGTGCTCTTGCCATATTATGACACCTTTTACGTTTTCTATCAATAATTTTTAATTTTTTTTTTTTTACAAATGTAGATTAACTCATTTCCCATTTTTTTGTTATGTTACAAGCAATATTCTTTTATTTGTGTATATTGCATGTTTTAGTTCTAGAAGTTCTTGTATCAATAAATATATACTAAGCTATATTAGTTGCTAATATTCTGTCATACATATATTACATTAAAATGATGCTTTTCAACTTTTTTTTTGTCTTATGAAACATTGGAAATATTTTAATATTAGGTTTTCTGGCAACCCATTCAAACTATTGACAGTTTCTGTGAGCAGCAGCTTCCAAAGGAAATTATTGTTAAAAGAAACAAGGATAACAGTCCATCCAAAGTATTGGTGAAAAGGCATGCACCCCCATTGTAATTTCAGTTTCTATCATTTACATTGCGACACACCTCTGATTCTTAGACTTAGAGACACCAATTTGTCATGACCTTGTGGTTAAAAGCCACTAATTTTTAGTATTTCCGAAAAATACACAATCTATAATTTTTCAGTGATTATGTAAGTTTATTGTACAAATTTAAAAAAAAAATCAGTTAAAATAAAAGGCAATATAAGGTATACAAGAATTGTTGAAGAATGCACATTTAAACTGCACAGCAATAGTTAAATAGCTGAAGTGTAGAGCATAATAATTTGATGTCTTTGGGAGGTACATTTTTGTAAATTAGAGTAACTTGCCAGGACACCAACTACTTTTTCCACTTCTGAGTAGTTCCTAATTCCTGTTTGATGTTTCTAATTCCAGTAAATTGAGTAGATCTAAAACAAACCCAATAATGTTTTTGTTTTTTTTAAAAATCATATACTTTCAATATGAATAATTTCTTCTTCAAGTCATGGTATTGCCACACAATCCATGTTTACATAGCTTTATAAAGCCCAACAACGGCCTCGACCAATAGTATGAGAGAAGAACAACCTCAATTTTTCTCTTCTCAAAAATTATATTTTTCTTTTAATCAGTCGTACCCCATAAACCAATATGAGTCAATTAAAAATTATTGAATTGAAAAAAAGTGCAAACATTTTCTGTGGAACCTCTATATGACTTAGAAAATTGAAAACAGAACTAATAATATGTAATAAAAAAAACAGTTAATTCAATATTAAGCCATAATGTAATTTAAATTTTTAAAAAATAAGATTCCAATTCAATCTAAATGTTTTATAAAAATGTTATAATTTCTTAAGAGGATAATCTTCATTTGGTTTAATTAACAAAAAAGTGTTGTGGCCACCTCAGCTTTTTCCAAGTCAAATTTACAGCAAAAGCTGAATATAAAGCTGGGCATTTCATTTAAACAATCAGAAATGTGTTAAGGCATGCAGCAAATAGAAGAGAAAAAAAGAGGTACATGTGACAGCACAAAGTAGTTTGAACTGACCATAATTGTTGCCCTAAATGAAACTAGCAATGCATTATAATTGAAACTGGGTTTTTAAAAATAGTTAATACATTTAACACAATTTACTGAAGCTTAGACAAATCCAAATATCACAAGAGCATGTCATTCAGCTAACATTGATCCACAGTTCACTAAAAGCTCACACATTTGTTACCAGGGAAGACAATTGACTAGATTTGTATAATGTAAAGGGAATGATGTGGTTTATGATTTAGGAAAATATCAAAACTCAATGAAAATTAGTTCTTTTATTTCTGAAAAAAAAAAAAAAAATGGTCGAGTGAAGCCTCTAGTGTAATTTGATGAAATTGGACAACTCCATAGCTTCTACATGCACAAGAAATTCTCCAGTAGAAAGAAAGGTTCTTCTATAAAGACAAGATTGAATTACAATATTTGACATTTTGCACAAGAAATTCTTCAGTGGAAAGAAAAGTTCTTTAAAGACATTGAATTACAATATTGTACATTTCATCCAGACTTTTAAATGCATCAAATCACCCCCAATGACTTAAATATTAATATTGTGACATCATATGCTGATACTAATCCTTTTTTTATTTATCTAAAAATACAATTTTAAAATTCAGATAATGAAAATCAGCACCCTGACAAAAATTATAAGCTCCAATGAAAACTACAATTGAATTTTGAATACAAGTAATGCAAGAAAAAAAAAAAAAAATTTTGTTTAGAAGGATGACTGTTGCTGATATTTATAGAACCTACGTAACTTTTTGTCTGTTTATAGTTATATAAAATATTCAAGAAGGGAATGTTAGATTTGTTTGCATTATGTCAAAGATATGGAGGGAGGAGGAGAAACAAGTTGAACAACTGTGATCAGGTTTGCTAAAAAGGAAATAAGCACACCTTTAAAACCTTTTCTTGTGATACGTATTTCCTGCATTATGATCACCATTTCTCTTTGTTATGACAGTCTATTGCAGATTACTGTTTTTGATGTTAAAAACAAAACTAACCACAATTAAAAACATAATTTACAATCCGTTTCATAGCTAAGCAAATGGAAAGGCAAGATTAACATTAATATACTGGTAACAATAATATAATTAACAGAATATTTTGACCTTCAAGCTTAAAAATGAAATTATAGTATTTGACAATAATGACATCAATAATTATTAATTAGCCTTCAAAGTAATTGATTGGCACCTGGACATGCACACCAATGACAAACACGCAAAAAAAACAAAAGAACATAGGTTTTAAGTTAAGTTCAAGCTAAAATATACAGAATAAAATTTTCCAACAAGCTTCTCATTCATTTTACCAAGATTCATTCAAGAAATAAATAATAGAATACTATTAGTAAAATAATTTCCTCTGCTTCACACAGGGGAACTTTCTTCAATAAAATACTAGCCAAATAATATCTTTCATTTTGTAAGGCATACATGCCTAATAAACTGTAATGGATAATATGAGGGATTGTATGTTTGGGCTTGATAAAAGACAGGAATTACAAATGCAAGTGTCCTGTCTTTTTTTCAAGCCCAAACATATCTTTTCCACTATTTATTTTCATAAACTGTAAAAAGTTACATGAATTTAGTTTTTAAAAAACAGGCCCTGTCTCGGAATCAAAAACGTTTCTGTCAAAACATGAGTGGTTAACCACAGTAAACAAAAAAACAAAACAAAAGTAAATGCTTTAAGGAACTGAGCATTTGGTTTTGAACAGCAAAAAAAACAACAAATATGTGGTACATAAATGAATATACTTGCTTATTAAGTCACTTAAGTGCAATATTAAAAATATATATATATATAAATCATAGAAAAGCTCCTTGGGGATAAAGAATAAAAAGACATAAACAAAGTCTATGTCTGTGAAGTGTGAGGACAGTGCTAATTAATTTAGGAAACAGATGTGGTTTTTTCATTTTTATAATGGTCTAAAATATTCCAATTTAAGATTATAGATAATATTTTAAAATTGTCTAAATTCCAATCCTGACTGTGGTGCTTATATAAACAAATAAAATTGGTATAAACTTCTTTTAGGACCATTTACACTCTACAGGATGAAGTAAAAAGATATGCTCCGTGCCTTTCAAAGGCACTCTGTGCTGAGTATAGTAGTCTATCATCTCAGGGATGGAACAAAATTCTTTGCTGTTTTTGCCCAGAATGTAGCGTATGCTCCCATCCTCCATGTTGATCTGCTCTATTTGGACATGGATATATTGTTTGCTACTCCTGAAAAGTATAGATCAAGTATACAGTCTGGTGAAGCTGAAATTTATGTTTGGCAATATGAAATTTAATGGGAAAAAAATCTAAAACACGGTAATGAATGATACCTTTGCCTATTTAAAAATTAGTGAGAATGTGCTTTATGAGTCAGATGCTCTCAGATTGTATGTAAGCGGTAAGTATGGAACCCACCGATGATTGCAATGTATAAATGCTCCCTCTAAATTTTAAATACTTGAGTGCAACGACAACTAAGAGGAGCCTATAGTGTAATTGGACTTTCCAAATTTCAAATACCCTTTAGTATCAGTTCCAGTAACAATGTTTCATTAAAAAATCTGCAGTAATCAGAAATTCTGTAAAAATAATTACAGTTTTCAATTTTAAAGTATTCTTACTTTATTGAAAGAGAGTATGATTTCCTATCTGAACTTGTGCGAACAATGTAGCTTCCTTCTTTACAAACGCATAGCATTTTCTCTGCATCATCTCTACTGATATTTCCATGATACCAACTGTAATAAAGAAGCTAAAATGTTAAAATACAAAAAGGGAAAATAATGCATAATTTAAAAACCTCTTACTTTATTTTCCAGTATCTTAAAAACTCTTTTTTGAGCTTGATAATTTCCTCTCCCCTAGTGCATAGTTCAGTGGTCCTCAACCTTCCCAAAGTCACGACCCTTTAATACAGTTCCTCATGTTGTGGTGACACCCCAACCATAAAATTATTCATTGCTACTTCATAAATATGTATTTTCCGATGGTCTTAGGCAACCCCTGTGTAAGAGTAAAAGGGGTCGCAACCCACAGGTTGAGAACCGCTGGTATAGATCTTAAAATTGCTGGAATGAAACAAGTCAACATCTCAAAGTCATCAGCAGCAGCTGTAATCATTTATTTATTTATTTATTTAGGCATTTTTATATAGCGCTTATCATAAAGCTCTAAGCGCTTTACAGTTATTAAAACATGTAAACTAAGTAAATACAAATGAGACACTAGGATAGTAACTACTATTCTATAGAAACAATGAAAATGGCTATAAAAAGAGGACACTTTGACACTTCAGGATTAAACCGAAACAGAAAATTAGGTAGGGCAAGGAGGGTGCATCACAGGTCATAGGCGGACCTAAACAGATGAGTTTTAAGGGACTTTTTGAAAATGGACGAGGTTTCACTATGACGTATATGGAAGGGGAGCTGGTTCCAGAACGTGGGCCCATGGAAGCAGAAGGAGCGTTCACCGATGGTCTTAGTTTTAGTTCTTGGGATTGAGAGGGTTCTACTGTCAATGGAAGAACGTAGTTGTCTTGTGGGGATGTAAGGAAGCAACAGTTCAGAGAGATAGACAGGAAAGTGAGGGTCAGTGAACGAGTTGAAGCAAAGATTGGAAGACTTGTATTTGATGCGAGAGGATATTGGAAGCCAGTGGAGTTGCCGCATGTGTGGTTGAATGTGGTCATGTTTCTTTAATTTAAAAATGAGTCTGCATGCTGAGTTCTGTGCCTTCTGAAGTTTTTCTATGTGGTGTTGAGGAATGCCTGAGAGAAGAATGTTACAGTAGTCAAATTTTGAAAGAATGAGTGAAGAGACGAGAGTTTTTGTGGCATCAAAGGAGAGGAGGTGTCTAATGGTGCTGATTTTTCTAATTTCGTTATATGCTGATCTGCATATATTCGTGACATGTTTGTCCATGGAGAGGGTGTCCGTAAGCGTGACTCCAAGGTTTCTGGCAGAGAGAGTGTGATTTCAGAGTTGCCAATAGATATAGAAGAAGGAGCGAATGGAGGGAGAGGTTTGTTTTGAGAGTGGATGAGAAGGATTTCCGTTTTATCATCATTTAGCTTCAGTTTGTTGCAAGTCATCCAACGCTTTACATCGTCCACGCACTCCCTAGCCTATCATGGTCCCTAGCCTATGACTGAACTACTACTGGAAAACATGCTTTGCTCTACCTCAGGTCACAATGCTCTGCACTTCAAAACTTATCGCATCACTTCAGATGAATTTCCCAGAAACTCTGGAAAACGAGACATAACATAATTTTCAACTGAAAAATGAGAGCCAGTTTATATTCCAGTCTCAGGTGTTAAAACTTACTTTTGATTGGTCAGTGGCACTGTGGGATCTATTCTCTGTGCAAGGCTAGAGGATCTGCTCTTTAATTTTATCCTAGACTCATCAACACTGTGATACTCTTTATAAAGAAATTTTAAAAAATTGAAGCACATAAATATAAAAATAAATAACACACACTTTAACAATCATGAAGATTATAACACAGAAGTATGGAATTCAATAATCTTTGTAACGTATATACAAAGGTCAAAATTAATCAATTCTTTTGTTAAGATCATGTCATGCACATCTGAACTATATTTAAACACAGGGACCCATAAACAATTTTAATAGAGGTTTCAAATTATCCTTATGAAAGACAATACAAAACTCCATTAAATTTATTGAGAGGTGAACAAAATACATGACTTGGGTGTTTAGAGTTGTAGTGTTAAATTATACTTAAATTTTTAAGTTTTAATAATGGCTGAGTTAAAATTGCAGTCAATGCCAAGCACTTTCCAGAGCATGAAACGTGACTTGCTTTGGCACTTTTAAAGGGTACGGTAATAACAAGTCTCAGAACCAATGCTGTAACTAATTCTACACCTTTCCTGTTTTTTATGCCTTTCCCATTAAGCTACTCTCACTTGTATCTTGCCATACAAAGAAAACAAGACATTTGAGATTTTCAGGCTAATTTTCAGTAACAATAACTAATTTTGGGAAATAAAAATGTTTTATGTTAGACTTACTTCCCCTTACAACTGCTGCCTTTGACTCGGTTCCTTCCCAAACAGCATCATTAGCATCAGAGATTGATTTATGCCTTGCAACAGCTTCCTTCTCGTTGGGCTTTTCTCCCACACTTATCTGTGCTTGGTATTTGGCCTGTAAATGCTTTTGTTGCTTGCTGGAGTCCCAAGGTTCCTCATAGGTGGCTGAAGCTTGGAGTTGCATTTCTCTGAAATAGTATAAGGTGGTTTAAAAGGGGTTTAAAGCAATTTTTTCTCAGACTTCAGAAGAGGGGGGGGGGGGGGGGGGGGGTGGTGTCACATTTAAAAATAATACATACCTTTCAGGTGGGGGCTTTCTTAATGATAAAAAAAACACATAATCAAGAACTTAGACTTAGAGTTGAGAATAACCTTATTTTAAGTTCCAGAATGCTGTTCTTGAGATCCCATGCATCTTCATATGTGTTACTTGGTAAAGGTTTTAAGGCACCATCGGGTTGCTTACTGACTTCCTTCCTTACTTCAGCCTGTGGGTTGTAAGAGAAAGCAAAACAACTGAAATAACTAAGGGAGTATTATATTGACAATAAGAACCAAAAAAACAAAAGAAAAATCCCCAGCTACAACTAATCATATAAGAAAATTCATTTATCTAAATTAATTAAATTTACATGTTAAATGTTGCATATATACAATAAAACCTATGTCAAAAAATCAAGCACTCCATTACATGACAAGCAACTAATAATTTTGAAAAACTATAAAGTTAAAAAAAAAGAATAATTATCAATACTCTAATTCTTGTTGATATTTACAGGCAGAAAGATGTAGGCCTAATGCAAGATTTCCTATAGGAGTTTATTTAGGAAGCTACACTAAACCACATAAGGTCTGTTCATTGATTCCTGCTAAATTATTATACATTAAAATTGTGTTCAAATGACCTGTAATACAATCAAGTTAGGCCAAATACAACAATGACTATTTTAGGCAATTATATAGGGCTGCATAGATTAATCGGCAGTCAATCAGGCTTATCAGCAGTTTTGCAGATTAATCTGTAATAATCTAGTTGACCAATTAAATTAGCTTAACCCCCAACAGAAAATTCTTTCTAGATCATGATGTTAATTGAGTCCAGGATGTTTTTAGGGGATTTTATCAATCTATTGCAAATTAGATATGTGTAAGACTAAAAATGTGCCATCATTCATCCTCCCCGAAAATGCATTTCTAATCATAGGCCAGTTATCTTTAATTTGATGTCTGGCTGACTAGTGCAGCCCTACTTTTAGTGAAGGTCCACTCTAAAAAGTATAACCCCCCCCCCCCAAATAAATTTAAAAAGGGGCTTTTATTAATTAAATTTTGTAAAAGAAAAATGAAAAAAAAAAAGGCCTAGATCAACCTACCCCTAATGATCACCTGAAATATATGAGCTTAAATAACCAGGACTTTAGAAGCTGATAACAGGTTGTTAATAATTTGAAATGTTAATCAAATTAATTTGTTTAATGATATATGTCTGTAATTATTTTTAAAATTATCATTTAGTAAATTAAAGAAATTTCATATAATAAACATTCTGCTTAATGTTTAAAATGGGTACACGCTAATACTCGCTTCATGTGTCTACGTGTGTAACATACCACATGCTGGATCACAACCACATACTGCATGGGGGTCAAGCATTGGAGCCAAAATGTTTTATCAAAATGAGAGATGCTTTGACGGTTCTAAAAACAGATTTCAGTTATTGCTTACAATCTTATAAAATTTGTTAATCTGACCTCACTGTGTGGAACAGTTGAAAATGCATTGTAAAAAGGTGATAAGGGGTTTAAAACCAGATTTCTATAACCTATAAGAGGTTTGCAAAAAAAAAAAACAAAAAAAAAAAATTAAACGTCGTTACGTCTTTGTATAATAATGAGACACAAAAAATTATATGTAAATAAAACGATATATGTTAGTTTCATTTTGATTAGAAAATTTTCAAATTCAAATGCTTCAGCAAATGCTTTAATTAGTACAACAACAAAAATTAATATAATTTTAAAAATATAGAAAAAAAGGAGACAAAATGATGAAGTTTGCATCAGATCCCTACCTTCTGACTTTGAACATTGTCCAATGCATCGAGGAAGACTTCAGTCTCTGATGTTTGGGATATACTTCTGTCACAGCTCTTGTTACTTTGGAGACTGTCTCGAGCATCTTCATATACTGAAGCAACTTTCTTCACAGCTGGAATTTGTGGCTCAGCTTTTTTAGCATTCTCTTTTTCTTTTCTCTCTTGCTCCTGTTTCAACCTTTTCATTTTCAAGTCCCATGGTTCCTCATATGTGACTTCTTCCCCAGCACCAGGAGGTTTGCCCATGCTATACACAAAGTCCTGTCGTGGCTGTTGTGTGGTTTTTGATGAAACCTTAGAAATATTCATTTCTGGTTGGGACAGATGGGATTTCTTATTGCTGGGATTAATGCTGGTATGGCTCTCACTCCTGGTGGTGGCAATTTTTTTTTTTGCTTTGGTTGCATCTACTTGATTTGAAGAAATGGCAGACGCTACTTCATATTCTATCTCTACAACCTTCTTGCCTGGTCGCTTTTGAGGCTCATGAGAAGATGACATTTTGTATTTTTGTTTGTCTTTCAGCACAGACTCAGAAATTGGAGAAATTTGAGATGAACTTAGTCTGTCCTCATCTTTTAGGAGACAAGGAGAATCTTCAGGCCCTTGGTGTCTGTGCTTTGCTGATCTTGGTTTTGGAGATGGCTTGCGTGTGGATGTCACATTATGATTATCATTAGGAAGCTTTGCCAGTTTGTACGCACTTTTGTCATCTTCTTCTAATTTAGATGGTATTCCTTTTTCCAAGTGAATGGCATCTATTTAAAGAAAGCTTTAAAGTGATTTTTTGATCAACATTTCCATAATGAACTAAAGAAGAACCAATGCAGAAAAAAATATTTGAAGTGTGTGATAAATCAAAAATAGCCTATGTGTAAAATAACTAAAAAACTATTCATTCACCAATATATTTCATAACATCCTAGCAAACTTGTATTGTGTCAATCTTCTCCATTGTTAAAATTATGTTTACATTATCATTTATTAAAAGACATGAGATATGTACTTCTATGTTGCAGCTTGTAACACATCTACTCCGACATGGCGTGGGATCTTATTTCTTATGCTGTGGGTTATGTCAGTAGTATGGTTACTTATGTTCAGGATGCCGACTAAGACTTATTCATTCTTCCACTTGTTATCCAGGCACGCAAAGAAGAATGCTCAATTCCGGTTAAACCTTACAGTACTTTATTGAAAACACTTGACACTGATAATAATAGTAATCCTTGCATGAATGTAAATAATTTCACACATATATATAGTATTCTACCATTCAGAAAGACACGTCCTCACACTACTATAACTCAGCTCAACTGCCTAATCACACAGCTCTCCTAGCTCTACTGTTCTCTACTGCTCCACGCTCAGCTCTGACTATCCCAGACAACTCATACTTTTATTACCAGCAAAGCGTGGAAAACAACCGCTCTGACAAAAACATAGTTTTACTCTCCAAAAACGTGGAGCTCACATTGTCCTCTCAAAATACAATTCATTGTCCTCGTGGACAAAGCATGGTCAACACCATTCACTGTTCACTCATGCTACCTCTCTGTTTTCATGTGAAAACATTGTCCGTTACACAGCTTTCATACTTTTTTATATAATAAATGTACTTCAGCTTGAAGGATCTTGATAAGAATTATTAAAATAAATAATACATTTGGATGTAAAAATCTAGTTAACAAGAAGTACCTACCATGAGGCTGAGCATATCTGTAGTCTGGATCAGAATTGTAATCCTCATCCACCGATGCCTTTAGTTTCCGAGAATCAACGGGTTCACAATATTCACCTAAAGTGGCCTGAAATTCGGGAAAACAACAAAAACGATCTAATAGCGTTACCAATATCATTGAAATATCATAAAATTAATAAGTAAAAAATCTTTAACTAATTAAAGAAAAGCTTCTTTTTGACAATGAAAAATAATAATTTAATGGGCCCCAAATGATTTATTTAAAGGTGAAAACATTGCTTAGATTATTTTCTAAAGGTACATCTATATCACATAGAGGGACATCCAACAATTGAAGTCACATGGTTTTAAATGGGGTTTGGGCACTCCCTTTGACTGATCACAAAAATTCAACCCAAAATGACATGTCAACAAACAAAACAACGCTCCCCTCCCCACCTAAACTGTTTTGAAAATAAATCATGCTTAAAATGGTGTGAGTACTATTTGAATGTAGAAATGAATTCTCATTTGGTTCTAAGGGAAAAAAATTGAAATTAGAAAGCTGAAAGTAATAGTAATTTTACTTCAAGAGTGAGTAAATTGGCATTCTACTAAATGTAATTTTATTTCTGCTCTTAGTAGCTAATGTTATTAAATGAGATATTAAATTCACACTATCAGGAAATTATGATAGCAAATGATGTATTATATTCATGCTCTTAAATAAATTATGGTAACAAATTAAATAAGTTGCACTTTAAGCTTTATGTTTCATTCCAAAGAACTTCTATCCCCAGCCATGTGATGTCAAGGGACGGTGACTAATATTAGAAACTATTTTTAATCACATTTTTTTCTTAACTTAAGATAATGCACCAAAATCTTCCAAGAAAAAATGCAGGCCAAATTTTTTACTTTCTATATGAAAAAGTTCAGAAAAAAACATTAGAATGCACTTACTGTTTTGTCGGACAGAACGTTGGTTGGTATGGCTCTTGAGTAGTTATCTAACTTATACTTTTGGAGAAACCCTTTCTTTAGGTCATTACTCATCTTGTGAAAATCATGAGGATTTTAGGCATCATGCCTTTAACAATTGACTGTCAGGAATATATATATATTGGTAATACAATTATACAAGAAACATGAATTATAAAGAAGTTTTTCCATACCTTTTGTCTGTGGAATGGTTTCAAGGATTACTGGAAAAAGTTTGAAAGAAATTTTGTCGACAGAAAATTGATAGATTATAGCATCTATTTTTTTTAACGCACTATACTATATAGTAAAAACAAAATAATGCGTTCAAAAAGAAATTTGAACCAAAATTAGATAGTGTGAACTGAAAATAAAATTCAACCAAACTTCTGTTCTATCGAATTTCTGTTCAATCAAACTTCCATCGATCAATTTTCTGCCGACGAAATTTCTTTCAAACAAATTTCCAGCTCCAGGTTTCAGGTCGTCAAATGAAGTTCAAATAAAATAATTTTTTCATCTTTAATCTAATTCACAACCGCCACAGCACAAACAATGGAGGTGAAGAAAACAAGAAGAGTGATTTGATGTGTTTTCTTTTTATTTTCAGAATTCATTTCCAACACAGTTGGCTAAAGCAAAAAAGAAATATTTTCTTGTGTTAAACTTGAAGTATATTTTCCATACAGCTCTGTTTTAGAATTATAACATTTTCATAATCAATTTTTACTCAGTGAGAGTCACATCTTATCCCTTTCACAAAAGACAAAAAATATTTGAGCATTCATTTTTTTTTCTAAGCTGTATTTTTTAAGGCAATGAAAAATAATTGATTCAGAGTAAATTAAATAAACACTGTAATTTCTTCATTTCCAATCAACTTTATGAGTGAAAAATCATCAAGCTTTATTAATGGTGTTACATTTGTATTGTAACTAAATACAAAGGAAGCTTGAAGTTCAAATTCACTGTGATGGCCTTCTTAGATTAGCCTACACAATCAAAGCAGCCCTACCCAATAATAGCTGGATAGTAATCATAATCGTATGAGACATAGAACTCTTATAAGTAGGCTATATAACTATAAGATCTATAAATTTACTAAGATTAATCTAAACACTGAATTTATGGTAAATTATGATAAAAAATTATGAATCAATCACATTCCCTTCATTATTTCATCATTCAAATTGTCCCAATCAACATTATCATTAATTAATAATTATTGATACATAAAATTCTAAGCCCTAACTTTGGCCCCATTTAATTCAATTACGGCTGGTATCTTAATTGATAGTAAATTTACTATCTAAATTATTATATTTATATAAAATACTAACACATAATAAATTGGGCACTCCTAACTCAACTCAACCGAGTCAACTCAACTGCCACTCATCCCACTGCGGCTTACGCGTCTTCAGACATTTAGGCCTACGGTACATTATTAGCTTATTATGTTTAAGCCTTTTTCTTTAGTAATTAAGGAGGGTGGAATAACTGTTATTTACCTGGCATTCAACCTGATGAATACGACTACATAATGTATTCATGAACTAGGATGTCAAGAGTGTTTTTGTCAGGAGTTGACACATTGGAAAAGTTGAGTTCTAAGATTTTTTTTCTTCCGCGTTTAGTGAAACTCTTGAATGGAAAGAAATCATTAAAATTATTACCCATTCGGAAAATCTAAAATAGTCCAC
The DNA here is from genome assembly GCA_964033795.1 of Lymnaea stagnalis. Lineage (NCBI taxonomy): Eukaryota > Metazoa > Mollusca > Gastropoda > Lymnaeidae > Lymnaea > Lymnaea stagnalis. The sequence continues at coordinate 209,379 of CAXITT010000320.1, read as the reverse complement.
ATGAATCACATGATAAAACACAGGGTTTTGGGACAGATGTCTAAACTTAATGTTAGAGCACTTATTTAACAACAAATAATCGCGTCCCATAATTCATAAATAATATAAGCTCATGATATATAGTAACATAGGCCTACAGATTAAACTTTGAACCTCTATTAAAAATTAAACGACCCCGTCCCCTTATCAATAACTAATAACTAGAGTAGACAATTTATAATATTATAATATCCTTGCAAAATGGATTAAGTGACATTTACTTCAAAATTAAAACAAGGACAGATAAAATCGTTTTCGCTTTAGCTGTCGAGAATTAACAATTAATTGTAATTCAATGGAGAGTATTGCGTTCTATTTTTTTTAAAAATGTAGGTCCTATTATCGTGGTCAGTGATGCCATTTATTTTGCCATATATTTTTTTAGTTGTGTCATTTATTTGTATCTGAATCTGGATACCTGGCGTAGCCAGGGTAGGTGCTGTCAAGGGTGGACCCAGATTTTTACACCGCCTTCCACAAAAATAACTCTGCAATTGGCCGAAAATGCCACCCCCGCCATATATAATAGGAGGTGCGTCTCTCGGTTTAGAAACGGCTGATTCAGTTGTTTTTGTAGATTGTTATTTTACAATAGTTTTAAAATAAAAGATTTGTAAATATTTCGTCGTGGTATTTTATATATCTGTTATGAGAATACTTCCTTTTATTATCTTTCCGTTATCCTTGAAAAATGATGTTCACCGGGTGTTTCACCAATGTTCACCGCTGTGTCACATTTAAAAAATAAAAATTCATATAATTGGAAATTAAAAGGATTGGGCTTTTAGTTTTAAAAAAAAGAGATGTCGATAATTTATTTTCATCATTTATGTAATCACAAGGTATTATTATTTCTTGGACGCTGCGAAAAGCATATTTTGGTAAACATAGACTATAGACTTTTTAAATCTTGTAAGAGATCGTCCATTAATTACGTCAACAATTTTTAAGCAATCCCCCCCCCCGGTCAACAACTGTCAAACTTTCAATGACCCCCCCCCTATTTAATTATGTCGACATATTCTACCCCCCCCCCCTTTTCAACAACTGTCAAACTTTCAATGACCCCCCCCCTATTTAATTATGTCGACATATTCTACCCCCCCCCTTTTATATATATAAAAAAAGGGAATTATATTAAAAATAAATATATAAATACACTTTAATTTGTGCTGATCTATTTTAATGTCAATAAAATTGTAGGAAAACATTTCATTATATATTTAGCTTGTTAATCCACAAGTTGAAAAGTCTTTACACTTAAACTTTATAATGCAGAATCAATTGAAAGGTTCTTAAAGACTAAATAGCATTGTTTGTGGTATAAATATGATTGTTGTCAGTAAAACTGACAGTTATAGTATAGTTTCTAGCTGCTATCATCTTGCCAAGGAGTAGCCAGGTTTGCTCTATGGTATCAGGGACATCATTTGGGTAGGGCAGAGGGGCATTTTCCCCCACCCCCTAATTTGCAGGTTTTATTTAAATTGCTATATACTGTGGCGTCTCCAGTAATAAACAACATAGCCGACCAAGTTTTGGTTTTGCCCCCCCCCCCGCCCCCGGCTGAAAAAAACATGAAATGACGCCCCTGATGGGCATAGTCTATAGTAGCTGAATGATCATTTTCATCTTGTGGCACTGATATACCCGACAAGTCATCTAACCTCATCTAACAATTCAGCACTTAAAATAGAAGCATTGTCGGTATGAGCAATAATTGCTCTCTCTATCTCCTGGCAGCTAATCCTTGACGTCAACTAATCTACCCCCCCCCCCTCTCCCTCCCTCTTGTCACCAACTGTTAAACATTTCCAAACCCACTACCCCCTATTTTCTTTAACGTAATTAATGGACGCGTCCTAAATAGTAAATGAATTGTGTGCCGTGAAACTTTGTATAGTCCTTGTGTGTATCAGATGGAGATATAAATTATACAAGGATTTAATAATAGGGCAGTTCTCATCATCTTTCTATTGCTCCAAATGCCACTCTTTTGCACGTATTTAAACTAATAAAATAATAACTTGACATATAAAAATTATTAAAAAAAAAAAAAAAAAAAACTTCAACCACCATTTTAAAGGGAACGCAATTGCTAACTCTAAAAATGCAGCACCGTTTGATAGGCTGTCTCTCTTCTTAAGTGGACCCCCTAAACTTAAATGTGTACGAATATTACAACTCTCTTGGACTAGGATGTCGGGAAATGAAAAATATGGGCACAAAAAAAGTCCTACCGCGACCCAAAAAAAAAAAAAAAAGTCTGTTTACAGACCTTTGATATCCTGTCCGTGTCACTGTAATTATATTGTAATTATATTGTAATTTTCTTCACTAAAACTGAAAAAAAAAAAAAAAAAAACCACACACATAACTGACTGCATCCGAAAATCTTCACGTAGTTCACATCGTTCCAATCCTCGTTAAGTCCCCATTAAATTGCAAGAAAATAAATAAAAGTAGACTTCAATACCCACTTTCTGACAGGCATAGACCACATGCTACATTTAAGAACGAGTTTAGTGTGTCATTAATTTATTTAATTTTCTAAAAAATTCCTCTGTCGATGTAGAAGGTATTTTAAACTAGGTTTGAACCTGGTACTACCCGCATACCCAGAAATGTCAAATATTAGCGCACCCGGCACATTCCTGGATCCGGCAAAAACGGAACCAGGTCTGATGTAAAAAAAATAATAATATAATAATGTGTTCCACCCAATGGGGAAGAAACGCTGTGTAAAGAACCAGTGCGTCTATTAAAAAAAAAAAATCTCTTATATTAACTTAGCTTTTGATGGTGGTTGAGTAGCAAAATCTTTGGCCGGCTAATTGACCCACTTCCCGTCAACAGATCAAGCTGAAACCTGGCACATAAACTAATTGCCAATGACCACACATTCTGTCGAATTTTCAGCCCCACCCTCAACAATCACTTTTTTCTTGTTTTTTTTTCAAAAGGACGATGAAGGAAATGTGATGACACTGATTTCACGAAATACAATTCTCGATAATTGCGCTAAATGAGATTCTTAAAAAAAAAAAATTATCGCAGTGCGTAATATTAAAAAAAAATAAATTCTAAATTATTTGGGTAAATAAATCTGCAGTGTAAAGTGGTTGGGTCATTAAAACACTAATATAGTTCACGGGCGTGAAAAAATGTTCGGTTGCAAGCCTTGGCGAACACTAATCGGGATTCTTATAAAGTGCGTCACTTGTATGCATGTTTTGTCAAATTTCAGCCCAACGCCCTTTTCTCAACAATATATTGTTTACAAAGGATTTATATGAAAAACTGTTAATTTAAATCTTTTATAACTTCGCTTTTGTTCGTGTCTGAAAAGTTTCTGGATGGCTGATTGATCCACTTCCTTATCGAACTGTAACTTGACACATAAACTAGTTACTGATGACAGCACATTCTACCAAATGTGGAGCCCAGGGGTGGACTGGGGAGTTCAAGCAGTCCGGGAAAAAATAAAAGCGGCCTGGAAAAAAAACAAAAAACGGCCCTATCTTCATGACTTTTGTTTTTATTATATCACCGGTCCTAGCGGCCCATCGGGAATCTTCCCGGTGTCCCGGCGGCCCAGTCCACCCCTGGGGCAGCCAGCACCAACAATGTTCCCTCTAAGGTTTGTTGGTTCGTGTGCAAAATCATACAATTGTGTGCAAAGTTTTACAGCATCAATTTGTTTGTGTGCAAAATTTTACAGCCCACAAACACTCACTTACATGGAAATTTGCTGCGCGGTACTCAAAACTGCTGCGCGGCGTCTGTGAGATAGCTGCGCGGCCGTGCAGCCTAAAGGGAACATTGCCACCCAACCAGTTTTTCAACGGGAAGATGAAGGAAATATGATACCACTAATTTACCTTGTGCTGCTTAGGGTAAAAGTAAAATCCCAACTTCCTCTCCACACTACACACATATTTTTAATACGTCTGTAATAAACATTTATAAAAGTACCACCAAGATGTTTACCCCTTATCTATGTCAAACCCTTTGCACGCTCCTAAACTATTATTAAAATATGACCGACCACCTTTTTACCATGCCCTATGTAATTTTTCTTTAAAACTAATATTTTAAGGCATATTATCAGGCTTGGAGATATTGATATTGAAATACAACCCTACCCCCTTTTTCCTCGCCCCTGAAGCTTTAAAATAAAAGTAAGAAAAAATTATCTATCTAACAATTTTAATGCAATTTTGAAAGTTTTTGCTTGATCAACTTCATATTTTAAAAGAATGCAAAGTTCCATCTGTAAATTTTTGGATTGAAGAAAGTAGAGCTTAAACTTTGTGTTGTGTGTTAATTAGAACATTGTGAGCAATTTTAATTAAGTTCTAATAATTTTTTTTTTCTTAATTATGGTTCTCCGAAGAATGAAGTGAAAATTTGAAATTGTTTGTGGTTAGTTATATGAGCCATTAACATTCATTTTTATTTTGTTTTGCAATTTGATAACAAGACAATTTAAAAAATATAAGATTTTTGGGGTTTCCTGAAAAGTTTGTTTACAAATTAATAATATTAATAACAATGGATGATCAGTGATTGTCAATCTTTCTCTATTAGGATATCTTAAATGTCGTATTCAGATGAAATACTTGTATTATTATATTAAAAATGTATTTCCAATTTATAATAATGTATTTCCATTAAATAAAATAGTACTATTCAGTAATTGTGAATTTTTACATTGTGTGCTATTGAACTCGGCGTTACATGTTGCCACTATTCTTATCTGTAAATATTAAATAATATCATGACAGATTTAATTCTCTAGTCATAGCACCCCAGAACAAGACAAGTAATGGCTCCTCTCCCTAATTCACTAGGGTCATCAATATTTAATGAACTTCAGTAATATATGGAACTTTTGCATTTACTTTTTGAAGCATTCTTTATTTAAAACAAACTATACATGCACTAATGTCACCAGTTTTATTATGCTGAAGGTGAATAATAGTTATTACAAGCTCTCGAAAAGTTCAGTCTAAGTATGATGACATTGATTACTTGTATTTGTATAGGGCTTGTCTCCTAGCATGCTCAAAGTGCTCTTATGTCACAAAAGCTAAAGAAAAATGTACATAAATATCTCTTAAATGATATTTTCATTTTTAATGCCCCTCAAAGATTGAGGTTAACACTTCCACAATTTCAGCACTATTGCTTCAAAAGAGTCAACTCTGTATGCTTTCTGTGTCCATCCACACAAGGAAGTATCAACTCATTTTCTACAAAGAATAACCAATTCAATGAATTTTTTATTTTTAACAAGTTTTAATGGAATTTTAATCGTTGTAAGCATTCTCCCATTCACTCATTCTTTCATACAATGTGGGTGGCATTTACCAACACACAAGTCTCAGATAACTTGTACATGAAAAATATCTAACACTGCTCACATGTCTTTCTAGAATCATGGTTAAAAAACAGTGAAAAAGGATGTTACTTGACCAAGTTTACTTTATGTCCAGGCTGGTCTGCTGTTCTTATTGAATTGTATACTTCAGTTAGTATTTAAAGTCAATCATAAAATGTATATTCACATGTTGAACATAAGGCATGAGGTGAGTTAAGAGACATGGGATTTAACCAAAGAAAACACACAAAGTGTTTGACAGCAAAACACCATTAATAAAATTATGCCTTAACATTTCATCATGATTTCAACATTTATATATATGTGTGTGGGACCATAAAAGAAAAGAAAAACACAACAAACCAACAGGTTCAGTAAAATTTCATACAGGTTATAACAGATCCAGTAATTTTAGAAATGCAAGATACCAGAAAAAAAACCTTAAAGCACAGCTGACAAATTGCTTGAAAAATGGCTCTACAGAAATTAAACAAATAAAATGAATTATTCCTTGGCATCAGCTTTTTCTACTGTAAATGGTGTTTCTACTTCTATAACACCACAATCTGCAATAACAACATCTTTTGATGGCTTATCCCTGGAATCTGTAGGAGTCTTTTCAATTTTTCTCACAATATCCTGAAATACAGAAGAAGTTGTTAATGTAATAAAACCATAACTTATAAATTATTGGTTATATACCACGAAATGAAGTTTCGGAGAAAATGTATGCTACAGCAAAATGATAAACATACCCACTCATTTTAAATGATATGAAAACAATTTTAGACACTAGGGACATTCAATTAACCCACAAACTGTGTATGTTATGTTTCTGTACCATGCTGGGAATTTAGAGCCTTTGAAAGAGGTTATTTTTCACATGCAAATACTATTGCTGGACCCCATAAAGTATATATTTATTGAAAGTAACCCGAATCACACTGGATATTTTTTATTGATATTTTATACCCGCTGACCGTGACCTTGTAGTGACAAGAATAAAGAAAATAATGACATTTTTTATTTTCAAGTACCCCTAAATACAATTTTTTAAAGGCATTATTATAATGTTTATACAATATGATAACATTTATATATATCTTTTAGAAGATATATAAAAATGTTATCATATCTTTTAGAAGATGTATTATTTGTATATTATGTTTTAGTTAATAGATTAAAAAAAAAATTCTTCTGATACTTATAATTACGTTCAAGTAACAAAGCACGACATAAACAATATAAACATAACTAAATAGCATGAAACAGATACAATTTAAATAGCTGCTATATAAATATTTAATCCATGAAATGAAATATAAGAAAACATTTATAGCACAACATCCAATTATTTTTTGTTGGTAGAAAATCATCTGCAACATAGTTTTGAACCTCATCCATTATGCAAAAATCTACTTACACAAATTTGCTTGACAAAGATCGTTTAAAAAAAGGACAAAGAAGAGTGAAAAACTGAAGTTTATTTATTATTAAAAGGAAGTAGTTTTATTTGGTATAAAATATTGGACTGGAACTTATTCTTTCAACGCAATTTTTATCTGCTGATTTTATCCGCAGCCACAGTTTAGAAAGAGAAAATCAGCTGATTAGATCGGCCGACCAGTTCGTGGGTAAAAAAAAAAAAAAGTCCAGAAATAATTTTGAAAAACTAATTTATACCATTGTTATAAGAGACTTTTCTTTTGAAAATTTGGTGCAGATAGTATTTTAGTGTAGGCCAGGGGAAATCTGTCCACAATGACGCCCCCTCCCCCAAAGCTCATACCATCTGTATAATTTAACTGATGTGACACTATCCAGGAAAAAAAAAATAATTACCATGCCCTTCACAATTTTTCCAAAAACAACGTGGCGTCCATCTAACCACTCTGTCTTTTTAGTTGTGATAAAAAATTGTGAGCCATTTGTATCTTTGCCAGCATTGGCCATAGACAGCCAACCAGCTCCATAATGTTTAAGTTTGAAGTTCTCATCCTTAAAGCGGTCTCCATAAATACTCAGACCTGGTAAAAAAATGGTTTATAAGAGTGTTGATATCGTCAAGACAATAAATGACACACAGTATATGTTAATAAAACAAAATAGGTTCAGCTTTAATTATGGTTACACATAATACAAATGTGAACATTTCAGCGAATGCTTTCTTCAGCACAAAAAAAAAAAATTTAAACAAGTATAAATTAAATTTACATAATACATATGCATGTGTCCTACCTAAAAATGAAAGAAAAGAAAAAGAATGGACACAAGTCCTTAACAAAAGCAAAGCTCAGAAGAATGGAAAGAAATTTAGTGGAAGTAAACTTTAAAACCCAAACAGAAAAAATACTTTGCACTGAAATTTGCCGCTATGTTAAATTGTGAATTTGTTTTTATACTGTATGGGGTCAATGTGCCTCATCTTGGTATTAATTTAATAACCATATAAATTCTATCAGGTGTATTACTTGCATACAATATACCAGTAACTGCAATATCTAATATTCCATTATGGTTAGCATTACTGAAATGTTAAGAAACTGGACAAAGGGCTTGTTTATTGATTTTGCACAAGTGTTCTCTAAACAGTCTCCAAGGTGATGACCGGTCCTCTCTATGTCAGATTTTCTGTACTTTTTGCATAAGGATGGTGTAAATCATGTAAATTAAGATATATTCGTTTAAACTACATAGTTCAAAGACTGAATGAGTTTTAATACACAATGGTTAGATTATGTTAAATTAGTGTTTACTTGTAGAATCTAACAAAGTGGTTGTGCTCTTTCTAATTTGGCACATTCATTGTTGTAAAAAAATAGATCAGTTACATGAAAATTAAATTCCCAACATACCTCCTGTACCATCACCCCTTGTAAAATCTCCGCCTTGAATCATGAAGTCTTTAATGACGCGATGAAATTTGCTGCCTTTGTATGCCAGTTTGGTGTTACCATCCTTGCCCTGTGACATTACAAAATGATTAGTTCAATATGAAAAATTAACTAGACCATCTTTTGTAGTAAATGCTACAATCAATCACCTGGCACAGGAACTAGAATTAATGATTTGGAATTAGCGATAAATGTATAATAAATGCTATAAATACTGACCAGTTTAATAAATAAAATATACTCAGAGATTAACTGGGTTGAAAATTACCACTTGATCCCCAACTGCAAGAGCCTTAAAGTTTTTGACAGTTTCTGGGACAGTTTTTCCAAAAAGTCCTATCTCAATTCTTCCAGCTTTCTCTCCACCGATCTCGATGTCAAAAAATACCTAAAGAAGGTTGAAGACAAAACAGTTAAGCCCAATCATTCACACAAATATAATAAATATAGACATACCGGTATTTATTACATGTAACTGTTAACTATTGACATAATCACCAATGACTCTGGGCCTGGGATAAAAACATATTAGTATTAGCCTCTTTGACCTAGTGGGTGTAGGACGGGGGAAGGGTGGGGTGTGTGTGTCCAGCTTACAGTCACTTTTTTCTCTAATTATAGGAGTTGTCGAATTTTTGGTGCAATAGACACAACGCATTATTTTATACTAATTATTACTCATTATGAGATATTGGAACTCTTTATGGGTTAATTCTATGGGGTTTATGGTCTTTTTTTCTGAACCAGTTAATTTGAAATATTAGTTGTAGTGTTTTTCAGGGGCAGGGTGGGGTGTTGTGCCAACTCAAAGTCGGCTCATGGTGGCAGCACAATGTTTAGCTATGGCTATGCCACTGCTTTAAGCATGGGCTATTAAATTAAAAATAAAAAGTGATAATACGATTCACTATTTAATTTAATTAATACACCATTTAAACATTTAAAATTCAACTTTTCTAGTTCTAAGTAAATCTAAGAGACCCACAATTGAAAAGAGTAGACTAGAAGTTAAACGTTTTACACAAAAAAAATCAAAGTTTAGTAGGTCCTGAACAAGTTTAAAAAAAACTGGATGATTGATTGATTAATTAAATGATTGAAGGAATCACGTTCATTTATTCAATGATTTATTAAACTACACAAGTTACAGTACTGTCTGAGTACAGTCACTACCAAGTATCAGTATCAGTATTATCGTCATTTATGAAAGCCAGAAATGTACGAACCTTATCGGTAACTTTTGGTCCCTTCTCAGCACCTGACACAAAGCTTGAGATGGCAAAAATAAGTACAGCTGCAAAAAAGACGCCCATGATGACTTTTAGCGCAACCGCACTCGTCGCTCTTCTTAAATTCAGTGTGATGGTTCTTATTAAACAAAAGAAGAAGCCGGGTGTTCTACAACTTGGATATTTCTCATTGGTTGTTTGTACCGGAAGTAAAAACGTGTCAAGGATATATTTTTTTTCTATTCAATCATCAAGAAAGAAGATAAGAGACAAAGTAATTAGTATATCTTATAGTTAGTAATTAACTCAAGGAACAATAAACCCTTATCTAACCACACATAGGCTTTGTAAGATACAACATAAAAAGAGGAAGATTACATTTCGCTCTCTTCAAATTAACATCCGATAATGGAAATGACAAAGGGTCATAATTACTAGAACTATTAAAGCTCATTTTTTACGGGGTTTTATCCCTTTAACAATGGAAAGTCTCTTTATCTTTAAAATTATTAAAAAGCAAGTAAAGCAGTGGTTCTTAACCTTTTTGGAGATACCGAACCCCACCATTTTCATTTGCGCATTCACCGAACCCTTCATAATAGGAAAAATAAAATATGATTTTTTTTGGGACCTCCGCCGAACCCCTGAGACTGACTCACCGAAGCCCCTGGACGATCGAACCCAGGTTAAGGACCACTGAAGTAAAGGATCCCCATGCTTTTGAATTTATTTAAAAAAAAAATATATATATATACATACCACCTGAATTCATTAGGATTTGCACAGTGGCTATTAAAGTTAATGACAAAATTATAACTTTCACTGAAAGGATCTTTAAATTGAAATTATGTCTAAATAAAAGTAGGTTCTGGTTTCACATGACTAAAGTAGTCACTGGATATGAGTTGTTTTTGTTTGTTTGTTTTTTTTGGGGGGTGAGGGGGGGAGGGGTGGTATTTTTAAATTGGGGGAAAATATGTCGGGGGGAGGGGAGGCACATTTTTTTTGTGGGGAGGGGGTGGATTTTGGTAAAGTAACGCAATCCACATCAGTGTTAAAAACTTATTTCACGTTAGAGTAAAAATAAGACTGTTGAATTAGATTCAATCAAGGAACAAACTAACCCCCTCTCCCCCGTTTTAATTATTTATGTAATATATCGTTTAAGCACCGAATTAAGCAATCAATGTTGTGAAAAGGGAGGGGAAGTGGCACGCCATCTTAAGAAGGAGCAAAACTCGTCACTTTTTATTAACAAATATGTAAATTAAAATATTCTTTTTTATGGGGAAAATGGCGGCTAAAGTGAGGCTTTGCTCCGGGCGCAGTTTTATCACTGACACGGTCCTACACGCATTTGCAATATCATTAGGCTGTTTTTATTATATACTTGTTGGATTAATACTCATTTTTGGATTCCAACTTAATGTTAAGTAGGTTACACAGCAAAAGCTGCTAATAGAGTCTTTTTTAAAATTAATTTTTCAAATTAGCATTGAACTTGTACATATGTTAACACATCAATTAATATTACTGAAAGACTCACTCTAGACCACAGGTAAACATTACATTCATATTTCCGATGGTGCGACAGAGGTTTTTTTACTCTGGGGATACAAAATTGTTAGGTGCTCGAATTTAAATAAATAGGGCAGCCCCATGGGCGCCAGCAGGTAGGGGCAAGGGGGGCACTTGCCCCCCCCTCGGATTGATTGGATAAAAACATTTTAGAAAAAAATAGACAAAAAGTTTATTAAAGTAAAGAGAAAATAAAGAGAAAGTAACTAAGCTGATGTCCTCTCCGTTCGTTCACCATACAAAGACGCTACAGTAAATTAAAACTATATTAAAACATTACTAAAAATTTTTTGCCCCCCCCCCCTGGAAGGTT